>CAJNDS010000724.1:257500-270000 GCA_905221605.1 Symbiodinium natans | reverse complement strand
CGGTAGACCCTGAAATCGCCTCACTCCCCAACAAGAGTTCGCAAGCCCCTAAACCCCAAGCCCTAAGCCCTGAACCCTCAACCCTAGATCCTAAACCCTGTGGGTTTTGCTCCGGGGACTGGGTCCGATCCTAAGACTGCACTGACTTGGGGGAGTGTAGTGAGGTGTTCCTGTGGCCCGGTCTGTAGCATGTACAGTTTCTTATGGACGCTCGGTTTCTTATAGCATGGACACTCGGAGTTACACACACACACACACACACACACACACACACACACGCACGCACGCACGCACGCACGCACGCACGCACGCACGCACGCACGCACGCACGCACGCACGCACGCACGCACGCACGCACGCACGCACGCACGCACGCACGCACGCACGCACGCACGCACGCACGCACGCACGCACGCACGCACGCACGCGCACGCACGCACGCACGCACGCACGCACGCACGCACCGACGCACCGCTTGCACCGCACGCACCGCACGCACCGCACGCACCGCACGCACCGCACGCACGGCACGCACGGCACGCACGGCACGCACGCACGCACGCACGCACGCACGCACGCACGCACACACACACACACACACACACACACACACACACACACGCACCCAGTAGATTCTGCGCCCATGCAGGCGATGCACACCAAGCCTCCTTTGCCACGAGATCCCTAGTCGCTCGGCCTGCAAGCTCCTGCAAGCTCCTGCAAGCTCCCGTGACTTCTGAATGGCTGCTAGGGGCCATCACGAGCCATCGGTGCCACTTGAAAGGTCCAGAGTACGGAGGCTTTCCGTGCGGTCTTGGCTCTTGGCCCCACGCAGCTGTTTAGTCGGCCCAGATTGCAAGTGAAGAACTGTGTCGGACTCCGCCTCCTCGCTCGCCATGTCCCGTGCATCAGCCCTGTTCCTCGGCTGCAGTTGCCCCCAGCACCCGCAAGATCCCGTGAGATCCCGCGAGATCCCGCGAAATCCTGCGAGCTCCCAATTTCATCCTCAAGTCTTGCGCAGGTGCTTTGGACTGCTGGTGGCTGTCGGCGAAGCGGTGCTGTTCGCCAAGATGGAGAAATATCGTCAAGACGACTGCACCGGTACCATGTACGATGTCGACCTCGATGCCAGCGGTGAATGCCTCCCGGCAAACAACGAGAGATACATCTGCAACGCCACCGGGGTACTCTATGAAAAGTTCAACTCCTCCGGATCAAACTCCGACTGCAGCAACGCGCTTGAATGGGGGGATTTCTATCCGTTCAACAGCTGCAGTCAGGGATACAGGTACTTGGACTGCGTGGACCTGCCGGCGGTGACCCTGGAGACCTTCACGGATACGACCTGCACGACCAAGGAGGGGGAAAGTATCCAGCCCATCGTGGATTGCACGCTCATCGACGGGGCTTGGATAAAGATGCTTGGAAAGAAGATTACCAAACCCATGAAGAAACATGTTTCCCCCTTGTTTCGTCGTAGAGTTGGCACTAGCCCTAAACCCTAAACCCTAAACCCTAAACCCTAAACCCTAAACCCTAAACTCTAAACCCTAAACCCTAAACCCTAAACCCTAAACCCTAAACCCTAAACCCTAAACCCTAAACACCGGGCGAAGCGGGCCAAGGTCTGAGTACGAGGGCGGAAACTTCACGTACTCCGCGCACAACTCCAGCTGCCGGGCCTGCATTGGTTTCCTGGTTTAGGGTTCAGGGTTTAGGGGTTCAGGGTTCAGGGTTTAGGGTTGAGGGTTTAGGGTTTAGGGTTGAGGGTTTAGGGTTTAGGGTTGAGGGTTGAGGGTTTAGGGGTTCAGGGTTTAGGGTTTAGGGTTTAGGGTTGAGGGTTCAGGGGTTTGTTTGGGGCACAAAGCCGCATGAAAGCGCCTTGAAGCGCTGAGTGGCCTTGCAGAGTATAGTTCAGTGAGAATCTCGCAATGTATGGCAACTTCCTGCTGCGATTGAGGGGTGCCGGACGATCCCGGATCTCATCAGAAGACATCAACAATTGATTAATTGAAAGGGAAGAGCAAACCAAGGCGATTGTACGGGCGACGCATTGATGAGCACCACCATTCCTTGTGGGAGCATCTGTACGCCGGCCATGGGGGTAAGCGCGAAGAACCTCAACGCGTGTCCGACTACTTCTACGACCCAGGCAAGTGTTGGCTTAAGGAAAGGTGCATGGTACAGACCCTTCCATTTCAGGTGCATGCGAGCCTACCCTCAGGTGCATGTGATCCTAGACATCCTACCCCCTTCATGACTACGAATTGCTCAAAAACCCCTCAATAAATATTCTTCCTTATAAGGATAATATGGGGATTCTCTTTTATATTTTTGATGAGTTCTTAAGCAAATAGTAGATGATGGGGAAGGCCCCTCCTAGTTTATGTAGCCGCATCAATGGTGCGATGAAACTTTAGGTGCAGGGGCTCTCTCTCGGGTGAAGCACACATGTCCTGGGACCGAGCTCCATATCTGCTAGCCTGACTTGCTAAGCGCATGGCGCATCTCATTCTTTCAAAAGTCAGCAGCAGCATGCTGCCGTGACCCTGGCAGTCGACCACCACGACCACCACGACGACCACGACGACCGGGACGAATGGAACGGCCACGACCTCCGCGGCCACGACCTCCGCGGCCACGGGCATTCTGGGCCTCTCTTGTTTCACCGCTAGCGTGCTAGTGGTAGTGGGCTTGCTTTGAAGGAAGTCTGGCCATCATCTTATGTGCACTCCTGGGCAGCCAAAGGGCTCTGCGCAGGGAAAGGAGTGGCCCTTGCCAGATCTTGCCAGGCCTTCCAGCTTCATTTTTAGGGTCTAGGGTTTAGGGTTTAGGGTTTAGGGTTTGGGGTTTGGGGTTTGGGGTTTAGGGGACCTAAGCCTTATGGCCGAGTTTGTTTTGGCAAGAAGGGGTTTGTTTGCAAAGCTGGTTTGGTTCCTGGGCCTAGCGGCAGGGAGCTCCAAGTCTTCTAAAATTCGACTGCAAAAGCACTGCGGCGAAGAGCTTCCTTTCATTTTCAGAGAATCGGATCGAGATGCTGCGCGACCTGGCGCGACGAAACATGCCTGCGATGCTGCGGGCAATTGCCCACCTCGGTAGACCCTGAAATCGCCTCACTCCCCAACAAGAGTTCGCAAGCCCCTAAACCCCAAGCCCTAAGCCCTGAACCCTCAACCCTAGATCCTAAACCCTGTGGGTTTTGCTCCGGGGACTGGGTCCGATCCTAAGACTGCACTGACTTGGGGGAGTGTAGTGAGGTGTTCCTGTGGCCCGGTCTGTAGCATGTACAGTTTCTTATGGACGCTCGGTTTCTTATAGCATGGACACTCGGAGTTACACACACACACACAAACCCTAAACCCTAAACCCTAAACCCTAAACCCTAAACCCTAAACCCTAAACCCTAAACCCTAAACCCTAAACCCTAAACCCTAAACCCTAAACCCTAAACCCTAAACCCTAAACCCTAAACCCTAAACCCTAAACCCTAAAAACCCTAAACCCTAAACCCTAAACCCTAAACCCTAAACCCTAAACCCTAACCCTAAACCCTAAAAACCCTAAACCCTAAACCCTAAAACCCTAAAACACACCAACGCACGCACGCACGCACGCACGCACGCACGCACGCACGCACGCACGCACGCACGCACGCACGCACGCACGCACGCACGCACGCACGCACGCACGCACGCACGCACGCACGCACGCACGCACGCACGCACGCACGCACGCACGCACGCACGCACGCACGCACGCACGCACGCACGCACGCACGCACGCACGCACGCACGCACGCACGCACGCACGCACGCACGCACGCACGCACGCACGCACGCACGCACGCACGCACCCACACACACACACACACACACACGCACCCAGTGGATTCTGCGCCCATGCAGGCGATGCACACCAAGCCTCCTTTGCCACGAGATCCCTAGTCGCTCGGCCTGCAAGCTCCTGCAAGCTCCTGCAAGCTCCCGTGACTTCTGAATGGCTGCTAGGGGCCATCGCGAGCCATCGGTGCCACTTGAAAGGTCCAGAGTACGGAGGCTTTCCGTGCGGTCTTGGCTCTTGGCCCCACGCAGCTGTTTAGTCGGCCCAGATTGCAAGTGAAGAACTGTGTCGGACTCCGCCTCCTCGCTCGCCATGTCCCGTGCATCAGCCCTGTTCCTCGGCTGCAGTTGCCCCCAGCACCCGCAAGATCCCGTGAGATCCCGCGAGATCCCGCGAAATCCTGCGAGCTCCCAATTTCATCCTCAAGTCTTGCGCAGGTGCTTTGGACTGCTGGTGGCTGTCGGCGAAGCGGTGCTGTTCGCCAAGATGGAGAAATATCGTCAAGACGACTGCACCGGTACCATGTATGATATCGACCTCGATGCCAGCGGTGAATGCCTCCCGGCAAACAACGAGAGATACATCTGCAACGCCACCGGGGTACTCTATGAAAAGTTCAACTCCTCCGGATCAAACTCCGACTGCAGCAACGCGCTTGAATGGGGGGATTTCTATCCGTTCAACAGCTGCAGTCAGGGATACAGGTACTTGGACTGCGTGGACCTGCCGGCGGTGACCCTGGAGACCTTCACGGATACGACCTGCACGACCAAGGAGGGGGAAAGTATCCAGCCCATCGTGGATTGCACGCTCATCGACGGGGCTTGGATAAAGATGCTTGGAAAGAAGATTACCAAACCCATGAAGAAACATGTTTCCCCCTTGTTTCCCACCTGCAAGTCCAACAGTCGCAGAAAACGAGGCGGTTCACAACCTTCATGGTAAACCGGGCGGTTGCGACACAGGGACGATGTGGAGACGTAGTTTCCACGGCGCGAAATCTGCAAATTTTGATGGTGTTTGAAGCAGTTCCCAGGTGCTGGCTTCTAGAATATGCCAGAGTCACGCAGCAGTCACGCCAGAGTCACGGGCAAAACCGGGCGGTTCGAGCCCTTTCCTCTTTAAAATAACAGAAGAGTCACGCCAGGATCACGCCAGGGTCACGGCAAAGTCACGCTACTTTGCGCCCGGGCAAAAACAGTAAAACACGGCTAAACCCGGTCAAACAAGCTTCTAAACTCAGTTCCATTCTCCCCCAAACCAAGCACCCTCTGGCTCTGGCTGGTAAAACGAGGCGGTTGCGACAAGAATTGCAACCGCCCTAGTAAACAAGGCGGTTGACGGTAGTAGAGTTGGCACTAGCCCTAAACCCTAAACCCTAAACCCTAAACCCTAAACCCTAAACCCTAAACCCTAAACCCTAAACCCTAAACCCTAAACCCTAAACCCTAAACCCTAAACCCTAAACCCTAAACCCTAAACCCTAAACACCGGGCGAAGCGGGCCAAGGTCTGAGTACGAGGGCGGAAACTTCACGTACTCCGCGCACAACTCCAGCTGCCGGGCCTGCATTGGTTTCCTGGTTTAGGGTTCAGGGTTTAGGGGTTCAGGGTTCAGGGTTTAGGGTTGAGGGTTTAGGGTTTAGGGTTGAGGGTTTAGGGTTTAGGGTTGAGGGTTGAGGGTTTAGGGGTTCAGGGTTTAGGGTTTAGGGTTTAGGGTTGAGGGTTCAGGGGTTTTTTTGGGGCACAAAGCCGCATGAAAGCGCCTTGAAGCGCTGAGTGGCCTTGCAGAGTATAGTTCAGTGAGAATCTCGCAATGTATGGCAACTTCCTGCTGCGATTGAAGGGGTGCCGGACGATCCCGGATCTCATCAGAAGACATCAACAATTGATTAATTGAAAGGGAAGAGCAAACCAAGGCGATTGTACGGGCGACGCATTGATGAGCACCACCATTCCTTGTGGGAGCATCTGTACGCCGGCCATGGGGGTAAGCGCGAAGAACCTCAACGCGTGTCCGACTACTTCTACGACCCAGGCAAGTGTTGGCTTAAGGAAAGGTGCATGGTACAGACCCTTCCATTTCAGGTGCATGCGAGCCTACCCTCAGGTGCATGTGATCCTAGACATCCTACCCCCTTCATGACTACGAATTGCTCAAAAACCCCTCAATAAATATTCTTCCTTATAAGGATAATATGGGGATTCTCTTTTATATTTTTGATGAGTTCTTAAGCAAATAGTAGATGATGGGGAAGGCCCCTCCTAGTTTATGTAGCCGCATCAATGGTGCGATGAAACTTTAGGTGCAGGGGCTCTCTCTCGGGTGAAGCACACATGTCCTGGGACCGAGCTCCATATCTGCTAGCCTGACTTGCTAAGCGCATGGCGCATCTCATTCTTTCAAAAGTCAGCAGCAGCATGCTGCCGTGACCCTGGCAGTCGACCACCACGACCACCACGACGACCACGACGACCGGGACGAATGGAACGGCCACGACCTCCGCGGCCACGACCTCCGCGGCCACGGGCATTCTGGGCCTCTCTTGTTTCACCGCTAGCGTGCTAGTGGTAGTGGGCTTGCTTTGAAGGAAGTCTGGCCATCATCTTATGTGCACTCCTGGGCAGCCAAAGGGCTCTGCGCAGGGAAAGGAGTGGCCCTTGCCAGATCTTGCCAGGCCTTCCAGCTTCATTTTTAGGGTCTAGGGTTTAGGGTTTAGGGTTTAGGGTTTAGGGTTTGGGGTTTGGGGTTTGGGGTTTGAGGTTTAGGGGACCTAAGCCTTATGGCCGAGTTTGTTTTGGCAAGAAGGGGTTTGTTTGCAAAGCTGGTTTGGTTCCTGGGCCTAGCGGCAGGGAGCTCCAAGTCTTCTAAAATTCGACTGCAAAAGCACTGCGGCGAAGAGCTTCCTTTCATTTTCAGAGAATCGGATCGAGATGCTGCGCGACCTGGCGCGACGAAATATGCCTGCGATGCTGCGGGCAATCTGGGTGCCCACCTCGGTAGACCCTGAAATCGCCTCACTCCCCAACAAGAGTTCGCAAGCCCCTAAACCCCAAGCCCTAAGCCCTGAACCCTCAACCCTAGATCCTAAACCCTAAACCCCCAAAACCCAAAACCCTAAACCCCAAACCCTAAACCCTAAACCCTAAACCCTAAGCCCTACACCCTAAACCCTAAACCCTACTAGCCCCTAGACCCTAGACCCTAAACCCCCCAAAACCCTAAACCCTAAACCCCACTTAGTGGAGGCCACCTCCAAACCTCCGAGGCCTCCGAAGCCTCCGAGGCCTCCGAAGCCTCGAAGTGGCAGCTCGGTTGTTATTTTGGGGGGTTTAGGGTTTAGGGTTTAGGGTTTAGGGTTTAGGGTTTGGGGTTTAGGGGTTTAGGGGGGGTTCGGGGTCTAGGGGGGGTTTGGGGTTCGGGGTCTAGGGAGTCCAGCGAGTCTAGGCTAGGGGGGGTCTAGGGATTCTAGAGGGTCGAGGGTCTGGTGATTTAGGGGGGTCGAGGAAGCAGGAACAGGGCGGGCGGCCTAGTGGAAAGTCTATGGGGTCTAGGGGGTGTCTAGGAACAGGGGCACACAGGCGTTTGGCGGGTCTGGGAAGGGTCGAGAGGATCCAGGGGTCTTGGGTGTAGGGGCCAGGGAGTCTAGGGAGTAGGGAGTTTGGGGAGTCTAGGGAGTCTAGGGAGTGGGAGTTTAGGGGGTTGAGTATGCTGTGTGATTGCTTTATGCCTTTTGGGGGTCGGTTTTGGAGTCCCCAAGTGAGGGCAGAGGGTCAAGGGCGGAGTGCTTGGCCTTGCTATTTGTTTCTTGGTTCTCTGGGCGCTCATAGGGTTGGGGTTAACTCGAACCAACAACCTTCGGAAGCCTGACCCCCTCCACCCAGATATTTCCTCGGCACCTTTTTTGGCCAGGTTCTGATGGCAAAACCCAAAACCCTAAACCCAACACCCTAAACCCTAAGCCCTACACCCTAAACCCTAAACCCTAAACCCTAAACCCTAAACCCTGGACAGTTTAGCCTTTAGGGTTCTCTGCCTGCCAAGGCCCAGCCAAGGCAGGCAGCCGATGCCCAAGTTTTCACACAGTGGATTGAGTAAAGCGTGTTGCGGAGCCGACAAAAGGACTGCGAGGAATTCACAAACATAAACTGAACAGATATATATTAATATCAACATTATTATTATTATTATTATTATTATTATTATTATTATTATTATTATTATTATTATTATTATTATTATTATTATTATTATTATTATTATTATTATTATTAATATATATATATTTATATGTATATTTATATTTATATTTATATCTATATTTATATTTATATTTTACAGAAATACAGATATAATAAATACATAAATAATAAAATAAGAATAATATGATATATTTATGTATATATATATTATATAATAATATATATTATATATATATATATATATACATAGTAATAAAAACGTATAAATAAATTTAAATAAATTAAATAATATAAATATAATATAAACAAAATATATAATAAATATAAATAAATAATATAAATACAATATAATAAAATATGAATATAAATATAAAATATAATATAAATATAATATACATATAAATATAAATATAAATATAAATATAAACACGAATATAAATATATAAAGAGATATACATATAAATATAGATATACATATAAATATTCATATAGATATAAATAGAAATATAAATATAGATACAAATATAAATAGAAATAGAAATAGAAATAGAAATAAAAATAAAAAAATGTGTGTCTACATATACTATTTTATATCAGCTAATATGATATAGTACATATAATATATAGAACATTGTATAGTTTAATACATACATACATGCATGCATGCATACATACATACATAGGTATATATATATATATATGTGTATATATCGATATAGAGTTCTCCAAAAACTGCAACAAACTTTTCAAGCCACAGCCTGGAACTGTTGGTCTCGCACCATGGCGTGTTTTGCTCAAAAGGAAGTCCCACATTTCGCAGGTTGCTTAACGACTTGAGCCCCGAATCCAAACAGACCCCAAACCCTAAACCCCAAACCCTAAACCCTAAGCCCTAAACCCTAAACCCCGTAAGCCCGTTTGACCCCAACTTTGGGAGCCCACACAATTCGTGGGACGAAGCCATGTTCGGATCGTGTCTTCTGCGGGCATGAAGCGCGCCAACTCAGCTGCCCTGGACTCCTGCTCGTCGTCGAACCCATGGAGCATCAGCTCCTGTCCTGCCAGCACCTTGGATGGGCTTAGGGTTTAGGGTTTAGGGTTCAGGGTTCAGGGTTTGGGGTTTAGGGTTTAGGGTTTAGGGCTTCGGGGGCAATCCAGGCTCCAGGTTGCAGGGAGACCTTGAGCTGCTGTGGCGCAAGGGAACGCAGTGCAACCAAGGAAGTTCTTCAACATCGACGGAGTCTGAGAAAGTGGTTGAGGTTGTGGCGCCACGGATCTGGATGCGGATGTTGCCGTGTGTTTTCGTGGCATTCCAGGCATGCAGCAACAGCGCATGAAGCAGCAACATGAGCATGTCTCAAGATACCCCAAAGTAGTATGCTGCATTCTGCTACAAATCTACAGATGGGTACCTCTATTTTGGGCAAACTTCCCGACAACGTCCGTCCCACACCCGAAGCCCTGAGCACACCCTAAACCCTAAACCCTAAACCCTAGACCCTCAACCCTAAACCCTCAACCCGACACCGAAACAGTCAGAAAAGCTTGCGAGGCGGCCTTGCTACTTCTCCCGATCACGATGGAGGATGATTGCACTGCACCCTCGCCTACTTCCTTATCTGCAGCTGACATCTTTGCCGCCTATCAGGTGTTGGGGGCAGCGCACTTCTGCATGATTGTGTTCTTCCGGTGCTTCTGGCGGGACATCGACCCTGCCTCGGAGACTTACTTAGCCAATAGTTGAACTTTTAACTTTTTGGGTTTCCTTACTTAGTAGGAATCGAAAAGTTTAGCATTCTTGTCCCCTTGGTTCTTGGAGAAGTAAGTAAGGAGATGGCCTGGTCGCTGCAAATCTATCTCCTGATCGGTTGGTCGTACTGGCTGCTGGGGGCCACATTTGAGCTGACCAAATGGTGCCTGGGTTCTGTAAGCCCTAAGCCCCAAGCCCCAAGCCCTAAGCCCTAAGCCCTAAGCCCTAAGCCCTAAGCCCTAAGCCCTAAGCCGTAAGCCCTCTACCCTCTAAGCCCGAAGCCCTAAGCCCTAAACCCTAAACCCTAAACCCTAAACCCTAAGCCCTAAACCCTAAGCCCTAAGCCCTAAACCCTAAACCCTAAACCCTGAACCCTAAAGGTCGGTCTTCCAACGCCACATAAGCTCCCGTAGCTCTGCACTCGATTTGAATGGGCCAGACCCACAACCCCAAGCCCCAAAGCAGCCTTCAGGCCCCTCAGCCGCTCTGCTTGGAGGTTCGTGGTACTGAATAACTAGGTATAACTGTACGTATCACCCACTTAGAAGCCCCTCAACTACACGAATATGGTTACAATTGAGTGCTAAGTGCAATTATAATTTGGTCAGTAAGTACCATGAACCTCCAAAGTAGGCCCCAAACCTCTCTAGAAGAGGACCTGCATGCACCTCTACATCCAATATGTCGTCCTGACATTGCATCGCCTCAACTGCGCCTGCCTGGAGTTCACCTTCACCTACTCGATCCAGCGGCTTGGGATGTGGAATCAGGGTTTAGGGTTCAGGGTGTAGGGTTTGGGGTTTAGGCTTTAGGATTTAGGGTCCGTGATGCCCATCAGGGTTTCGGGGTTGGGGTTTAGGGTTTCTGGTCGTGGGTGGGTTTGGCTGTTCGGGCTTTGGGGTTCAGTGTTTGTAGGACCGCATGAAACGTCAGCCCTAACCCCTAAACCCTAAACCCTAAACCCTAAGCCCTAAACCCTAAACCCTAAACCCTAAACCCTAAACCCCAAACCCTAAACTCCAAGGACCCGGTTGGAGCTCACCGAGCGAGGAATCGGAGTCGAACTGGGTGCCAGGCAGGTGCGGCAGATCCGCTGGCTCTTCTTCGTGATCCAGCCTCAGGGCTTGGCAGGCATGTTTTCGAGTTTTTGGGTTTAGGGTTTAGGGGTTTGGGTTTAGGGTTTAGGGTTTAGGGTTTAGGGTTTAGGGTTTAGGGTTTAGGGTTTAGGGTTTAGGGTTTAGGGTTTAGGGTTTAGGGTTTAGGGTTTAGGGTTTAAGGTCCCAGGTTTTGTTTAGGGGCTAGTTAAACTCAACGCGCCGCAAGCCTTGCGAAGAAAACTCAGGGATTGGGCTCAAGGCTTGTGGGGCAAACAGCTCAAAGAGTTCATTTTGGGGTTTAGGGTTTAGGGTTGCCCCCTAAGCCTTCGCCAAGGATCTCTGTAGATTTCTTGCGCATCTATGGCCAGACACAGTCGGAACTTGCCATCCGCCTCATGTCTGCTGCGTATCACGTGCTGGCTGGGGTGGGCGTCCCTTGCCCACAAAACCGCCACAGAGTGGGTTTCGGCTTGCGGGTTTTTCAACCCTAAGCCCTAAACCCTGAACCCCAAGCCCTAAACCCTTCCAGTAGGGTTTGTTCGGGGGCAATTTTCTGAGGTCCTCGCCACCTTGGTCGTGGCCTCGCGGGCCTTCCTCCGAGTGGCCACCGCCTTGAAGACCGTTTCAGTTCCCGAAGACAGCCTCTCGGGCACATTTTTTTGAGAATCATGGGTTTAGGGACCCCCGACCACAGATCCCAAGAGCCCTAAGCCCCTAAACCCTAAACCTAAATCCTAAACCCTAAACCCAAACCCCAAAACCCTAAGCCCTAAAACCTCCGGTTTCGGCATCCTCTGGGCCAGGGTTCGGGGTTTCGTGCCTCAGAGGCTTCGCGAGCTGCGAGAGGGACTGGTCTTTGCGGGTCCTGAACCGGATGATCCTTGCGGTGTGCTTCTCCTGCGTCCTCAGCAGCGCCTCCCACATTCTCTGCCTCCCCGCGATCTTCCTCTTCCCGCAGGTGAGGGCCCCCAAAAAGCCTGCAGAGCCTGGATTCTAAAGCCCTCAAAAGCAAACCCCTAAGTCACTCTTCTGAGCACTGATACCGAACCCCTGAACTCGCCCTTGAAGGAGTGGCGGGAGTTGATCGTTCCAAGCTACCACTTCCTGGACATCACGGCCGGGGCTTGATTTCTTAAACCTTGAATACCTAAACCCACCCCCGCCCACTCCGGAAGCCCCAACAGCAAGAGTTAGGCTTTAGGCTTTAGGGTTGAGGGTTTCGGGTTTAGGGTTTAGGGTGTAGGGTTTAGGGTTTAGGGCCTCAAAAAGAGGCTGAGATCATCGGCCTCGTGTTCATTGTTGGCATCCTGAAGCCGCCAGAGAAGCCCTGCCTCCGGAAAAGGCTCGTGTGCTATGTTTTTCGTTTCTGTGTCTTGTTTAGATTTCGATGTTTAGGTTTTTTGTAAGTCATTTTTTCTGTGGATTTCTGAGTTTGTGTTGGATTTGGGGGTTTAGTGTTTTGGGGTCTAAAGGGTTCGGGGATGTGTTGGAGTTTAGGGTTTGGAGTTTGGGGTTTCTGGAGCCTCGAGCTACTTTTGAGGTCTAGGGGCTTTTCGGGGTGGGTTTGGAACTTTCCGGGGTTTGGGATTTGTTGGAGCTTCGGTGTTTCAA
>CAJNDS010000724.1:245000-252500 GCA_905221605.1 Symbiodinium natans | reverse complement strand
GCTGTGAGGGAGAGGGGTGGAGGGGTCAGTTCCTGTGAGGTCAACAAGTTCGATGGCATGATGCTGTGGCTCCAGTACAAGAACCCAAAGCTGAGGCACGGGCTTCGGCTTTGAGGTTCAGGTATTTTCAGGGAGGTTTTCTTTCGTTTGTGAGGGGTCCCTTCTCTTCAGGCCCGAGTTCTTCCAGATTCTGCCGCTCTCTCGGAGCCCATGGGCTCGGGGAAAATGAAAGTGTGAGTGTTCTGTATGGGCACGAAGAACTGACCACCCTGTGACGATGGCTCATGTTCCTTTCCGTGAACACTGTACGAAGAGACTTGCCCCAGGATCGAGTTCAAGGTTCTACCAAAAAGCGTGCACCAGTGTTATTCCTGTGGGTTGCGCTGGGACCGAGTCTTCCATGGTTCAACCCCAAACCCCCAAACACCCTTGTATATGTATATGTATATATATATATATATATATATTGGCCCGGATATTTATATATATATATATATATATATATATATGTGTAATACATGTATATAGACAATAAATCAATACATAGATAGATAAATATACATAGGCCCGGCTATACTAGTATATTTACAAAGGGACCAGAAGGGAATACTATCAATAATTATTCCGACCCCTCTCTTGGCGCTCGCAGGCAGCTTGTTGCCGTGGACCACAAGTTCGACGTCTTCTCCAGAAGTTGGTGCGTCGCAGAGCTGGTGGCAGCGCATGGCGCTGACATCCCGCAGACGGCAGCTGGTCTGCTTCTAACTAGGCAGGTTTCTTGGGACGTTTTTTATATTCTCCCTTATTGGGTTTTAAGAGGATGATAGTCAGGAATAGCTACCCTAAACCCTAAACCCTAAACCCTAAACCCTAAAACCTAAACCCTAAACCCTAAACCCTAAACCCTTTAAGGGGCCATCCTAGTTCACAAGCGCAAGGTAGTGAGCCCTGAGCACGAAACCCCGAAGGGAGCGGAAAGAACAGATCTGGAACAATGCACCCCCTCCCCCCCGCTCCCTGGTTGTAGGGACAATCCCCTTCCTGTACTACCAACCCTTCAAAGCACAGCCCCCATGTACTAGAGGGGTCGGAATAATTAATCGTATTCCCTGGTCCCTCTGCAAATATGCCATTTTCATCCCCAAAACCCTATTCTAATTATTAAGGCCCACATGGCGCTGGGGGGGGTTGGGGGAATTTCCACTAGGCCCAACAAGGCGGGAAGCCGAAACTCAATCTCCCAAGCGCGGGTCTCTGACGCTAAACCCTAAACCCTAAACCCTAAAACCTAAACCCTAAGCCCTAAGTTTTAAACCCTAACACATCCCTAAGCATCCCAGAAACCCCAAGTACACCCTGTACATCCATCAGCAGCCCTAAAGCCAAAACCCTGACCTAAAGGTTTAGGGTTTAGGGTTTTTTGGGTTTGCGAAACCCTAAGATGGCCCCTCCGCCCTACATCGAAGCCCAGGTCTGTCTGGAATCCAGCAAGCCCTTCGATCCCTACGCGGATGACCTGGCCATCTACGACCCTACATCCCCCTTGGCATTTTTTTTTTTAGGGTTTAGGGTTTAGGGTTTAGGGTTTAGGGTTTAGGGTTTTTGTTTTTGTTCATATAAAGCCCAAGAGGATATAAGAAAAATGTTGTTTTTTGTTAAGGTTCTGAGGGGAGTAAAAAGGACCACCTGGTGAACCTTAGTGTGGCCGACAGCCTGGCTTCACGGCCAGAGGACGGGGTTTGGGGTTCAGGGTTTAGGGTTCAGGGTTGAGAGTTGCGGGTTTAGGGTTGAGCGTTTAGTAGGGTTCAGGGTTTAGGGTCGTGAAGAGGGGGGGTTGTTCTAAAGTGGGGTCTCTCTTGGGGGGGTTTCTTGAGAAGGGGGATGGTAACTGCAATTTGGGGGTCTTGGGGTAAACCCTAAACCCTAAACCCTAAACCCTAAACCCTAAACCCTAAACCCTAAACCCTAAACCCTAAACCCTAAACCCTAAACCCTAAACCCTCAACCCTAAACCCTAAACTTTAAACCCCACACCCTAAGCCCTGAAGCTGGGGGTTGGGGGGATGAGGTCCCTTCGCGGGCTCTCTTCCTGAATGTAGGGTTTGGGATTGAGGGCTTCAGGGGTTGAGGTTTGGGTCTTAGGGCTCAGGGTTCAGCGGCCCTAAACCCTAAACCCTAAACCCTAAACCCTAAACCCTAAACCCTAAACCCTAAACCCTAAACCCTAAACCCTAAACCCTAAACCCTAAACCCTAAACCCTAAACCCTAAACCCTAAACCCTAAACCTCAGAGGACAAGGAGATGATCCTGTCGAAAGTCTCGTGCATGCGGGAGTTCGATGCAGCCCTGCAGATGCTTATTTTTGGCAACCGAGGCATGGGGGTTTAGGGTTGTCGGTTAGGGTTTAGGGTTTAGGGTTTAGGGTTTAGGGTTTAGGGTTTAGGGTTTAGGGTTTAGGGTTTAGGGTTTAGGGCTTAGGTTGTGAGGGTGAATGCCGGAACCGAGACAGTGGCCAATACTCTCCCCTAGCATCCTTACAGTGCGATAAATAAACTGCCCAAGCAGCTCATTCGGACTGTTTCGGGATTAGGCTGGCGTATGTCTTGGTAGGGAATGAGGGGATGAGGTACTCTATATCCCCCACATATGTACCCTTTCAGGGATTATACAGGGTACCTCATTCCCCGTTCTTTGCAGGTCTCGTGCGCATCTCCAAAGGGGGTCCTTCTAGTGGGGATTCGACTATTCTCGGGAACCCCAAGCCTGAAGTCCTTAAGGCCCAATCTTCGGAGGCCCTTGAGAACCCTAAACCCTAAACCCTAAACCCTAAACCCGAAACCCTAAACCCCAAACCCTAAACCCTAAACCCTAAACCCCAAACCCTAAACCCCCGAAATTTTCGGAGACCCTCTTTTCGGACAAGGCCTGCTGACGAAGAAGTTTGTCGGCTTCGACTTGCTGGAGCCCGCGGCGCGCTTCACCCGCCGCCTTTGCACGCTCCGATCCATCGAGATTTGACCAAACCTCCCCCGCCCCACGAAGCCCTAAACCCTAAACCCTAAACCCTAAACCCTAAACCCTAAACCCTAAACCCTAAACCCTAAACCCTAAACCCTAAACCCTAAACCCTATAAGAACCCCTAAGCAGGCTAAGAGGTCTAAGAACTTGGGTTAAGGGTTTCGGGTTTAGGGTTTAGGGTCTAAGAATGCTCTGAAAATCCTCAGAACCCTTCAAGCCCTGAGAGCCTTCCGAACTCCTTTCGTTGTGCGTTTCCACTGCCTGGGGCCTTCGACCAGAAGGGTCTCGAGGTCTCCGCGATGTTTCACTGTGTGCAGGGGAACTCTCGTGTGTGTAGGGTTTAGGGTTTAGGGTTTAGGGTTTAGGGTTTAGGGTTTAGGGTTTAGGGTTTAGGGTTTAGGGTTTAGGGTTTAGGGTTTAGGGTGCTCTGTAGGGTTCCTAGACATATTGGTGATTTTATTTTGTTGGGGGGGGGGGGAGTTTCCGTTTCGGTACTTCATGTCGTTCTCAGCCCCCCGGCTCCGACGAAACTCTGAGGCCCAGAACCAGAACTCGAAACCCTAAACCCCCCAAAGAAGAAGAATGCCCAACCCCCTTAAACCCTAAACCCTAAACCCTAAACCCTAAACCCTAAACCCCAAACCCTAAACCCTAAACCCTAAACCCTAAACCCTAAACCCTAAACCCTAAACCCCAAACCCCAAACCCTTTTCCTAAACCCTAAACCCTAGACCCTCTGACAACTGATCCCCTACTGTCAGCCGCGGGGTGTCCTGTGGCCAAGAGTGCCAAGAGAGGCATCAAGAAAGAGGCGCGGAGGGGAGCAGCCTGCGGAGTAGGTGAGGTTTAGTCTTCATGGTGTAGGGTTTAGGTTAGGCTTTAGGGTTTAGGGTTTAGGGTTTAGGGTTTAGGGTTTAGGGTTTAGGGTTTAGGGTTTAGGGTTTAGGGTTTAGGGCCCTAAGTACACCCAAAAACCCCTACATCCGAAACGCCAAGGCGGGTTGAGGGCTGTGGGCTTAGTTTCGTGAGGCAGCAGCCTTTGGCGCCGTTTCAAGGCAGGACTGCGGTGGCACATGAGCTGTACAGCAGTGCCTTGGGATGTTCCGCCTTATACCTAACAGCTCCTTTTATCGGGATTATAACAGGGGGTACCATCATCCCTAGTCAGGAGCTGCTAGCACAAGGGGGAACCTCCCAAGCAGTGCCGCAAGTCCGAGATCGACAAAAGGTGACCGCTGCTAGACGTCATGCGAGGAGGTTTCGTGCGTTTTGTGGTACAGGCAATCATACGGGCCCTATTATGTAGAGTGCCCAAAAGACCATAGTTGGAGAATTGGCCATCTTCAGCCTAGGCTCTAAATTTTGAGCCCTAAACCCCACAAGCCTTATCCCTTCCAGGCCCCAAAGCCCTAAACCCCTACGACCCCTTTTTACTTTTTGGGTTGTGGGCTTTCTTATATATGAGCAAAAAGGATCCAGTTTCTTCCTAGGGGAACAGGGATTAAGTCATCCTTCACGCTGCAATCTCACATGACCAGTTCTTAACGGCCCAGCGAAACGCAGTTCGCCTGGCTTTCCGCTGATGGTGTGGCAACTGAGGTTAGACCCAGTTCAAGGCATCCCGCCCTCCACTCTGGCAGGCAGATGGCTCACAGTTTTGTAGGATAAGCTGATCGGTCAAGCGCACTCGATGCTTAGGGCTTAGCAGTTGGGTCTAGGGTAGACGCCCATCCGGTCAGCAGGAAGCAGTGTCCGCTGAGGGCTTAGGCGTTTCTAGGGGTTTCAGGGTTGAAAGCCTAAAGCTAAGGCTAGGGGTTCAAACCGCAAGCCTTTAACCCTGAACCGTTGCAAGGGTCCCGATTTAAGAGCTTCGAGGCTTCCTGCCTGAGACCCCCTAAGACTGCGGACGCCCCTTTGGCCTGTGGCCATGGCGCTTCTCTCGGAGGTTGGGCCGAACAAAATCTTTAATGTAGGGGTCGGAATAATTGCAAATAGTATTCCCTTGGGGTCCGTTTATAATTATGCTGTAATAACCCCCAACACCCTATTCTAGTTTTTACCCCCCTTGTATTAGACCCTACAAGTCTGTCATGGTGGGGTAACATTAAATATCTTTAAGGGTACTTTAAACTCAACAAGGAAGAGAAGCTTAAAGTTTTAATGCCATCCCAACCATGATCTCGACAAACTCCACCCTCCAACCCTCCATGGGCTGCAGCATGTTCCTCAAACCATCTAGGACGCTTGATTTATTTTACAACATAAGGTTTAGGGTTTCGGGGGTTTTTAGGGGGAACCCTAAAGCACCCAAAGCCGTAAAGCCCTAACACCTACAGGCCAAGATCCCTAGACCCTAAAGCCCTAGAACCCTAAAGCCCCTAAGCTCTAAGACCCGTAAACCCTAAAACCCTAAGAACCTGAACCCGAAACCCGAAGCCCCGAACCGTACACCCTTAAAACCCCCAAGCCCTAGAACCCGGAAGCCCCCAACCCCCCGAGGCCTTTAAAACCCTCAAACCCCAAAACTCCCTAAAAATCCTAAAGCCCTACAAGCAAACCCTAAAACACAAGGACCACGGAACCCTAAATTTCCCTCAAAAACCCTACACCCCTGAACCCTAAATTGCCCTAAAACCCTGCAAGCAACCCTAAAACACCACTAAACCCTCGATTGCCCTAAAACCCTAAAGCCCAAAAAAACCCTAAAACCCTAAACCCTAAACCCTAAACCCCTGTTCCCTAAGTTGCCCTGAAACCCTGGCACCAGGCCTTTGCCATCTCGGCCTCACCGCAGGCGTTACCTGCAACCAGGCGGGGTTCCGGAGGATCCGCAGCCTAAACCCTAAACTCTCTCTATCATATAATAATTTAAACCTTAATGGGGAACGTGGCCATTGGCAAAAAAACCGTGGCCATTGGCAAAAAAACCGTGGCCATTGGCAAAAAAGCCGAGGCCATTGGCAAAAAAACCGTGGCCATTGGCAAATTCGCCAATGGCCACGGGAAAGTTGCCAATGGCCACGGCTTTTTTGCCAATGGCCACCAATGTCATTTAGGTTGGTCGCCAAAATGGGTTTTTCAAACCCAATTCGCACAAAATGCCCCCCAACCTTGATGGGGAACGTGGCCATTGGCAAAAAAGCCGTGGCCATTGGCCAATGGCCACGGCTTTTTTGCCAACGGCCCCGGCTGGCCACGGCTTTTTTGCCAACGGCCACGGTTTTTTTGCCAATGGCCACGGCTTTTTTTGCCAATGGCCACGGCTTTTTTGCCAATGGCCACGGCTTTTTTTGCCCATAGCCCACCCCCCCCACCCCCCCCCCCACCCCCCCCCCCCCCCCCACCCCCCCCCACCCCCCCCCACCCACCCCCCCCCCCCACCCCCCCCCCCCCCCCCCCACCCCCCCCCACCCCACCCCCCCCCACCCCACCCCCCCCCCCCCCACCCCCCCCCACCCCCCCCCCCCCCCACCCCCCCACCCCCCCACCCCCCCCACCCCCCCCAACCCCCCCCACCCCCCCCCCACCCCCCATCAAGATGAAGGCTTTGCGGGGCCGGGAATGCGGCGGCCCCTTCTTAGTGTTTCTCATCTTGGGTGGTCCGAGGGTGGGGTGGGGAAAAGCAACTTCCGGACCCCCATTCTGGGGTTGGAAACTTGGATGAGGGCCTCGCAAGCAAGAGAGAGAACGAATACGGGTAGTTGGTTCTAGGGTGGGTTGGGGGTTGGCTCGAACTGGAATGGTTCGAGGGTGGGGTGGGGGAAAACAAAACATTTTTTGTCAATCCGGACCAACACTTTTGGTTCTACCTTCGGTCTGGGGAAAGCAAGAGCGAAGACAAGGGGCATGCGACAAAGCCGACGAGCACGAAGGGAGGGGACATACGACAAACCCTAAGAGCGATAAGGGCGACGAACCTGTAGACCTTTCATCAAACCATACGAGCACGAAGGGAGGGGACATACGACAAACCCTACGAGCACGAAGGGAGGCATACGACAAACCCTAAGAGCACGAAGGGAGAGGGCGTACGACAAACCTGTAGACCTCTCGTCAAACCCTACGAGCACGAAGGGAGGGGACATACGACAAACATCGAAAATAAACCCGTACATTTCTCAATGTTTTGGGATTCTCTGCAAGCAGAAGAAAAGGGACATACGACAAAGCCGACGAGCACGAAGGGAGGGGACATACGACAAACCCTAAGAACACCAAGGGAGGGGACAAACATGTAGAGAGCACGAAGGGAGGGGACATACGACAAACCCTACGAGCACGAAGGGAGGGGACATACGACAAACCTCTGAAAATAAAATCTCAGTTTCTTGATTCTTGGGATTCTTTGCAAGAAGACGAAGAGGGACACACGACAAAGCCGACGAGCACGAAGAGAGGCGACATACGACAAAATCTAAGAGCACGAAGGGAGGGGACGTGCGACAAACCTGTAGACCTGTCATCAAACCCTACGAGCATG
>CAJNDS010000724.1:232500-240000 GCA_905221605.1 Symbiodinium natans | reverse complement strand
TTAGGGGGGAACATCCCAGCCTAAACCCAATTCCTAAACACCCCTCCCCCTGAAACCTGAAGCCCTAAACGCTACAATCCCTACAACCCTAAACCCTATAAACCCTCTGAGTGAGGGTTTTGGCATTTCAGAACCCCGAAGCCCGAGGGGGATACCGCCCTGTCTCGAAATGCCGACCAACCCTAAACCCTAAACTCTAAACCCTAAACCCTAAACCCTAAACCCTAAACCCTAAACCCTAAACCCCAAACCCTAAACCCCCTAAACCCTAAACCCTAAACCCTAAACCCCAAACCCTAAACCCCCTAAACCCTAAACCCTAAACCCTAAACCCTAAACCCTAAACCCAAAGCTTAAACCCCAAACCCTAAGTCCAACCTCACGCTCGACAGGCGGTGACGACAGCGTGTACAAGGACACTGTGCCGGGGCCCTCTGGAGCCCTCCGGGGGCTACAAGGGTGGAGGGTTTAGGGTTTAGGTATTAGGGTTTAGGGTTTGGGGTTTAGGGCTTGGGGTTTAGGGTTTAGGGTTTAGGGTTTAGGGCTTAGGGTTTGGGGTTTAGGGTTTAGGGGTTTGAGCTAAGCAGTAGATTGGCTCATCCATTTCCGGCCTCCCTTCCCAACCCTAAACGCCCCAAACCCTATGCCCGATACCCTAACCGCTTTGTTCCTGTCATCGCGTCCACAAGTCCCTCGGTCTCTTTTCTTTTGCGCGTGCTTCAGCAAGACACGCCAGCATGCTTTCAGGGTTTAGTGGTGTTCGATGGTGGCCAAGGTTTGAGCACCAGTCCGAGTGTAGTAGGTGCCTGAGCATAGAAGCCGGTATGAGAACCAACAGCAACCATCAGTGTCTGACATGGGGGAGCATTCAGTCAAGTACATCAACAACATGAAAAAACGGTTTGTTTTGTAGACGGACCGTTGCATGATTAATCATGAGGGAGTGGTTAACCTAAACCCTAAACCCTAAACCCTAAACCCTAAACCGGCACCACATGAACAGCCACAGTTTTGCTGAGCGCGTGTTGTCCACAGAGCCTCTATGTCTCGTCTATACTGATGGTGTGAGCCATAGGCGTGGTATTTGGGAAATCGAAATCTTAAACCTGCACTGCAGTACCAAATTCTGGGGAAGGGGGGACATTTATCCCCACATTTAGTAGACTAAGACTCAACAAAGCCCCAAACCCTAAACTCTAAACCCTAAAAACACGCACAAATCCGCCTTCAACTCGACACCCGACACCCGGATCTCTGGCCGAGAATGCTCCCTGCCACGAAGTTCTCGCAGCGCGCCAATGCCAAGACGCGGGAGCGCCTTGGCGTGGGATTGTCGAGTGTCAAGAAACGACGTTTAGGATTTAGGGCTTACGGTTCAGGGTTTCGGGTTTAGGGTTAGGGGCTTACGGTTCAGGCTTTCGGGTTTAGAGGGGACTTGGGGGTTTCCGGGTGTCAGGGGCTTGCTTTGGGCTCAGGACTCAGGGTTCAGGCTTCAGGCCGGTTCTTCAAGGAAGGCGGTGTGCAGGGTCCACGAAGCCCTGAGCCCTAAGCCCCCAAAGTTTTCAGGATTCAGGGTCCTGTGAAAGCTCTGTTGTTTTTTTGGGGACTTTTGGCTTCGGGCTCAGGGGCTTTTGGGGGGTTTAGGAGTTTAGGAGTCTCGTTGGGTTCAGGGGGGGGGGTTGGGGCTGTTCTACCTCAGGGACCCTGTTGGCCTTTGTGTCAGGGTTCAGGGTTTAGGGTTTAGGTTTTGGGTCTCGGGTCAGTATTCTTGTGTAGGAGCCAAAGGAAACCTCAGGCCTGTCGCCCATGCGAGACCTCGCAGAAAAAGTTCCGTTTCTGAAGAAGAGAGCGGGGAGAGACCGTTACCTCCCTGAGAGAACTTTTGTAAGATCCCTATAGGAGGCCATAGCCCTTGGTAGGGTTTAGGGCTTAGGGCTTAGGGTTTAGGGTTTAGGGTTTAGGGTTTCTAGTCATTTTTTTGAGTTTAGGGCTGCGGGATTGGCTCAGGGTTCTTGGGCGTGTTGAGTGGAATTCAGGGATCCTAAAAACCGCGCTACTGTCCCTCTACAGCCCAAAGCCCTAAACACACAAAAATGGGTTTAGGGTTTAGGGTTTAGGGTTTAGGGTTTAGGGTTTAGGGTTTACCCTAAGAACTCTAAGAACCCCAAACTCTGGTTCTGTTTCGTAGGGTTCCTTTTGTTTTCGCGCTTGAGGAGCTTCAGATATCCCACCGGGTCGAGCACCCGGAACCCTGATCTCCACAAACCCCTTAGACCCCCTCCAGGTTTAGGGTGAGAGATGTAAGCCCTAAACCCTAGCCCTAAACCCTAGCCCTAAACCCTAGCCCTGAACCCCATAAACCCTATGCCCCCGAAAGCCGCCTAAGCCCCCTAACCTCCATGAGTCCCCACCACCCCCTGAACCCGCAAAGCGCCCCAAACCCAAGGCCCCTAAGCCTTCAACCCTCAACCCTAAACCCTAAGACTGAAAGCCCTAAAGCCCTAAAGCCCTAAAACTCTAAACCCTAGAACCCCCAAAATCCAAAAAGCCCTAAGACCGAAAAGCCCCCCAAACCCCTCACCTAAAACCCCAACCCCAAGGCCAATAAGCCCTTCCCAGGCCCGAGATCCAGGAGTTCTGGAAGAACGAGCAGATCTACGAGAAGCTGCAGGACCCACCAGGGTTTTAGTGGGTTGAGGGCTTAGGGTTTAGGGTTTTAGTGGGTTTAGGGTTTAGCGTTTAAGGTTTTAGTGGGTTTAGGGTTTAGGGTTTAAGGTTTTAGTGGGTTTGGGGTTTAGGATTTTAGGGTTTGAGAGACTCCCTGGCCAACCCCGTACCTTCGGGTTTATTTCCAGGGTCATGCTTACAAGTAGGGTTATGCCGTTCGGGGGGCCTTTGGTGTTGTTCTTTGGGGATGCTACCGTGGTTTGGGCAGGGGTTCCCTAAAGCCTAAACCCGCAACTCCAAAAGCCCCAAAACCCCCAAACCTCCAACCCCGAAGGGGCCCTCAACCCTCGACCCGAAACCAAACCCAAAACCCTTGGGCCTTTCACGTTAACCCTAGGGTTTAGGGTTTAGGGTTTAGGGTTTAGGGTTCCCCCCCCCCCCCCCCGGTTCCTTGGACCCTTGAGGCCTATTCCGCGCGCTCGTTGTTTCTTAGCTTGTTCCCGACAGCCTTTTTGGGGTTGGGTTCTCGTTTAGCGCTAAACGCGGGAGGCGCGCTGTCGGCTCGCGTTCTGACGGAAGAGGCCACGAAGAGAAGGCTGTCAACGGAGGAGGGTCGGAAGGAATGAAGTTGGAAGGGAGGGAGGGGGGTCGGAATACTTCACGGCAGAGGGGCGTGGGATGCGTTAACGGAAGACGGAAGGGTGCAGCGTGCCGTGGACAAGGAGGGGGGAGCGGAAGGGGACCTTGACATTCGGTTGAGGGGAGGCGAGCGGGGTACACGTGGACAAGGGGTTCAGAGCGCGTTGTATCTGGTTGCCGGCGGGGGGGGGGGGGGGGAGCGTGATAGGTCAAATAGCTCTGAACGCCTTCCGCGCCCGCGCCCTCCACCGTGCCCTCTGCTCTCCATGCCCTCCGCGCTCCTCGCACCCTCCACGCGCGTTGCGTCTATTCTGCGGGCGTGTTGCTTCTATTTTACGAGAGTTTCGATAAAAACAAACTCGCCCCTGAAATACCCGAAGCCCTAGACCCTAAACCCTTTTTCTTCAACCCCAAACTTCTAAACTCCGCAAACCCTAGGCCCCCCGTAAAATCCACAAGCAAAGAGATCCTAGACGTCTAGACCCTAAGCCCTAAACCCCTAAACTCCTAAACACCTAAACCCTTGTGACAACCCTAAACCCCTAAACCCCTAAACCCCTAAACCCCTAAACTCCTAAACCCCTAAACCCTAACCCCTAACCCCTAACCCCTAACCCCTAAACCCTAAACCCTAACCCTAAACCCTAAACCCTAAACCCTAAACCCTAAACCCTAAACCCTAAACCCTAAGCCCTAAGCCCTAAGCCCTAAGCCCTAAACCCGAACTCTTAAACCCTAAACCCCAAACTCCCAGGAGATGTCCAACCCAAATGGCAGCTTCACGCTGCACGACGGACCTCCCTACGCCAACGGCTCCTTGCACATGGGCGCCTTCGCCCTGCGTTTGGAGGGTTTAGGGTTAAGGGTTTAGGGTTTTAGGGTTTGGGGTTGAGCGTTTAGGGTTTAGGGTTCATGGTTTAGGGGTTTAGGGGTTTAGGGGTTTAGGGGTTTAGGATGTTTAGGGGTTTAGGGGTTTAGGGGTTTAGGGGTTTAGGGGTTTAGGGGTTTAGGGGTTTAGGGTTTAGGGTTTAGGGGCTTAGGGGCTTAGGGGTTTAGGGGTTTAGGGGTTTAGGGGTGTAGGGTTTCGGGTTAGGGGGGTTAGGGGTTTAGGGGTTTAGGGGTCCAGGGGTTTAGAGTTTAGGCCCAGGCCCTGGGTTCGGCTTCCCGCAGCAGACTCTGGACATAAGTTCTTCCCTCTGTCAAAGTCTTAAGCCCTTATGCCCCTCAGCCCTAAGCCAGAGAAGCTGAATTTAAGGCGTATTCTTGAGTTAGGTGGGAAAGTTTAGCGTTTACCTGGGGCTCATCTTACACGGGTCGCCGGCTCTTTGAGGCGTAAACCCCAATTTTTTTGGCAAGCAAGGCCCTAAACCCCAAATCCTGAACTCTGAACCCTAAGCCCTAGACCCTGAACCCTACGCCCTAAACCGTGCACCCTACGCCCCTAAACCCTGCACCCTAAGCCCCCAAACCCTGGAGCCTAAACCCCGAACCCTAAACCCTAAACCCGAAACCCTAAACCCTAAACCCTAAACTCTAAACTCTAAACTGAGGACATGCGCTGAACAAGATCCTGAAGGACGCCATCAACAAGTTCAAAGCAGTGGCTGGGCGCGGTGTAATTGCTTGGGTTTAGGGTTTAGCGTTTAGGGTTTCGGGTTTAGGGTTTAGGTTTGATGGTTGAGGGTTGAGGGTATAGGGTTCGGGGACCTTGATAACCTGCGGGGTTTGGGGGTTTAGGGGTGTGGGGGTGAAGGGGGTTTCGGGTTTGGGGATTTGAGAAGTTAGGGGGTTTCGGGTCGCAGGCGGCTTAGGGGTGATGAGGGCTTCTTAGGTTTGGGGTCTTAGGGCGTCTTCCTGTTTCTTAATAGGGAGTTGGGGAATTCGGCCCCTTATCTCTTTCCTCTTGAAGGGACTGGGCAGGACCCATTTCAACGTTAAGAACCAGTTGGGCGCCCGAGCACCCGGAAGCTGAGCCAAAGGCTGCAGCACATCCGAAGCCTACCAGGGTTTAGGGTTTAGAGGTTTGGGTTTAGGGTTTAGGGTTAGGGTTTAGGGTTTAGGGTTTAGGGTTCAGGGTTTCGGGTGTTTAGGGTTCAGGGTTTAGGGTTCAGGGCCTAGGGTTTAGGGTTAGCCTTCAAGGTTTCAAGGTCAGGTGCTGGCTTGGGGGGGGGCTGGGGGGGAGGGGGGGGGGGGGGGGGGGGGGGGGGGGGGGGGGGGGTTGGGGGGGGGGTGGGGGTGGGTGGGGGGGGGTGGGTGGTGGGGGGGTAGGGGGGGGGGGGGGGGGGGGGGGGGGGGGGGGGGTGGGGGGGGGGGGGGGGAGGTTGGGGGGGGGGGGGGGGGGGGGGGGGGGGGGGGGGGGGGGGGGGGGGGGGGGGGGGGGGGGAAGCTCGGTTGCGGCGAAGTTTTGTGAGGGGTCCTGGCTTGGCTTTGCAGGCCCTAAACCCTCAACCCTAAACCCTAAGCCCTCACTGAGCCCTAAACCTTACACCCTCACCCAGAGCCCCTGCTTGTCGAGGTCACCGGCCACAAGATCAAGTACATCCCAGGCTCGGGCCCGCGGTTTATGGTTTGGGGTTTAGGGTCCACTTGAAGGTTCACGGGTGACCCGAGTTAAGCCCTCAACCCTATCAACCCTATAATCAATTCTCCTATAAGAAGCCCATAAACCCTATAGTCAACCTCTTAAACCGTGTATGATAAACCCTTTCAACACTTTCAACCAGTTCCGGTCTTCAGGAGACTCCTGGGTTGGGGCAGGGTTGAGAGTGCTCCCTGGTTCTTTTCCCAAAAAAGGAAGTCAGGAGCCTAGGTTGCCTTTTCCCGGTTGGGGGGGGGCTGAGGGCGAAGTTTAGGGTTTAGGGTTTAGGGTTAGGGTCTAGGGTTTAGGGTTTAGGGTTTAGGGTTTAGGGTTTAGGGTTTAGGGTTTAGGGTTTAGGGTTTAGGGTGTAGGGTTTAGGGTTTCAGGGCAGAACTCGGGGTTTCAGGGTTTGGGGTTTTACGGGTTGAGGAACTCGGGATGAAGTCTATTAGGGTCGCACGTGGGGGGATGTGGGGGGTTCAGGTCTATAGGCCCGGGGTTGAGGATTTAGGGTTTAGGGTTTAGGGTTTAGGGTTTAGGATTTGGGGCACTTGGAGAGTTCAGTGGTAGATATAGGCAGGGTTCTATGTGCTGATATGCCCCCCAAGCCCCTAAACAGGAATATAAGGAGTGCGTGCGCCTTATGAAGCTGGACGCTGGGGCCATGCCTGGTTCGGACTTCTGAGGACCAAGCCCTGATCGTTGCATTCTATGACCCAGACTTGCAACGCACGCGCTATGCGCTCTTTCGGGCTCACCCGTTCGGCCCAGCAGCATCAGTCCTGAGCTTCAACCGCGTTCCGACCTGTGTCACGGCCATCGTTCGCGGCATAGCAGCCGTCTGTGGAGTCAACTACTTTGACGCCCGCGGCAGTGGCCTCTTCGGTTAGGGGAGGTTTGTAGGCTCTTGGGCTTCGTCCTGAAACCCTAAACCCCAAACCCCAAACCCCAAACCCCAAACCCCAAACCCCAAACCCCAAACCCTAAACCCTAAACCCTAAACCCTAAACCCTAAACCTTAAACCCTAAACCTGGACCCCGCCAAGTGTGGCCTCCCAGTGTCCTCCTTGACCGAGTTCCGTTCTGCACTCTAAACCCTAAACCCTAGACCCTAAACCCGAAACCCTAAACCCTACATCCTAAACCCTAAACCTAAACCCTAAACTCTGAACCCTGAACCCTAAACCCTAAACCCTAAACCCTAAACCCTAAGCCCTAATCCCTAAACCCTAAACCCTAACCCACCCCCCCCCCCCCCCCCCCCCTCCATCGGGCTCTCACCATGAGAGCTCTCGGGAGTGAAGGGCATCGGATGTCGGGAGTGGGGCTTGTTTACTTCAGGGCTTAGGGTTTAGTGTTTAGGGTTTAGGGTTCATGGTTTGGGGTTTAGGGTTAGGGTTTAGGGTTTCGGGTTTGCGGTTTGGGGTGTAGGGGGCCGGGCTTAGGGTTTAAGGTATTAAATAGGGCTCAGGTGCCTAGCACTGGTGATTTCGCACAACCTAAAGGCATGTGGCCGTAAGTGGGCCAGCTTTGCCTCTGGCGCTATCTTTGGGCTTTCGGGCTTGGGGGATGCACCCTAAACCCTAAACCCTAAATCCTAAACCCCAAGCCCTAAA
>CAJNDS010000724.1:210000-227500 GCA_905221605.1 Symbiodinium natans | reverse complement strand
CCGTATATTCCACGCCCCGGACCCTCAAACCCTCAACTCTAAACCCTAAACCCAACACCCAAGAGCCCCTCAAGCTTCAGACCCGAAGCCCGCCAAGCGCCCGGTCACTGTTGGGGGCGGGGGGCGTGAAGACATGGAAGCATGCGCCCCTTTCAGGCACAGCTACGAGTCTCAAGAACCCGGAGCCCTAAGTCCTAAGCCCTAAACCCACAAGCCCGGTTGCTAGGGCACAAAAGGGGTCGGAGTAATTACGAATCATATCCCCCTAATAGGGTCCCCCCTAAACCCTAAACCCTAAACCCTCCTTAGGGTCCCTATATACATATACTAATGTTTAAGGCCCCTATATTACTCGCTACGCAGAGCTCGCCATGGTAGGGCTCTTGCATGCAGATCCTCCGTTTTGGGATAAGAGTTTAGGGTTTAGGGTTTAGGGTTTAGGTGTAGGGTTTAGGGTTTAGGGTTTAGGGTTTAGGGTTTAGGGTTTAGGGTTTAGCGTTTAGGGTTTAGGGTTTAGGGTTTCGAAACCCAATGTCCCCAAGCCCGACGTCCCAACGCCCAATTCCTAAGTCCGCCAAGAAACCGTAGGCCCTCAAAACCCTAAGTCCCCTAAACCCGAAGTACCATAAACCCCAAGTACCCTAAGCCCGAAGTCCCGAAGCCCCAAGTCCCCTAAACCCGAAGTCCCTAAACCCCCAAGTACCCTACACCCCAAGTACACTAAACCCCAGGTCCCCTAAACCCAAGCCCATGACACCCCAAGTACCCTAAAACCCGAAGTCCCCTAAACCCTCAACCCCGAATCACCGACACAGCGTCTTTGGCGAGCAGGCTCCGGATCTTCGAGGCGTGGCTCGCGTCCCTGAAAGCATGGGGGTTTGAGGTGTAGGTTGGTTTTTTGGTATCAAAAACCTTGTGTAGGGTTTAGGGAAGTTTAGGGCTTCATGGGTAGAGAGATTTAAGTTGTCCTGTGTACCTAGTGAGGGCGATAGTCGGTCATAGCGGCACTTGCGCACATAAACAATGCCATCTGACAACTTCCCAAGGCCCTCAAGACAAGGCTAGGGGTTAGGGCTCCCAGTTTTTGCCCCAAGCCCTCCATCTCCAACCCTAAAGCCCCAAGCCCTAAATGCCATGCCCCAGAAAGCAAAGGCGCTTAAATAAGGTTTAGGGTTGAGGCTTTAAGTTCTTGAGTGCTCTAGGATCTCCCTATTCGTCGGGGGTTTTCGTAAGACTCAGGGTTCACGGTTGGATTGGGTTTGGGGCTTAGGGGCTAGGGTCTCAATCCTAAGGCCCTGGCTGAGCCTTCAGGGGCTCAGGGGTGTGAGCCCAAAGCACTGGAGGTTGAGTGTTAACAGTGCAGGGCATTTCAATTTTTGAACGGGTGGTTTGAGGTCTTACCTGTGCTAGGGGCTTTTAGGGACCTAGGGTTTACTCCTAAACCCCAAACCTAAACCCCTGAACCCTAACCCGAAAGCTCTAAAAGCCCCTAACCTGGTGTCCCGAGTCTCCTGGTTTTGGGTTTCGGGTACAGGGTTAAGGGCTTTAGGGTTTGAAGCCCTAAGCCCTATCACCCTGAACCGTAAACCCTGAATCCCAAAACCTAACCATAAAACCCTGAGCCCTAACCTTTTGGGTCTGCAACTTACCCTGAACCCTAAACCCTGAACCCTAAACCCTGAACCCTGAACCCTGAACCCTAAACCTAAACCCTAAACCCAAGACCCTAAACCCTAAACCCTAAACTTGCCTGGCCAGGAGATGGTGCGCGGTGGGCACATCTATCGCGGCAGGCGCAAGCTGTGGGTGTGGGGTTTAGGGTTTAGGGAATCCTAACCTCCGGATCCTGAAGCCCCAAAGACCTCCTCAATGTCTACACTCCTCAACTCCAAACCCTCGTAAGCCCCAAAAGACCTTAAGCCCCAAGCTCCCAAGCCGAATTAAACCCAAAACCCTAAAACCCTAGACTCCTACGCCCCCAAAAACTCCCCTGAAACCCCAAACCCTAAACCCTAAACCCTAAACCCGAAACCCCAAACCCTCAACCCGAAACCCTAAACCCTAAACCCTAGACTCCTCTCCACAGGAAGCCGGTGTACTGGTCGCCATCCACGCGAACCGCTTTGGCAGAGGCCGAGTTGGAGTATCCGGAGGCCGCATTGTGGGGGGTTTAGGGTTTAGGGTTTGGGTTTTTTGGGTTTAGGGTTTAGGGTTTAGGGTTCGGGTATTTAGGGTTTGGGGATTAGGGTTCGGGTGTAGGGTTTCAGGGTTTAGGGTATTTAGGATTTAGGGTTTAGGATATTTAGGGTTCAGGGTTTGGGTTTAGGGGTTGGGGTATTTAGGGCTTAGGGTTTAGGGAGTTTAGGGTTTAGGGTACTTCGGGTCTGGGGGCATTTTGTTGCAGTGAGTCCGAGCACGGAAAACTTTTTGACATTGTGCTGAAGGATTTGATTGGGGTTTGGACTGTGGGTATGCGACTTCTCTGTTAGAAGTAGATTTGCGGCTCTTTCCTTCCTTGCTTCAGGTTGCTCCCTAGGCAAACTTTGACTTAGTCTGGGGTCTCATAGACGGGCCAAATGGGGGTTGGGCAACAAGCTTCGTTAGGGATCCCCACAAGGGCGTCTCGGGTTAAGGAGCTCGACATCCGCGAAAACCGTGCCAACCGTGAAGCCACGACTACGACTCGGCTCCTCCGCGCGAAGAAGCACCGCCATCCTATGGGGTCTCCAAAAATTAGGGGGTACCTTATTGGGCCTTATTCTAAAAAAAGATTGTGATTTGGGGGTCTCCATTAGGGGTTCGTAAAGCAAAGCGCTTACTACTGTGAAGATCTGCATTAGCGTGCCGCTCGAGCTCGGAAAGAAAACGGGCCTTTTTGAGCGGTTATCTTCGAGGAGTTCTCCACAATCGGGCCCAGCAGGACAGCCAGGACAGAAGGAGTTTAGGGTTCAGGGTTTAGGGTTAAGGTTTAGGGTTTAGGGTCTAGGGTTCAGGGTTTAAGGGTCGGCGGCCATCTTCACCGAGGCATCCGAAGCCATCTTGGAGGAAGGCACCCTTGGAGGAGATGGCGCAAAGCGTTCAGAATGTGCAGGCGGTCGTGCCAAAGGAGGCGCTGCACCATATTCGGGATCCCTTGCAACGCTAAGCCCTAAGCCCTAAGCCCTAAGCCCTAAGCCCTAAGCCCTAAGCCCTAAGCCCTAAGCCCTAAGCCCTAAGCCCTAAGCCCTAAGCCCTAAGCCCTAAGCCCTAAGCCCTACGCCCTAAGCCCTAAGCCCTAAGCCCTAAGCCCTAAGCCCTAAGCCCTAAGCCCTAAGCCCTAAGCCCTAAGCCCTAAGCCCTAAGCCCTAAGCCCTAAGCCCTAAGCCCTAAGCCCTAAGCCCTAAGCCATGCGCAAGCTCTGACTAAGAGCCGCCTTGGGGCGGCTGTAGGATTGAGGGCAGGATCACAGCCCAAAAAAGGGGGAACATACCCTGGCCCTCAGCCCAAAAGCTTCGCCGCGTCCCCAAAGGGCCCCAAACACCCAAAGACCCTAAACCCAAACCCTAAGCCCGCAACCGTAAATCTTAAGCCTCCAGGGCCACGTGTCGCCCTCGATCTACGTGGGCTTTCGCTGCACCGAGCTTGGGCCTCAGGCGGTGGGCGGAGGGGAGGCCAGGGGTCGGGTTTCGGGTTTCGGGTTTAGGGTTTAGGGTTTCGGGTTTAGGGTTTAGGGTTTTGGGTTCAGGGTTTAGGGTTCAGGGTTTAGGGTTCAGAGCTTGGGGCTTAGGATCTTGAAGGGTTTGGAGCGTGGGTTTCAGAGCTTGGGGCCAAATCGCTTGGGGAGTTGGTTGAGCAAGTGTCGGAGCACCGATAGGCCACCTGACCAGAAGAGGACCCAGCTGATGCCCATGATGCGCTCCTCCCGCCGCGTCAATTGTGCCAAATCACTGGGAAAGTTGGTTTAGCAAGCGTCTGGAGCATATGGGAGCCACGTGACCGGAAGAAGACCCGGCTGATGCTCGTGATGCGCGCCTCCCGCCTCGTCAATCGTGCCAAATCACTGGGGGAGTTGGTTTAGCAAGCATCTGGAGGTTACGGGGCCACGCGACAAGAAGCATGCCCAGCTGAAGCTCGTGATGCGGTCAATTGTGCCAAATCACTGGCGGAGTTGGTTTAGAAAGCATCTGGAGCCTAGGGGAACGTGACCAGAAGAAGACCCAGCTGACTCAGCTGATGCTCGTGATGCACGCCTCCCTGGTTTTTCGAGTTGCGACGATGCATTATCGTCAGGGTCTTTATACTTTTTGGGCTGTGCTGCTGGGGACGTTTGCGCATGATGAAGTCCATGACAAATGGCACCGATAGATGTCTGGAGAATGCTCAGCCTCGTTCAAACCCAGAAAGGTTTAGGGTTTAGGGGCCTAGAACTGTAGGGTTAGAGTTAAGAACCCTAGGCTGGAAAACCCTAAAACGCGGGAGCCCTAAAGCAAACCTTGAAGTCCCTTCCTAAACCCTAAACCCTAAATCCTTAAAACCTAAACCCCAAACCCCAAAACCCCAAACCCAAAACCCTAAACCCTAAACCCACTCCTCAGGACGCCGGAGGCTTTCGCTGCCTTCGAGGACATGGAGGCTACTCAGAACGGGTGGGCAGGGTTCGCGGTTTTAGGGGTTTGGGGTTTGGGGTTTAGGGTTTGAGAGCAACATGTCCACCCCTCCCTCTTCCTTCGCCCTAGACTTGGGAACGGGTTCTTTGAAGGGATCAGGGTTTACTAAATCAGTGTTAGGGATCCTTTTTACTTTTTGGGTTATGGGCTTTCTTATATTTAAACAAAAAGGATCCTTTTTTCTTCCTTGGGGAACAGGGATTAAGTTTAGGAGGGTCTGGATTTGGAATTCGTTCAAGGTTCTACGGGCCTCGCTACCCATGTAGCCCTATGAAAGACTTTCGATGTTGATGGGAGCAGGATCTAGCCCAAAAACCCTAAGCCCGAAACCCGAAGCCCGAAACCTTACGCCTTAAACCCCGATGTAGAGCACCCCCCCCCCCCCCCCCCCCCCCCCCCGCAGCTGGCGATTTGGACCACCACGCCGTGGACCATCCCAGCCAATCGAGCCCAGACCCCAGGAAGTGGTGGGCTTGGGAGATCTTAATTCTATGCCCCGAACTCGAAGCCCTACACCTTAAACCCAAACCCCCCAAACCCAAACCTAAACCCTAAAACCCAAATCCGAAACCCCTGAACCCCAAAACCCTGCTTGGAGAAACCCTTTTCAACCCTCAAGCCCCAGACTGCCCTAAACCCTAAGCCCTTCATCCTCTGGGGCAACTGTACATCTTCGATGCCGAATGCCTCCCCAAACCTGAGCCCTAAGCCCTACGTACCTGTTTAGGGTTTAGGGTTTAGGGTTTAGGGTTTAGGGTTTAGGGTTTAGTGCTCAGGGTTCAGGGCTTCGTTTGTAGGGTTAGTAAGTTGGATTATGAGGATAAGCCCGATACCGATACCCTAAACCCTGCTGGCTCTGTTGCAGGGAACTAGACAGTCAGGCTCCCCATCTCATCTCTTAAGGGGCTACAGGGGGATATAAGGCACAGCAAGAAACACCACGCCCCCCAACCCCAAACCTCTTTGAAATTGCCAGCCCCAGAACCCATCCTATGTTGGAGGGTCGACTGTGAGGGTTTTTTTCAGATGGACCATGGAAACCCGAACAACCCCAAAACAAAGTCCTGAAAGCCTAAACCCTAAACCCTAGAACGGATCCCAGAATGACCATATCGCAGGAGAGAGTAATCCCTGTTTGCCCTTGAGCTGCTTTATTTGGGTTGCTCGGTAGCCTGGACCCTATACCCTGAATCCGAAACCCCGAGTCCCGCATCCTTTTGCGGTCCAGGGGTTTAGGGTTTAAGGATTCAGAATCAAGTGCCTAATCGCAGCTCGCGAAATGTTGGTCTCGATGGAAGCATGACAAGAAGAAAGCCCCCCCAAAAGACCCTAACCCCTAAGCCCTGTCCCTGCCCGAAACCCTAAAGCCTTCCACCCGTAAACCCTAAAGCCCGAAAGCCCTAAAGCCCTGAACCCTAAACCCCAGCTGGTACTGTGGGGTCGGAATAATTACCAATAGTTTTCCCTTATGGTCCTTGTTTTGTTACACTGTAAGAACCCCACCCTAAACCCTAAACCCTAAACCCTAAACCCTAAACCCTAAACCCTAAACCCTAAACCCTAAACCCTAAACCCTAAACCCTAAACCCTAAAACCTAGCTCCTAAACCCTAAACCCTAAACCCTAAACCCCAAACCTGCACCCAATTCTAGCTATAGTAACCTTCCGAAGCCCAGGCCGTGGCTGTGAATCCGGACCTCACGCACCTGGGCTTCGACTTGAGGTGGAAAAGGTTTAGGGTTTAGGGTTTAGGGTTTAGGGTTTAGGGATTTGGGCTTCGGGTGTAGGGTTTAGGGACTGGTTTAGTCAGCACTGAAAAAATCATCGCTGAGAGTCCGATGTAGCTTAAGACCGTTCTTTTCTTATGCTTCAGCTGCTTCCGTGGCGGATGCGGAGTTTCTTTATACCTCCTGGGCCCCACGCTCCAAGCCCTAGACCCAAACCCCGATGTGCATGTTTGCCTAGATCCTAAGCGCGAGACCCAAGCCGAAGGGTTTGGGGCTTGGGGCCGAAGCCCCAAACCTCCAGGCCTCCCTACAACCTCGAACCAACAGCTAAAACCCAAGCCCTAACGTGCGGCCAAACCCTGAACCAGCCGAAGGAACCCGGAAATCCCCCAAACCCTAAACCCTCGCGCCCAACCCCAAAGCCCTAAGCCCGCAAACCGCCAAGCCCTAAACCCTGCACCCTAAACCCTCAACCCGGACCCCAAGCCCTAAACCCTCAACCTTAAACCCTAAACGGCCCTAAACCCCAACACCCTACACTCTAAACCCTACACCCTCAACCCTAAACCCTAAACCCCTAAACTCCTGGAAAGTTCACCCTGTGTGGACACAAGGTATGCGGCTGTCAGGGCCGAGTGGCCCGAAGAGGATGGCAGGCCATGACTGTTCGCGCTTTTGTCAATCAAGGGTTTAGGGTTTAGGGTTTAAGGGTTCAGGGATTGGGGATTAGGGTTTAGGGTTTCGGGTCCAGGGTTTAGGGATTGGGGATTAGGGTTTAGGGTTTCGGGTTCACAGTTAAGGGATTGGGGATTAGGGTTTAGAGTTTGGGGTTCAGGGTTTAAGGATTGGGGATTAGGGTTAGGGTTTAGGGTTTCCGGTTCAGTGTGTTGGGGGTGTTTAGGGCTTCGGGTTTAGGGTTTAGGGCTCAGGGTGTCGGGTTTAGGATTCAGGGTTTAGGGTTCGGGGTGTAGGGTTTAGGGTTTAAGGTTTCGGGTTGGGTAAGAGAAGAGTCCCAGATTGCTTCCGATGCTCAGGTAAGCAAAGCCCGTGATCCTAAACCCTAAACCCTAAACCCTAAACCCTAAACCCTAAACCCTAAACCCTAAACCCTAAACCCTACACCCTAAACCCTAAACCCTAAACCCTAAACCCTAAACCCTAAACCCTAAACCCTAAACCCTAAACCCTAAACCCTAAACCCCAGGACTTCAGGATCCCTGAAGTCCCCCAAAACCTGTGGGATGGCCCAAAGAACCTCGATGAAGGTCGTTGCAGGGTTTAGGGTTTAGGGTTTAGGGTTTAGGGTTTAGGGTTTAGGGTTTAGGGTTTAGGGTTTATACAAGGTACCTTTCTATGGTTCCTTGGCTTCTTTAAAGGGTTCTGATGTATGGGCCGTTGGGTTATATGGGGCATATAAGGGGTCCCCTTTTAAGGGCCCAAGGGACCATGTACCTTAAACCCTGAACCCTAAACCCTAAACCCTAAACCCTAAACCCTAAACCCTAAACCCTAAACCCTAAACCCTAAAATCTAAACCTTAAGAAATAAGGTACAACTCTCCTGGGTCTTTGGTTTGGGTGCGACCCACTGGGCATCTACGCCTCAGACGCCGAGACCCGAAACCTTTAGGGTTGTCAGAGTTTACAAACCCTAAGGCCTAAACCCTAAACCCTAGCGTCCCTTTTCGAGTCCTGTCAGCTCAAACCCGAAACCCTAAACCCTAAACCCTAAACCCTAAACCCTAAACCGTAATTCCTAAACCCTAAACCCTAAACCCTAAACCCTAAACCCTCAACCCTCAACCCTCAACCCTCAACCCTCAACCCTCAACCCTCAACCCTCAACCCTCAACCCTCAACCCTCAACCCTCAACCCTAAACCCTAAACCCGAAACCCTAAACCCTAAACCCTAAACCCTAAACCTTAAACCCGAAACCCTAAACCCTAAACCCTAAACCCTAAACCCTAAACCCTAAACCTTAGGCTCCCTTTTGGGGTCCCCGTAGGGTTTGGCCAGGAAGCCGCGCACGCTGATCGTGGCCTCGGGCCTCGTCGAGCAGCTGAAGGACGCGGTGGGGTTCGGATTTCGGGTGTTTTTGTCGGGTTTAGGGTTTAGAGTTTAGGGTTCAGGGTTTAGGGTTCAGGGTTTAAGGTTTGGGGGTTTAGGGCTTAGGGGTTGTTTCGAGCCTGGAATGCTCTATTGGGTCTCGCTGAAGGTGCTTCTTCTGGGCTGGTTCTCAGTAGGGAATGAGGGAACGAGGTACCCTGTAGAATCCCTTAAAGGGTATAAGTTAGGGCCCTGATTCTCTCATTCCCTACGAAGAACCAGGGCTGCTTCCCCGTAAAACCCTAACCCTAAACCCTAAATTTGCGGCTGGTGGTCTGCTCGCAGTGGCTCCGGGCTTAGGCTACAGTTTGAGGGTCCGCTCTTGGCGAAAGGACGTGCTGGGCGCGTCGCTGACCGCCTGGCTCTTATCCTCTGCTCTAAATCCCAGAAACAACCCTAAACCCTAAACCCTAAACCCGAAACCCTCAACCCTAAACCCCAAACCCAAAATCCGTCAGCTCGCCGAAGCTCATCTCTTTTGGGTACCCCAAATAACCCAAAAAGGGATCGACCCCTCACCTCTCCACGAACCCTAAACCCTAAACCCCAAACCCGAAACCCTAAACCCTAACCCCTAAACCCTAAACCCTAAACCCGAAAAACCTAAACCCTAAACCCAGGTCGAGATGGAGTGTGATGGAGGCCTTGGGGCTTTCGGGTTTCGGGCTTGGGGCGTTTGGGCTTTTGGGCTTTTGGAGGCTTCTTGGTTTCGGATCCTGGACCCGACGTTTCTAGACGACCCGAAAAGCCTTGACCCCTCAACACACCATCCAGCAGAGGTTAAGGGGTTTAGAGTTTAGATTGTATTGGTTTTATAGGGTTTATGGGGTTTGCAGGGTTTATAGGGTTTACCGGGTTTAGGGTTTTGGGGTTAGGGTTGAAGGGGTTTAAAGGGTTCATAGGGTGCCGGTTTTTATAGGCTTTATCGGGTTGTTCATAGGGTTGATAGGGTTTACAGGGCAGGGTTGAGGGTTCAGAGGCCATCTTTGTTGGATGGGGTTTCGGCGGGGGCCCGAGAGACCTTCGCGAAGGGTTTGGGCAGGTAGGGGCGCTTAGAGTTTCATGGATACTATAACCCTAATTGCAACTCTACTTACAACTCACTTAGGGGACTTAGGGGGGCCTGATAAGTGCAGTTATAACTGGGGTGCGAAGTGCCCTACCTCCAAGTGCTGGTGTCTTCGCTTTACACCCTGCGGCAGAAGGATGTGCAGGCAGGTTGGGGTTCGGCGTGCGTGTTTTTTGGTAGACGGCTTCACAGTTCGGAGTGTAGAGGATAGAAGGCCTAAGCCCTGAGCCCTGAGCCCTGAGCCCTGAGCCCTGAGCCCTAAGCCCTAAGCCCTAAGCCCTAAGCCCTAAACCCGGGTATTTTGGGGTATTTTGGTTGGGCCCGTTGCCAGGCAAGCTCGAGGGCATCCATTACGAGCACCCCATCAGCGGCAAGACGACGCCGTTGGCGTGGCGCCCGGGGGGTCACGCTGCGCATCAGAGCAGGGTCTTTCCTCAACCCTAAACCGTAAACCTAAACCCTAAACCCTCAACCCTAAACCCTAAACCCTAAACCCTCAACCCTAAACCCTCAACCCTAAACCCCAAACCCTAACCCCTAAAACCCGTTTTGGAGAACCCTAAACTCTACAACCTGTATCAGAAGATATGAGAGTGCCCAAAACCTCCCCCCAAGAAAACCGAAGCCCTTGAAACCCCTGAAACCCTTAAAACCCTTAAAACCCTTCAAGCCCTTAAAACCCTCAAAACCCTTAATGCCCTTAAAGCCCTGAAAGACCCTTGAAACCCTTAAAGCCCTACCCCCTAAACCCATGAGACCCTAAAACCCTAAACCCTAAACCCTCAACCCTCAACCCTCAACCCTAAACCCTAAACCCTAAACCCTAAACCCTAAACCCCCTAACCCCAAACCCTAAACCCTAAACCCTACACCCCAAGCCCTCTCTCTCCCCAAAAGCGACCTCTGCGCCCCCGAGGTCATGGGAGGCGGGGGCCGGGCCACGGATCTGGCTTCTAGGGATTTGCTTGAGGAACCTCAAGGAGCCTCAGGAGTGAAGAGCTGCAGTTTAGGGTTTAGGGTTTGGGGTTTAGGGTTTAGGGTTTAGGGTTTAGGGTTTAGGGTTTAGGGTTTGGGGTATGCCCAAATTGTTACTAACAAGTGCAAACGACTTTTTCAGGAAGCTTCCTTAAGCTATGCATAGGTTAGGGCCTTGGGGGTAAGGGCTGTGGGGTTCAGGCGTCATGGGGTTGTTAGGGGCTAGGATTTAGTTGCGGCACCGAAGAGTTCTGGCTCCTGTTTTTGCAGCTTGCAGGGTTGTTGGGCTGTTTGGGGGCTGATTCCTAACCCCTGAAACCTAAGACTCTAAGCCTCAACCCTAGAAAGACGCAAGCCTGCACCCAAAAGCGATTGGGCAATCACCTGGGATTGAGTTCGTGCAGTACAACATCCGGTGTGAGTCAATCTCTGTTACCGCCGAGCACTACACGCCCGGTGGGCACGGGGAGTTGATCAAAAAGCGGATCACAGCCGAGGAGAAGGCCAACAACGAGCTGCTGAAATTCTCGGGTGTTTCTTCCATTGCCACTACGCACCTGCTGGAGCAACCAGTGTGCGCATTCGCCCCCTGGGGCGCGAGCGATCTTGCATCCCTAAAAGCCCAGTTCTGCCGTTGAGGTTTCCGAGTGCGAGGCGTTTCGGGTTCAGGGTGTGATTTTGTAGGACTTCGGACTTTGGTTGTACTAGGAGTTTTGGGTTCAGGGATAAGCCATAAACCCCCAAACCCTGAACCCAATGGCTTCTGAAACCTTTCCCAAACTTCTTTTTCAAGGGGATGTGAGGCTTCTTTGATTGAGGTTTAGGGTTTCGGGTTTAGGGTTTGGGGTTTGGGTTTGTGGGGCCTCTAACTTACAGCTGTAGTTCGGGAGTTGGGTACCCTGAAGCCTAAACCCCACCTTGCAGCTGCACGCTTTACAGGTCTCCAGCAGAACTCAGAAGGACTTCGTTTTCAGGGTTGAGGGTTGCGGGTTTAGGGTGTAGGGTTTCGGGCATAGGGTTTAGAGTTTAGGGATACGACAGCCAGCTCTGCGGCCTAGGATTCAAAGAGAGGGGCTTCGAGTTTGGTTCTTGCTGGGGCCTTGAGCCAAACTTAAAACCCTAGAAAACAGCACAAGCCCTTGAGTGGCCAAAGTCCCTCAATGCCCTGAAGGCCCCCCCCCCCAAAAAAAAAATCCCTCAACCGAAATTTCAAAACCCCGAAATGAAAAAAACCCTCAGCCCTCAACCCAAAGTCCAAAATCCTCAGCCCGAAGCCCTAAAGTCCCTCAGCCCGACCCCAAACCCAAAATCCTAAACCCTAAACCTTAAACCCTAAACCCTAAACCCTAAACCCCGACTGGTAGGTGACTACATCACCACAGAGTCCGGAACCGGACTGGCCCGTGCCCCATGTGGCTGGAAGGGCTTGTGGACACCACCAAGTCCTTCAAAGTTTAGGGTTCGGGGGTGCTTTGTCTATCTCAAAAAGCCCTAAACCCTGAACCCTGTACCCTGAACCCTAAACCCTAAACCCTAAACCCTCAACCCTGCAAGCGCTATAAGCGGGACAAGCCCCAGAATGCCCTTGCATCTAGTGCTGAAGGCCCCTTACTTTTGGATCCTTACATTCCCCACACCCCCCCCCCCCCCCCCGCCCTCCAACAAAAAAGGAAAAAAAGCGCTTTAGGGTTTTGGGCCTTAGAGTTTACCAAGCCCTAAACCCTAAACCCTAAACCCTAAACCCTAAACCCTAAACCCTAAACCCTAAACCCTAAACCCTAAACCCTAAACCCTAAACCCTAAACTAAGTGAGGGGTCGCTTCCGTCGAGCGACAGACCCCGAACGCTCGGCCGAGGGCCTTACAGCCCGAGCGCCCAAGCGAAAAGAGAAACGGAAAGGTGAGGGTCAAGCCTCACCGTCTGTCCTGGACAGGCCAACGGACATCGGTCTTTTTTACGACAACGTCAGTACTCGGCTAAGGGATGGCCGGCACCCAGACCACCTTTCGCGTCGCTACAAATCGTAAATTTTTGCCTTTGAAGGTCGGTTCAGGGTTTTGGGTTCAGGGTTTGTCGGGCCCCTTTTCCGGGGGCCCCCTGGTCCCTGGTAGCTGGATTCCTGGACCAGGAGGCTGGCGAGGGGTCCAGGCAGGCTGGTTGCTCAATTTCGTGATTTTTGGGGTTTGTTGACGGATTTTGGGGTTCCCGCTCCGGGCGGGCCCGGACCAAGTGCCCCCCCCCCCCCGGGCCAAGGGCCCCCCGGGCCAAGGGCCCTGGCCAAGGGCCTTTGGCCCTTTGCGGTTTTGCGGCCCAGCCCAAGCACTACCCCCGACCGGCCAAGGGCCCCAGGCCAAGGGAATGAAGGGCCCCGGGCGCTTTGGGCCTTTCAAGGGCTGCCAGGCCAAGGGTCCCCTGACCAAGAGCTTCTGGGCCGGGCCAAGGGCCCTGCCGCACCAAGGCCCGACCAAGGCCCAGGCGCTTTGGGCCCCGCAAGGCTCTGGCGGCAGCGGCCCTTGGGCCAAGTAGGCTCTTGGCCCGCCTTGGCCCGGCAAGGCCCTTGACCCGGCAAGGCCCTTGGCCCGGCAAGGCCCTTGGCCCGCTTGGCCGCCTGGGCTCTTGGCCTGGCAAGGCCCTTGGCCCGGCAAGGGCCTCGGACCGACCCAAGCCCCCCTCCAGGCCAAGGCCCCAGATGCCCAAACACCCCTGCCAAGGGCCCCCCCGAACCAGGGCTCGGCTAAGGGCCTAGGAAGCCCCCAAGAGGCGCCAAGAGCCACCAAAAGGCTTCAAAAGCTTCAAAAGGCCGGCCCACTAAAAGAAGGGGGACCACAAGATTTGTCCGTGCCCACAATGAAAAATGCGATTTTTGAATATTGAAAAAATTGTTTTTAGGCCCCTGCCCGCCATGAAACATGTTCTTTTTTCGTATTGAAATCGATGGCTCCCCCTAAATCAGCAGGGACCTCTACGGGCCCACGTGCCGAAGCCGAAAAGGACCGAGGCTACCCCGAACCCCAGCCTAAACCCTGACACCGCAAAACCCTACGACAGCCTTCAAGCAAATAAGGGCCTCTACGGGCCCTAACGTGCCGAAGGCCCGAAAAGGGCCGAGGCTACCCCGAACCCCAGCTTAAACCCTGACACCGCAAAACCCTGCGAAGGCCTTCAAGCAAATAAGGGCCTCTACGGGCCCTAACTTGCCGAAGGCCCGAAAAGGGCCGAGGCTACCCCGAACCCGAGCTTAAACCCTAGCGATTGAAAGACTCATTGGCGAAAAATTCATTAATATAGGTTCCCTGACCTTTAAATGAATAAAGCCTCTACGGCCCCTGACACGCCGAAGGTCCGAACAAGGCCCCGAGAGACCCCAAGAGCCACCAAAATACTTCAAAAGGCTTCAAAAGGCCCCCTAAAAGAAGGGGGACCCCAAGATGCCCGTACCCGCAATGAAAAATGCGATCGATGCTTAATTGAGGCCCTTAAAGAAGGGGAATCCAGGAGCAGACACAAAGGGTTTCCCTGACCTTCAAATAAATAAGGGCCTCTACGGGCCCTGACACGCCGAAGGCCCGAAAAGGGCCGAGGCTACGTACCCCCAACCCCAGCTTAAACCCTAACAGCGCAACTTTAAAAACATCAAAGCAAGCATCAGAGCACAAGAAAGTAAATTCCATAAACCCTAAACCCTAATAGAGTATAGTTTGGGTGGCCGGGGTGGGTTGACGGGCAACGCGAGCGCGCGGCCCGGGGTGTTTCACACCCGAGCGCGCGCCCTCCCCTGACACACCCTAAACCCTAAACCCTAAACCCTAAACCCTAAACCCTAAACCCAAAAGACACGAAGCCCCCAAATCTGCCTTGTCTGGGGCTTCAGGTGGAGATCTGCGGGTTGGAGAGGCGTCGATGTTAGTGCTTTGGGATGTTTTCCCCTTATACTCACGGTCCTTAATAGGGATTGTAACAGGGGGTGCTATAATCCTTACTAAGAATGGCTAGTATAAGGGGGAGGATCCCAATTGTTAGTGCTCCGAGGTTTGGTATGGCGTGGTTCCTACTAAATTACGACGACGACCAGTACTGCTACGTCTGCTACCACTGGTAACCCTAAACCCTAAACCCTAAGCCCTAAGCCCTAAACCTTAGGCCCTAAACCCTAAACCCTAAACCCTAAACCCTAAACCCTAAACCCTAAACCCTAAACCCTAAAACCTAAACCCCTAAACCCCTAAACCCCTAAACCCCTAAACCCCTAACCCGTCCCTTTCCGCCAACCTCGCTTCGGCTCAGCAGCGACCGTCTAGCAAAAGTGAAAACCACTGGGCTCCAACAGCTTCCCCCTTCAGAGACAATGGCTCCGAACCCAACGGCTGAGAAGGCCTTGGCAAAGAGCTTGGGGTGTAGGATTTTAGGGTTTAGGGTTTAGGGTTTAGGGTTTAGGGTTTAGGGCTTTAGGGTTTCGGGTTTCGGGGTTCAGGGGTTTAGGGGTTCAGGGTTTTCGCGTTTAGGGTTTCGGGTTTCGGGGTTCAGGGGTTCAGGGGTTTAGGGGTTCAGGGTTTTCGGGGCTTCCCCTTAAGGGGAGGGTCTCGAGACCTTGTGGGGATTCATAGCCCTTCTGAGGGTGCTGCCCGAGGTTGATGGGGGTCTATGTCTATGGGGTGTAGCCCGAAACCCTAAACCCTAAACCCCAGACCCTAAACCCTAAACCCCAAACCCTAAACCCCAAACCCTGAGCCCTAAACCCTAAACCTAAGGCCCTAAACCCTAAACCCTAAACCCTAAACCCTAAACCCTAAACCCTAAACCCTAAACCCTAAACCCACAAAAGAGCAACCCTGAAGCAGGTGATCGGACAGGTGGCCCCCGACATGGAGCTGGAGGTTTTCTCCGAAGGCGCCCCCCGGGTCCCTGATTTTTACTTTGGGGGAATCGCCAGAGGGATGTAGTTTCGGGAGTGGGGTTTAGGGTTTAGGGTTTAGGGTTTAGGGTTTAGGGTTTAGGGTTTAGGGTTTAGGGTTTAGGGTTTAGGGTTTAGGGTTTAGGGTTAGGGTTTAGGGCTTAGGGGTTTAGGGGTTCCTCATACAGTCGTTTGAAGGGCTTAGTTTGGGACTGGGGTGTAGGGTTCAGGGTTCAGAGATCCTGCCGTAAACCCTTCGAGCCCAAATTTCAAACCTTAAGCCCTAAACCCTAAACCCTAAACTCTAAACCCTAAACCCTAAGCCCTAAGCCCTAAGCCCTAAACCCTAAACCCTAAGCCCTAACCTTGCGGAGGAAAGACGTCCACTATGCAGCTCCTTTCTCTGCGCCAGCCGGGCCAGGCCAGCTTTTTGATCTTCGAGTAGGGTTCAGGGTTTAGGGTTTAGGGTTAAGGGTTTAGGGTTTAGGGTTTAGGGTTTAGGGTTTAGGGTTTAGGGCTTAGGGTTTGGGGCTTAGCGGAAATCAGGGGACTTGGGTGTTTTAGGCGTCTTGGGCTTTCAGGGTTTTCGGATGTGGGGCTTAAGGTTTTAGGGTTTTTGCCTTTCTGCTTCCTAGCAGGAAAAATATTGCATCAGATGCCTCATACACACTGGCCCATGAAATCATCCTCCTCATTTCTTGACGAAAAAGAAGTAAGCAAAAAAGCTTTGGGGATGGTCTTTAAAGGAGCAGGACTTTGGGGCTCTAATAAATGCCAAGTGCTTGAGAGCTTCTGCTTCTAAGTGCCGAGCACTAACCCCGAACTTTGAAGCCCCTAAACCTTGAACCCGGTATAAACCCCAAACCCCGAACCGCCCAAAACCCCAAGCCCAAACCCCAAAAACGCAAACCCGAAAAGCCTAAACCCTAGAGGCCCTGGAGCTAAGTTCTACAACCCGAAGCCAAGACCTAAACCCCCAAACCCCATACCCTATACGCTAAGCCCTAAACCCTAAACCCCCGAACCCCCTAAACGCCCAAGCAGCCGGCCGTTGGGGCAGCTTGTGCAGGCTCTAGTGCTGGACTTCTTCGCGCCATGGTGCAAGGCCGAAGAACTATTAGGGTTTAGGGTTTGGGGTTTATTGTTTTGGCTTTAGGGCTTGGGGCTAAGGCTCTTCGATCCAAAGTTGGGGAAGGAGATTCCTGATTTGCCCCCTATACCTGGCCAATACGGGTTTAGGGTCTTGGGTTTGGGCTTTGGAGGGATACATCCCAATCCCAACTCCCGCCCTGCTCTGGGTTTCTTCAGAACTGTTGTTCGCCGTTGTTTCCTACAAACCAGGGGAATGTTTGCAACTACTATCGCTTCTGCTTTCACTCTGGGTATTCTCGGTCTATGGGGAGTAAGCCCCAAACCCTGAACCCCCAAATCCCAAGCATCTTAGTCCCGGATCCTGCGCCCGTCGCTGGAGCCCGAACCCCCCTAGCCCTAGATCCTGAGCACGAAATCCGAAACCCTTAAGCCCTTCAACCCTAAACCCTAAACCCTAAGCCCTAAACCCTAAACCCTAAACCCTAAACCCTAAACCCTCCCGAGAACATGTGAAAAGAACAAGCCTACCACCTTGGAATCGCACTGTCAGCCCTGAGCCTTCATGTTTTTTGCCTCTGTATGTTTAGACCTTAAACTGCAAGTCCTACCCCCAAACCTTAAACCCTTAAGTTGCAGCTTTCCCAGCCTAAGCCCAAGACCCCGAAAGCCCAAGTTGGTGGGGACAGGCGTGCCCCAAGGCTGCCCAGAAGCTGGAGGACTGACCCGAAACCCTAAACCCTAAATCCTAAACCCTAAACCCCAAACCCTGAACCCTGAACCCTGAACCCTGAACCCTAAACCCTAAACCCTACAACCTAAACCCTCAACCCTACAACCAAAACCCTAAACCCTACAACCTAAACCCTAAACCCTAGACCCGATATCCCATACCCCATAACCCTAGACCCTATTCTTTAGCTAAACCCTAAACCCTACACCCTAAACCCTAAACCCTAAACCCCTACACCCCCAAAGCCCCTAAACCCCTAAACC
>CAJNDS010000724.1:200000-205000 GCA_905221605.1 Symbiodinium natans | reverse complement strand
TTGAAGTTGCCCTGATTTCCCTAAACCCTGAACCCTAAACCCCAAACCCCAAACTCCCACCGAAACCTCCGGTCCCAAGATCCCGCATCTGGGGCTTCAACAACTGGGCCCGGAAGTCCTCGTAGAATTTGGCGATTATTGGGGGTACGCAGGGCCAGCAACACCCGAAGCCCGAACCACCCCCAAGTCGCAAACTCCAAACGCCCTAACCCTAAACCCTAAATCCGAAACCCGAAACCCTAAACCCTTCACCCCTAAACCCTAAACCCGAAGCCCCTAAACCCCAACCCCTAAACTCCAAACACCAAACCCTAAACCCTAAACCCTAAACCCAAAATCCCTAAGCTCCTTAACCCTAGTTAAACCCTAAACAAACCCTAAACCATAAACCCTAAACCCTAAACCCTAAACCCTAAACCCTAAGCCCGAAGCCCCAAGCCCTAAGCCCTAAACCCTAACCGTAAACCCTAAACCCTAAACCCTAAACCCTAAACCCTAAACCCTAAACCCTAAACCCTAAACCCTAAACCCTAAACCCTAAACCCTAAACCCTAAACCCTAAACCGTAAACCCTAAACCCTAAACCCACCCTAACCCCCAACCGGAGAAGAGGCATCCGGCGCTGTCTGGCCGCTGCAGTGGTTGATGAGGATGCTCCTCAGGAGGGCCCTGGCTTGGTTTGGGGTTTAGGGTTAGGGTTCAGGGTTTAGGGTTTAGGGTTAGGGTGTAGGGTTTAGGGTTTAGGGTTTAGGTTTTTAGGGTTTGGGGGTTTAGGGTTTAGGGTTTAGGGTTTGGAGGGTGAGTGTTTAGGGTTTAGGGTTACAGTTTGGGGGGTGAGGGGGGCTTGCAAACGTTTTGGGGCTTGGGGGGTTTGGTGTTCAGGGCTTTGGCAGCAGGGTTGTTGTGTGCAGAAGAAAAGCCAGCCTAGGTGCCACACACAGGGTTTAGGGTTTAGGGTTTAGGGTTTAGGGTTTAGGGTTTAGGGTTAGCCGAACCCTAAAAGCCGAACCGGCCTAAGCCCCCCCCCCCCCCCCCCCTCCCCCCCCTTGCAAACACCCAAACCCCAAACCCCAAACCTAAACCACTAAAACCCCAATCCCCCAAACCCTAAGCCCCTAAAAACGCTAAACGCCTAATCCCCTAAAACCCTAACCCCCTAAGCCCCTAAACCCCCTAAACCCCTAAACCCTTAAGCCCTAAACCCTAAAACCCTAAACCTCTTAAACCCCAAGCCCTAAACAGCCAACAGCCTAAGCCCCAGGAGTACGGTGTCCATGGGCTGCCTCACCACACCTTGATCGGACCGGATGGCAAGGCCGGGCTCCCTAATTCAAGCCTAAACTCAAAACCCTAAGCCCTAAACCCTAAACCCCAAACCCTAAACCCTAAACCTTAAATCCTAAACCCTAAGCCCGAAGCCCTAAACCTTACATCCTAAACCCTAAGCCCTAAACCTTAAATCCTAAACCCTAAGCCCTAAACTCTACGCCCGAAAATCCCGAAAGCCCTGAAGTTAAGGGCTTTGCGGGCACATGGCGCATCGCGATCCTGGCGGTCGCCACGTGTGGAATCCCTAAACCCTAGACCCTAAAACCCCAGACACTAAACGCTAACCTAGACCCTCAGCTCCAAGACCACGAGGTCTCTTGCGCGTTCCCAGCCCCAACACCCATATCCCTCAACTCCAAACTTTCATTGCTTAACCCTATACCCTCAAAATGTGAGCCCTGCAATGCCGATTTAAGACCTGCAACCCTTAGCAAGCACAACCTATTACAAGGAGGGTAGTTGTAGCATGATTCCGGGTACATGTTACTTGACGCTAGCTACACGTATGTACCCATGCACCTTCAAGTAATTAGGTTGGACCTTCACACCTTTTGAAAAATGGTCCTAAACCAGCTCGCCCTAAACCAGATCCCCTAGGACCCGAAACCCCGAAGCCCTAAACCCTAAACCCCTAAACCCTAAAACCCTCCCTAAACCCCTAAACCCTAAACTCCTAAACCCGAAAACCCCTAAAAACCGCCCCAAAAGGTCTTGAAGAACCCTAAACCCTTAACTCTTGAAGAACCCTAAACCCTAAACCCCCAAAAGCCCCCACAAAAAACTCTAAACCCTAAACCCTAAACCCTAAACCCTAACCCCTAAACCCCTAAACCCCTAAACCCCTAAACCCCTAAACCCCTAAACCCCTAAACCCCTAAACGCCCTAAACCCCTAAACCCCTAAACCCCTAAACCCCTAAACCCCTAAACCCCTAAACCCCTAAACCCCTAAACCCCTAAACCCCTAAACCCCTAAACCCCTAAAACCCCTAAACCCCTAAACCCCTAAACCCCTAAACCCCTAAACCCCTAAACCCCTAAACCGCAAAGCCCCCCCAAAACCCCCCAAAAGACTCCAAAAAACCCGAAACCTGCCGCCGCAGGTCTTGAAGAACCCTAAACCCTTAACCCTAAACCCTACACCCTAAACCCTAAACCCCCAAAAACCGCCACAAAAAAACCCGAAACCTGCCGCCGCAGGTCTTGAAGAACTATGAGGTAGACCTGCCCAGCGATCTCGAGGCAGCCCTGGGTGCCGGCGCGGTCGGGGGCTGAGGGTTTAGGGTTTCGGGTTCAGGGTTCAGGGTTTAGGGTTGGGGTTTAGGGTTTGGGGTTTAGGGTTTGGGGTTTAGGGTTTAGGGTTTAGGGGTTCAGGGTTCAGGGTTTGGGGTGAGCCCTTGGTGTTTTAGAGGAGTCTCGGGGCTTCTTTGAGTTGGGCTTAGTTTGGCTTGTTTTCTTTGAAAGCCAGTTTCATTTCTTAAAGGCGTGCCGTAGGAGTCTTCCTGTCTTGCTTCCTTTGTTTAACCCTAAACCCTAAACCCTAAACCCTAAACCCTAAACCCCAAACCCTAAACCCTGTGTCTGGTTCTCTTGGCCGGTGTTCCACGTGCGCGCTTAGGGTTAGGGCATCAGGCGTTGCAGGGTTCAGGGCTTTTAGGCTGAGAGTTCAGATTCTAAACGCCAAACCCTAAACCCTAAACCCTTTGGTTCGAAAGAATAATGAAGGCATTGAAATAAAAGAGACACATGCAGAAATAATCAACTAAAAAAATACAGAAACAAGAAAATATATTAACCCTAATCATCTTGAGCCCGATTTTTTTGGTTCCGAGTTTATGGCCCCTAAGCCCGGAGACATAAGAGGAACCAGAATCGACGTGTTAAGGCCCTAACCCGGAAGCATAGTCGGCACGATTGTGTTTCAGCATCCTGGGGTCCTAAACCCGGAACCAGAATCGGAACCTAATCGATGGTTTAAGGCCTAAACCCGGAAGCATAGTCGACACGATTATGGTTCTGCGTTTAGAGGCCCTAAACCCGGTTCTCATCGACGGTTTGCGGCCTAAACCCTAACCATAATCGACGCGATTCAGGGTAGAAGTAATAGCATCTGGTATAAGGTGTTGTTGTGTGTCTTGTCGCCTGAAAAGAACCCTAAACTCCAAACCCCAAACCCCAAACCCGAAACCCTAAACGCTAAACCCTAAACCCTAAACCCTAAACCCTTGTGTAAGTGTGTTATTTCTCAGTGTTATAAGATTCTTCGGGCCGGCGGGTATTTGTTCCAATGCTTGACAAGCTGCTTGACTAGTGAATGCTTGGACGCTGAACCCTAAACCCTAAAAAACCCTAGACCCTAGACCCTAAACCCTAGACCCTAGACCCTAGACCCTAGACCCTAAACCCTAAACCCTAAGACCCAAACCCTAAACCCTAAACCCTAAAACCTAAACCCTAAGCCCTAAACCCTAAACCCTAGACCCTAGACCCTAAACCCTAAAACCTGAACCCTAAACCCGAAGCCCTAAACCCTAAACCGTCTATAAGGGTTCGGGTTTCTGGGATCGAAGGTTGGATCTTCAACCTACAGGGCCTCGCAGTTAGGGTTTAGGGTTTAGGGTTTAGGGTTTAGGGTTTGGGACTGGTAGAGAGTATCGTGGCTAGAGAGATCAGGGTTTGAAGATGTAGGGGTCGGGGCTTTAAGGTTTAGGGTTTAGGGTTTAGGGTTTAGGGTTTAGGGTTTAGGGTTTAGGGTTTAGGGTTTAGGGTTTAGGGTTTAGGGTTTAGGGTTTAGGGTGACCGAAAATCTCACATTCTGTTCATCCCTGGGACCGTCAGGTTCTCAAACCTCTGAGCCCTAAAGCCCCAAGTGCCCCGAACCTAGGGTTTAGGGTTTAGGGTTTAGGGTTTAGGGTTTAGGGTTTAGGGTTTAGGGTTTAGGGTTTCAGGTTGAGGGTTTAGGGTTTAGGGTTTAGGGCTAGAACCCCAGAACCCCCGAGTAACCCTAAAGCAACCTGGAGCACCCCAAGCCCGACAACGCCGAGGCACCGGCCGAGGAGCCGCTGGTGCCAAAGACCCCCGCGCGGGGGGGGGGCGGGGGTTTGGGGTTTAGGGTTTTTTGGGTTTAGGGTTTAGGGTTTAGGGTTTGGGGTTTGGGGTTTAGGGTTTAGGGTGTAGGGCATAAGGTTTGGGGTTTGGGGTTTAGGGGTTTAGGGGTTTAGGGTTTTGGGCACTTGGGGGGTATCATGGGTGGCTAAGATACTGTAGTATCGGACGCTTTGGCAGTGCACGCCGCCAGCAGTCAGGCTGAGGGAGCGCGTCGGGTGGGTGTTTATGGTTCTGGTCTGCACATCGGCGAGTCGGACTTGTAGAGGAAAAGGGGGCTTAGAAGGCCCGACGCCGGCCCTGGGTGTTGGGCCAATTCGTGGTCCCCTTCGACAAAGCACTCCGCTTCACGCGTGTCTACGTCCAGAAGCTCGCTGGAGGAGCCTCAAAGCGTGGTGGCAGGCCAGCAAATACTTAAAGCCATCAACGCGCCATTCTTTGAGAAAGGTCACATCTACTTGGGGGTTTGCGAGAATGAGGGACCCCTAATATGCACCCCAAATAGTAGGATTTCCTTATCAATAAGGACCCCAATAAGGTATCCCGACTTTCGGAAACCCCCATGTT
>CAJNDS010000724.1:192500-195000 GCA_905221605.1 Symbiodinium natans | reverse complement strand
CGAACGTGAGTGACCAACTGCACAGGTACACATCTTGTGCAACATCTCAAGCAGTTGTTCGGAGAAACGCTGCTACCCATTTTTTGCGTTCTTTTTCAAGGGCAAACTCCGGCTCCACTGTAAACACCCGTGTGCACTTCCTCTGCGCTATTTCCGCCAGTGTCTCTGAATGGCCGCGGCCGTCTACCGGACCAAGCCCCCTGAGCCCTAAACCCTAAACCCCAAACCCTGAACCCCAAACCCCAAACCCCAAACCCTAAACCCTAAACCCCAAACACCAAACCCTAAACCCTAAACCCTTGTAAGAACCCGCAGGCGTCTTTCTGGACCGCGGAGGAGATCGACCTCGCGCAGGAGGGGCCGACGGTTTAGGGTTTAGGGTTTAGGGTTTAGGGTTTAGGGTTTAAGGTTTAGGGTTAGGGTTTAGGGTTTAGGAGCTCTGCAATCGCCAAATCCCAAGCGGGCCTGGGATCCCCTCCAACCATCTTAAGGTCCAATCGGGCCTTCAATCCTAACGCCTGAAGCCCCCAAACACCCCTTAAACCTAAACCCTAAACGCTACACCCTAAACCCTAAACCCTAAACCCTAAACCCTAAACCCTAAACCCTAAACCCTAAACCCTAAACCCTAAACCATGCAATCCTAAGAATATCGGCCGGAACTGGTCCCAGGACAACAAAGACTGGGCCAACCTGAACGAGGGCGAGCAGCACTTCGTGAAGCATGCACCCCGGCTTGAGATGCCCCCCCGCTCTTCCAGCGAGAAACGCGGTTTAGAGGTTCGGATTTGTTGGAGTTGAGCGTTTAGGGTTTAGAGTCTGGGGCCGTCGACACCAGAGATCCTAGAGGGCCCCCCCCCCCCCCCCCTACGTTGGGCTAAGCCCAGGCTTTGTCATGCTTTATTCCAAGCTCTGAGCTGTCAACCCCCCCCAAGCCTGGGATTTAGGGTTTAGGGTTGAGGAATTTAGGGTCGCGGCCTGGCAGTTGGCTTCGCCACCTCTTGTGGGGTGCTTGGAGGTTCATGGGTACTTACATAACCCCAATGAGGGTTCAGGGTTGAGGGTTTAGGGTTTAGGGTTACAACCCCAATCAAAAGTCTACTCATCAGCTACTTCGGGGACTTAGGGGTCCATAATTGAGGTCCAGGGAAGTGCCCGGTTTCTCCAGTCATGCCTGAGTCGGTTGCTGGATCCGTGGAGCTGGCTTTGCGCCGCGCTGAATCGTTCAGCTTTCGAGCGGAAGAGCTGATCCCTTCAAGCTGGCCTCGTCCGGCTCCCCGAACCTGGCCGCAGCAGCCCAGAAGCAGGAGAACCATTTTGGCCGAAGCACAGCTGGAACTGCGGAGAGGAGATGGAGCCGTTCCGAAGCTCTGGCATGCACAGATAGCCGTGGTTCTGTATACGCTTGTCCGTGTGGTCGCCAACTTGACTTCCGCATTGCTCACTGGCAGTGCAAGGGACTTGCCAAACAATGTGATCATCTCAATGATCTGCGACGGCTTGGTGAGGCCCATGGCCACTGGGTTCGGAATTTTTGGTTCTGTATTCTCGTTTGGAGCGATTGTCTGAGCCGTCGCTGCATCTTTGGACCCGACGGACCTTGTACTGCCTCGCCTCCTGCCACTGTGATGTTGCCATACTTTCGTGGGGAGGTATGATCACATTCGCCTCACTGGTCGCAACGTTTGGTTGGGAAGGCTGTTGCAATGCCATGCAGATGCAGATGACGAACCTCAAGTTGCATGCACTGGGCCTGTGGCGAACTGCTCGGGTCTGTGAAGTACTGGCATGCATGATGGCGTGCGGGTGGCTGCTTTTCTTTGTCATCGTTGTCAAGCTCAAGATCTTTGGCGAAAAACTTCACAACACTTCAAAAGCCGTCCAACTTGCATTAATGCTATCCTTCGCGATCGGTTTTGCCTGTACCTTGGCGGGTTTGCTGATTCAATTCCTTGGGTTGTGTGTGGCAGCTGGAAAAGCTCTCAGTTTCGGATGGCACGACGCTGGCATCCGGCATGCTGCCTGCCTACTCTATGTCAACTCCTTGCTGCAGCTCCTAAGCCCCATCATAAGCTGGCGGGCGACTTTTGAGTCTATTGCCTCTCATAGGAACGTTGAACCATCGGGCATAGTGTTGCTGACGCTGGACATCAGCCTTCAGGTGCTGAACGTGCTGCTGCTGAGTGGCCGGGCCCCCAGCAGTGGCAGGACCCCATGGCTGCCTTTCAGAGGCTCGCGAACCTCCAGGGTTTCGGCCTCGCCTCAAGGCGCATCGCCTTCTCCGGGCGCGTAAACGAAAAGGCCCGGGATTGCATCGTTTCCTTTCCTGGCAAATACAGTGAGGAGTGGGACCAGGCGGTTTCCGTCGCGAAGACCCAAGATGCCTTTTCTCTCGCCTGCGTGTTTCTCACAGACCGGGCGTCCGGCTTGGGCGTGCACTGCGACAACCCCGATGCCCCAGGAGAGTGCTGGTGCTGAGGCCATCTACGGGCACCTTCCT
>CAJNDS010000724.1:137500-187500 GCA_905221605.1 Symbiodinium natans | reverse complement strand
TTTAGGGTTTAGGGTTTAGGGGCGTGAATCCGAAGTCCCCACTTTGGGGTTTTCAGGAGGTTTTGGGTTTTTCAAGGATTTTCAAGGTTTCCACGGGTTGCTTGGGGCTTTGGAGGGTTTCTCTTAAGTCCGAGTTTGGGTTCTTTAAGAGGATTTAGGGTTGTCTAGGGCCTAGGGTTCTCCATTCTTGTACATGTTTTCCTTTTTGCTTTAAAGTGTTTGTTACTGTTTTTGAAGCTTGTTGGGGGCTTGAATGGGATTCGGGTTTAGGGGTCGAGGGTGGCAAGGGGGTTGGGGGTGTAGGCGGCTTAGGGTTTTGGTCGCCCTAAACCCTAAACCCTAAACCCTAAACCCTAAACCCTAAACCCTAAACCCTAAACCCTAAACCCTAAACCCTAAACCCTAAACCCTAAACCCTAAACCCTAAACCCTAAACCCTAAACCCTAAACCCTAGACCCTAAACCCTAAACCCAGTGGGCGCAGGCCCCTGGGTGCCACCATCAAGCCCTCCGCCCGAAGCCTCTTCAGGGTTTCGGGTGCCCTCAAGCCTCTCCCCTCTGTGGAGTAGCATGGAACACTGCTGTTACATGCAGCGACTTAAGCCCTAAACCCTAGACCCTAGACCCTAGACCCTAGACCCTAGACCCTAGACCCTAGACCCTAGACCCTAGACCCTAGACCCTAGACCCTAGACCCTAAACCAAACCCTAAACCCAAAGCCCCTAAGCCCCAAGCCCTAAACCCTAAACCCTAAACCCTAAACCCTAAACCCTAAACTTTGGGGTTGCTTAAGGTGTCTATGCCCTTTGAGCCTCGATCCCCGATCCCGGCACCCCACCAGCCTTAGAGTCCCATGAGCCCGAAACCCCCCAAAAGCCCCCGAGCGTGGGTTTAGGGTTTAGGGGTTCAGGGTTAAGGGTTTAGGGTTTACGGTTTAGGGTTTAGTGTTTATGGTTTAGTGTTTAGGGTTTGGGGTTTAGGGTTTAGGGGTCGAAGGACTCCATGCTGACTTCGCCTGCCTCATCTACCAGCCTCTCTGCTCGCCAAAGGAGGGGGTTTAGGATGGTGTAGGGCTTCGTACAGACTGAACCCTCCCCCCCGCCCTAAACCCTAAACCCCTAACCCCTAACCCCTAACCCCTAACCCCTAACCCCTAACCCTTAACCCCTAACCCCTAACCCCTAACCCCTAACCCCTAACCCCTAACCCCTAACCCCTAACCCCTAACCCTAAACCCTAAACACTAAACCCTAAACCCTAACCCTAAACCCTAAACCCTAAACCCTAAACCCTAAACCCTAAACCCTAAACCCTAAACCCTAAACCCTAAACCCTAAACCCTAAACCCTAAACCCTGGAGCATGATCTCAGGATGCTGCAGAACAAGCTTCCAGAGGAAATCGTGCACGACATCATCCGGGGTGCCGTTGAGGCCAGATCTCGGCCCGCCAAAAGGGGGGCTGGTTTAGGGTTTAGGGTTTGGGGTTTAGGGTTTAGGGTTTAGGGTTTAGGGCTGAGGGCTGAGGGCTTAGGGTTTGAGGGCTTACAGGGGGTTAAGGTTTGGGCCTAGAGCCTAAGCCCTAAGCCTTAAACCCTAAACCCTGAACCCTGATCCCTGAATCCTAAACTTCAGCCCTAAAGCAAGCCTAAACCCGAACTGGTGTTTAGGAGGGTTTGGGGCTATAGCTGGAGGTCTAAACCCTTGCCACTTCTGACGGAAGCTCATGTCTGATCCTAGCAGCTGATCTCTGGGTTGAGGGCTTATGTTTGGGGGTCGTGGGAGAGAGCGAGAGAGAGAGAGAGAGAGAGAGAGAGAGAGAGAGAGAGAGAGAGAGAGAGAGAGAGAGCGAGAGACAGAGAGAGAGAGAGAGAGAGCGAGAGACAGAGAGAGAGAGAGAGAGAGAGAGAGAGCGAGCGAGAGAGAAAGGCTTCAGGAGCTTCACCCAGTTTTCCGAACTGTGCATGTAGTATCCACAGACGCTGACGGTCTAGCTTGCGATGGAGAACTGTGCAACCTGCAACCTGGTATCTTTGTGCCCTAAGCTCGCTTACTTGCAATTCTGCCACAAGCCCCCACACCCCAAACCCGTGGCAGGTAGAGCGAACGTTTATCTGCGATGCCTTGTCCTGTGACTTGGTCGGCATGAACAAGGCGGGGTCCCTCCTAGGAGAGACCTGAGAAAAATCCTAAACCCTAAACCCTAAACCCTAAACCCTAAACCCTAAACCCTAAACCCTAAACCCTAAACCCTAAACCCTAAACCCTAAACCCTAAACCCTAAACCCTAAACCCTAAACCATAAACCCTAAACCCTAAGCCCTAAACCCTAAACCTCAAAACCCCTAAACCTGTGGGCGTACTTCGGTGTTTCTATGCGGGTAGCAACACCTTACGCATGGAACGATGAACCGGACAACCCCCCAACAATGCCATGAGCACGGATTCCTAACCCACTGGTCGTGTCGCAGCCTCATGCCTCAATCGTCTCATTGCTAGGCGCCCTAAACCCTAAACCCTAAACCCTAAACCCTAAACCCTAAACCCTAAACCCTAAACCCTAAACTCTAAACCCTAAACCCTAAACCCTAAACCCTAAACCCTGAACCCTGAACCCTGAACCCTGAACCCTAAACCCTAAACCCTAAGCCCTAAGCCCTACTGTAGGCCTAGGGATTTCTGTGTCCATAGCACATGGTGAGAGTTCATGACGGTGTTGGAGAAGAAGTTTGTGTGGAAGCAGCTGGCGCCCTGCGTGGATGCCTTGACCATTGCGGCGGCGAGCATGTCCTCTCGAACGGTGAAGAGCCTGTGCGTTTCTGCAAATGGCCTGCTTATCGTGCCTTTTGTGGGTGTCGACTCGGAGCATGATGCAGGTCAGTCGATCAAGTCGCTGCACGCAATTGACAAGGGCGAAGTGGTCGAGCTGTCCGTAAGCGAAGGTATCAGTCTCAAGCGCCCAGACCCCGACTTCTTCACGCTGTGTTTGGGTTGGCTCCTAGGTGCGTTCCGCAAACTTCGAAGGCTGGACGTCTCTGCTTGGCGCGGGAACTGGGACAGCTCCCAGTATAGCTCCCTTTGGATGACGGTCTTACGTAACTTGCAGCGCCACTGCCATGCTCTCGAAGCCCTCCACTTCTATGGCTGCCCAGAACCAGCAGTCAAGGTCTTGCCGACTTTCACCAACCTGCTTGAACTCAGCCTCTCAGTTCATCCCACATCAGCATGGTCTGTAGCATTACTCCTCGACAGGCTCGCGGACTGCGCGTCTTCCCTCTGCCGCTTGCACGCGGTGAGGTTTGAGATGCTTTGCGGCATGGAGGATTGTACCTCATCACTACAGCGGTGCATGGACGCATTTCCCCTCAAGCATGTTTGGATCGTTGATGATGCTCTCGATGACGCATTGGCCAAAGTCCTCTCCCGGATCAGATGGCCATCGAGCTGCTGCATGCTCGGGCTCTCAGCCGCTTTTCCGGGGGAAGGGCTCTGTGCTTTGGCCGAGCAAGTCTGTCGCAGTTGCGCTTGCGGGCTTTTCCTCGAGCACGTAGAGTTCCATGACTCCCTTGCGCTGACGGCCCTGCACGTGCAAAAGTTCCTGGCTACACTGCAGTGGTCTTGGCTTCAGGATTTTTACTGGGCTCCTCCCACAAAGCTGCCATCGGCCGATGTCCAATCTGTGTGGGACAGCCTGTGCACTTTGGTTGACAATCTGTGCTCCCTACGCCTCCTTCACGTCCAGAAAGCTGACAACGAAGGAGACCCTTCGGAAGATTTGGCAAACGTTGCTTGGAAGTGGGGAGTCGCTCTATCTTACCAAAGCCGCTTGTCCTCGAAGGTACCAGTTTGCGTGGGATGTTGCGACTGCGAGTTTAACAGCGGAGGCCTTGTTTGAGTCCTGTGGTCACCTTCGTAGCATGTTAGGCTTTCTGGACGCTTGTCACTCCAAACGAGCGTGGATGCGCTGGGAACGCAGGGAGTGCCCCTGAACTCAACGAACAAAGAATGAGCAAGAGTACTTGCAGCAACAAAAGAGGACAGGTGATACCCCTAAACCGTAAACCCTAACCTCTAAACTATAAACCCTAAACCCTAAACCCTAAAACCCTAAGCCCCCATGGAGTAACAGCACTGTCATCGTGACGCACCTTGCATGCCATTCAGCCTCCTCTCAGTTGGGGACGCCACTTCGGGGTCGCCGTCGTAGTGGGTTCCTGTTCGTTTCCCAAGTAAACCCTAAACCCTAAACCCTAAACCCTAAACCCTAAACCCTAAACCCTAAGCCCTAAGCCCTAAGCCCTAAGCCCCAAGCCCCAAGCCCCAAGCCCCAAGCCCCAAGCCCCAAGCCCTGAGCCTGAGTTGGGGGAGGGAGGCTGTCGCATGCGGACCTCGGTGTCCTGGGAGTCCAGAACCCGAAACCCTAAACCCTACACCCTAAACACTAAACCCTAAACCCTAAACCCTAAACCCTAAACCCTAAACCCTAATCCCCGGAACCCGGGAACCCCGAAACCCCGAAACCCCAAAACCCCAAAACCCCAAAACCCGAAACCCTAAAGCCCTAAAACCCTCAAACCTAAAACCCTCAAACCTTAAAACCCTAAACCCTCGACCCTAAAGCCCTACCGACACCCCAAGCCTTTAAACCCTAAACCCTAAACCCTAAACCCTAAACCCTAAACCCTAAACCCTAAACCCTAAACCCTAAACCCTAAACCCTAAAACCTAAACCCTAAACCCTAAACCCTAAACCCTAAAACCCTAAAACCCTAAAGCCCTAAAACTTGAGAATCCATACCCACGCCCCAAGCTCTTCTTCTTTTTTTGGCGGTTATATCCCCCTTGGGAATTATTGTTTATATTGTTTAATATAGAGCCCAAGAGGAACCCTAAAACCCTGAAACCCTAAAACCGTAACCCCCTAAAAACCTAAAATCCTAAACCTTGAATTGAATATTAAAGATGTTTATACCCTAAACCCTAAACCCCAAGCCCTAAACCCTAAAACCCTAAACCCTAAACGCTAAACCCTAAACGCTAAACCCTAAACCCTGAACCTTGAACCCTAAACCCTAAACCCTTTGAGTAAGAATGTTATTGTTATTCCCCACCTTCGGTGTGGGGTTGTTAGATTTCAAACTCTTCTCCTCGCCCGGATCTCTTCTCCTCGCCCAGAACTCTTCTCCTCGCCGGTCTACTCGTAGAGACTCCCTGGAGTGCCCAGCCCCAGAGACTCCCTGGAGTGCCCAACCCCAATTGCAAGCAAAAACCATGAAAGCGTGTTTGAATCAATACGTCTTTGGTTGAACCTCTTATTTGCGCTCTTTCCTTTTAACGAGGAGCAAGGTGGGGATGTTCAAAGTAAAATATTTAAGGTTGTACGGGGAGTATAGGTGGGGGCTTTGGGGGTCGGAGTCGCAATATAAAGAGCCCCAAGAGCCCAAGGCCTCAAAGGGGCTAGGGTTTAGGGTTTAGGGTTTTGGGTTAGAAGATACATAGGTACACCAAAGCCTACTAGGAGGCTCATGGGTAGTTACCTTGCAAGGAGGTCAGAAGTAAGGATAGCTATAGTTATGCGTTTCTATGAAAGTATCTCGGGTACTTCTAACCCTTCTTTTTGCTACTTGGTTCCTTGGGTGCGTAGGACCTGATGACGAAGTACATCGAGTTTGTGGCCGACCGGCTGCTGACAGCATTGGGGCACAGCCTCTTCGACAGCACTGGCTTCGAGGGTTTTGGGTTTTTTTGGGTTTCCCTAAACCCTCAACCCTAAACCCTAAACCCTAAACCTCAAAACCCTAAACCCTAAGCCCGAGGCGGCGCGCCCGAACCTGCTTTCTTTTTCAGACCTAGAACCCTCATTGCAACCTTCGCTTAGAGCTACCCTGAACCTGCACAACAAGCTTAGGATTCGCAGAACCCAAACCCTAAACCCTAAACCCTAAACCCTAAACCCTAAACCCTAAACCCTAAACCCTAAACCCTAAACCCTAAACCCTAAACCCTAAACCCTAAACCCTAAACCCTAAACTGAGGGCTTTCGAGGGTGTCAGGGTGTTCAGGGGTCTGGGTATTGAGAGTTCAAGGGTTTAAAGGTAGGATCCTGGGTGCCATCCATGTATGTGCAGTTGAGGGCTTGACAGCCCACATCATTACCCCTTTGTGATCCGTAAGCCCCAAAGCCTTCGCGCCCTTAACTCTAAAGCCCGAAACCCTACATCCTTAACCCTGACACGGCCCGTGAACCCCAAAGCCTTTGCGCTCTTAACCCTAAAGACCTAAGCCAAAAACCCTGATGCTTAACCCACGGCCGGGGGGTCTGTTTTGAACAGAGGGGTTTATACGTCTCAGAGAAGCGTGAACACGGAACACGGAGCCTTAGAAGGGCTCTGCTGGGTTTACGGCTTTTTGGGCTTCGTGTTTCTTACTAGCGGTTGATGTTTTTGTGGGCTTTTCCTCAAGGCCTTTGTGCCTGATAAGGGATCCAAATACAAAAGGTGTTGGACAGGACAGAGTTTGCAACCTTCCCCGCCCCCCTCCCCCGCCCCCACCCCGCCCCTCATCTGAGCCCTAGACCCTGATAGCGCCACACCCGAAGCCCAAGACAGCCCAAGCAGTTCCTAAATCCCCAAACCTTAAGACCCTCCGGCGCGCCTGAAACTTGCAGAAAAAATGAAACCCTAAACCCTAAACCCTAAACCCTGAACCCTGAACCCTGAACCCTGAACCCTAAACCCTAAACCCTAAACCCTAAATCCCCTAAACCCTAACCCCTAACCCCCCTAAGGCAAGATCTTCGGCTCCGCGAATCCCTTCGACTTCATGGAGTTGATCTCGCTGCAAGGCTCCCACGAATCACAGGGGCCTGGGCCCGGGGGGGTTGGGGTTTAGGGTTTAGGGTTTAGGGTTTAGGGTTTAGGGTTTAGGGTTAAGGGTTAAGGGTTTAGGGTTTAGGGTTTAGGGTTTAGGGTTTAGACCCTCAACCCCTAAGCCCCAAACCCTAACCCCCTATGCCCCCAAACCCCTTAACTCTAAACCCTAAACCCTAAACACCGAAACCCTGACTGCAGCTCAAGAGGGCATGAGTCGTGGAATCTAGGGGTTTAGGATTTGCGATCTGGAGTTTCAGGGTTTAGGTTCTAGGCGTGAGGGCTTGATTACAGCTTTGGGTTTTGGGGCTTAGGGTTGTAGAGTCTAAGCCCTAAACCCGCGCACCCTAAACCCTACACCTCCTGCTTTCTTAGCAGTGAATGAGGGAATCATGGATGAACCTGAAAAAAGAATCCCTTGAAGGGCTTTCATAGGGGGACGATAAGGGGCCCCTTAAGCCCGGAACCCTGAACCCTAAACCCTAACCCCTAAACCCTAAACCCTAAACCCGAAACCCTAAACCCTTAAGCCTAAACCCTAATTGGGGTTATAAGCAACCCTGAATCTCCAAGTAGAGCCGCAGGCAAGACGAACTTCTTCGAGAAGAGGGTGGGGGAATACCAGAAGGCTGCTTCTGACCTCCCGCCCCAAGATCCCAAGATCCCAAGATCCCAAGATCCCAAACCCTATGGACCCTAAACCCTACATCCCCGATTCTAAGCCCTAAGCCCTACACCCTAGACCCTACACCCCAACCCCCAACCCCCAACCGCCAGCCCCTAAACCCTAAACCCTAAACCCTAAACCCTAAACCCTAAACCCTAAACCCTAAACCCTAAACCCTGAACCCTAAACCCTAAACCCTAAACCCTAAACCCTATACCCTAAACCCCGAACCCTAAACCCTAAACCCTAAACCGTAAACCTTGAACTGCAAGAATTGAAGCTTTCGAGCTTAGGGTGTTGAGTCCTGCGGGCCGGTGCCTGACTTTCAGCCTCATCCGTATATTTACAAACTTGTGCCCAAAGAGCCCAATGAAGGCTTTTGGCTTGTGTTTTGGGTTTAGGGTTTAGGGATTTAGGTTTAGGGTTTAGGGTGAAGGATTTAGGGGTATTGGTTCTCCGCCACTGCTGGCCATCTGCTTGGAGACTTGCCAGCTTTGCATGTGCTTCTTGCACTGATGGCTTCTTTGTGCAAAGGGTTTAGGGTTTAGGGCTTAGCGTTCAGGGTTTAGGGTTGGGCCCTAAGCCCTAAGCCCTAAGCCCTAAGCCCTAAGCCCTAAGCCCTAAGCCCTAAGCCCTAAGCCCTAAGCCCTAAGCCCTAAGCCCTAAGCCCTGAGCCCTGAGCCCTGAGCCCTGAGCCCTGAGCCCTGAACCCTAAATTTTAGTTTAAACTTCTAAATTTTAGATCTTAAACCCTAAGCCGCGTGCGAGCCGATTTAGGGTTTGGGGTTCAGGGTTTAGGGTTTAGGGCTTAGGGTTGCTCAACTTTCTAGCTTGCTGCGGCCCCTTGAAGCCCTCAACCCTGAACCCTAAACCCAAACCCTACGGCTCGAAGCAGTGAAAGGGCTTCTGGGCTCTTGCGCTTGCAATATTCGAAGCCGAAGCCCACATGATTGAACATGTTTGGGCCTTAAAGAAGAACCCAAGCCCTCAAGACCTGCCCTAAAACCTACACAAGATGATCTAGGGCTTCTTGCGGGATATTCTCCACCTCATTTGGCTCTTGTGCAATGGCACGAATTGAGGAAGCCACATGTGTAGTCCTGACAGCATCTCCACATCTGCAGCTGTCGCTTCTCAAGTGGTCTTCTGCCTTCAGTGGGGTAACTGGCGCGACACTGAGAGGGCCAGAGCGGGCTAGAGCTGCTCGATCACCCTGCAGCCACCTTCCTCCCCAAACGCTCCCACCACCGCCTAAGTGAGACAAAACAAAGAAGGCCCTAGCCGATGCTAAGAAACTTCTTCGTGCATGCAGAAAGGTCGAAGCCGGGTTTGGCCGAGAACAGGCGATGCAGAGACTGTGGTGGGCGGAGTCGCGTCCGCCACGACGATTGACCATGGGCCACTAGCGAATGACCGATGTCTGCAGCAGTGGGGTGCACATGTCTGCCAGTAGCTCTGCGCACTGTCGCACAACAGGGTCTCCTTCGAGGTTTGACCGCCTTGATGCTTCGGTGAGGCTCAGTAATTCGGGTTGTGACTTGAAGTTCGCGCCTTCTAGACATTCCTTCAAGACCATATGAATCATGTTCGCAAATGCCGTGCGCATCTCGGGGGCTGTGGGTTTTCCAAGGGCATGCCGCAGTGCTGCTGCCGCAGTTTTGGGCATAGGCAGGTTGTAGTTGTGTGGCCCCCTGTCATGCTGCTCTATCTTCTGCTGCAGCTCGGTGTGTTCTCTGTAGCTCGCGCTGCCTGCCTCAGTGTTCATTCACAGTCCATGCAACCTCAAGCTTCGGAGGCGCTCTTCAAGAAGAAGATGCAAGGTACGGACCTGGTGAGTGGCTTCTTTCGCGAGTTGGAGGCCGAAGGCTTTCCGCCTGCAGTCATGGAGGAGCATTATCCCGAGGCCGTGTAGCGCTGGAAGAGCCTTGCTGTTGATGTGGGTCATGACTGCAGAACTTGCTGTCCGCGCTTTTCTTCCTCACCACTGTGCCGCACCCCATCAAACGTTCACCCGGGCATTGCCTCGACATCGAATTTGCTTCAGCTGTGCTCTGATGCGCTGGACACCATCGAGCGCTGGGCACGTGCAGATCGCCGTCGTTGTCGTCGTGCGCGGGGGGCTGAATCCTTTCAGCGGAGACATATCGCTTGCGCTGTCCTCTGCGGGCTCTCCGCAGGCTATATGGCGGAGGGGAAAAGTTTCTTCAGATGGACGCTGACGGAGGGGACGATCAACGAGTCCATCGTCGCCGAGAATTTCGAGCGGTCCAAGTGGAAGAGAAACATTTGTCCAGTTTGCAGGGCTTAAGCTGACCCTCGCTACCATGAAAGAGCCTCTACACTAGACCGCTTGAAATAACACCAGCGTCCGCAAAGCCCAGTCTTGGACTAGATCTATGGCTCCAACTGCGGGCCGTACGCAAGGCTCATCGGCAAGGAGGCGCCGTCACCGTCATCCGGGCAGCCCAGTGAACAGCATTGTGGACGCAGCCTCACGCCTGGATGTCATTGGAGACGTGGATGAGGTAGTCCTGAGAAAGCTGAAGGCTATCCGGCTATCCCATGGCGAGCTGAGTGCCGTGACGGCTGGAATGTCTTCCAAACGCACTTCGACCAGATGGGCCTTGGCGTCCTCCCAAGATTCTTCAGCAGGACACATGGGCCAGGAGTGTGGTGGTGCCTCCCACTGCCCTGGAGACCCCCGTACGAATGGTCAACTCGCTTGGCAAGGAAGTTCTTCAGCCAAGGCTCAGAGATCGGCAGCTCGACTGCAGCCTTGCCAGCCTTGCCTGTTCCGACAGCCTTGCAAGGAGTGATCGACGGCTTGAATTGCGAGCACTTTGTGATCCAACGACTGGAAAACGCGAGTGTTTGGCTGTTTACCCTGAGTATGTTCCACATGACACCCGGCGCCCTGCAGGTCATAGTCTTGCATCATGGCACACTGAGATGCATCTTACGCGATTTGGATATCCGGCCATGTTTCATGAACATTGACTTGCCGATTCTCCATGCACAGTTGATCCACGCAATTGCCTGGTCACGCAAAACCACGATGAACGAAGTGGTCAACCCTGACAGCAACCTTGCAGCGCGGCTGGCAGACTTCTTCCTGCCGTGGCATCAAGCTCACGACCCGCTCTGGGCTGGACAGGATGCTTGTCAAGAACGTCTTTGTTATCCTTTCCGTGTCTACTCGTCGTTAAGTCCCGCGGCCGCCTACTCGGCCTTGATGCTCGCAGATGCAGGGGGCCATGACGAGCGAGCGTTTGGTGGTGGAGCCGGCGGGGCGTGGCGGACAAAGATGACGCGCAGCCCTGACGTTGCAGCTCATTGTGGCGAAGTGAAATTTGGTGTCAAAAGGTTGCTTTCCCAAGCCCCGGACCCGAAACCCTAAGCCTAAACCCTAACCCCTATATTTAAAACTCTAAAGTGCTGGAACCCTAACCCTAAAACTCTAAACCTTACACATTTCACTGAGCAGGCTGGCGTCATGGCTGGCGCAGGCGATGGACTCAATGCCTTCTCGTCGCCGGACTGTTTCAGAATTACGTCCGAATCTCCGAAAACCCTAAGTGCAGTTGGGGTTTCGGGTTTCCGGTTTAGAGCCTGGACAGGGCCCCGCAAGGCCCCAAAGCCTTGAACCAAACTTTCAAGACCAAGGAACTGCTAAGGTGGTCCCTCCGAAAGCGTGGCTGAACACCCCGAACCCCAAGCCCGAAAACCCAAGCGCCCGAAAAAATCCAAACCTTGAGCCCGAGTAGCCCAGGCTCAACGAGGAGTTCTGAGTCTGCAAGGACAGACACGTGGGAGGTATGCGAGGAATCCTCGCGGGCACGATCATAAGAACCACAACAGTACAACAGTTCCCAAGCTGGGTTTCCGCAGATTCCGCGCATCCGAAAGCAGACGGGCGCAATGGGTTTTTGCCAATCTCGGGGGAGAGGCAGATTGGCTGAGGAGGTGATGGGATGTGTGGAGGGACGGCTGAACCCTCCCAAGATACCCATCAGAGACCACTACTTGTAGGGTCAAGTTCGGGAATCTAACGTTGCTGTAAGGGGAGGGTCTATGGTTCCGCATGTTTTGCACAGGCGATCCATCATGTAGATCCCCACCTTTGAAGGGGCTGCAAGGTCTTTCGGATGGAGGGTGCTTGGGAAGATGCATGGTGGGAAACCATTAGGGCACTTTGAGTTTCATGGGTAGTTCATATAGGTGTAACTCGAACTATCCTACAAATAGCCTTAGAGCATATCTGACAATTCCCACAAAGCCCCCCTGTGCCCCCGAAGAGGGGACCACAAGTGATGAACACTGACCAGCCAAGCCGCATTCCATCACCTGGCCTGGTATGAGTAGGAAGGTCTCTGGCGACATACTGTCGGGACCGACATCCCCGAAACCCTAAACCCTACAGCGACACAACTTGACCTTCAACCTTGAGTTCGTAAACCCCCCCCCCTCCCTCCAGGCCGGTGTAAAGTTGCCATAGGGCATTTTGTGGTCCGGGCTCTCATAGGTTGTCATAGTCTTGTCGAAGGTTTCTGAGGGTAGGGAGTTGGATATGGGGGTTTACGAAAATCGGGGACCCCTAAACTAGCCTCCCCAAATAGCAGGATTCCCTTACAATAAGGGCCCCAACAAGGCACCCCTACTTTCGGAAAACTCCATATGTATCTGGAGCTCGTCAGCCAGGGTGGTTGCATGGGTAGGGCTCTCCTGCATGGTAGCCCAAGGAAGAACTGTAGTATAGGGGTCGGAATAACTACTAGAAGTATTCCCTTATGGTCCCTTTGTGATCATACTAGAATGACCCCCAAAACCCTATTCTAACCCTTAAGGCCCCTATACTCCCTTTTGTCCCCGATCTTCTTCAGAGTTCCGAGCACGCCATTCTGTCGCGGGCCAATGTCTGGGCGGCAATTGCACATCCTGCGGCGCAACAGCTTTGGCGGTGTTCGCCCTCCAAAACACACTCCGTGCGTGCGTGTCTGTTTGCACGATGCTTAGCAGCTATGTTATGGGGATATGAAGGGAAGGCTTTTCTTAGGGTGCCATTTGATGTTAAACCTTAAACCCTAAACTCTAAACCCCAAGCCCCCAAGCCCCCAAGCCCCCAAGCCCCCAAGCCCCCAAACCCCCAAGCCCCCAAACCCCCAAACCCCCAAACCCCCAAACCCCCAAACCCCCAAACCCCCAAACCCCCAAACCTTCATCCCTAGACTCCGCGCCCTGAACCTTAAACCCCACACCGTCTCGAACCTTTGGGTGTAATCCGATTCTTCAGGGCCCTGATTGGTCGGTCCGTGGGGTTTGGGGTTCAGGGGCGGCTGAGGGGCCTTAAAGGGCAGAATTGGGAAGGTACCTCTTTTTATGTAAGGTACCTACTTCCCAAACAATTAGGGTTTAGGGTTTAGGGTTTAGGGTTTAGGGTTTAAACTCATTCAGAACCAGTAGGGTTAGGGATTGAGGTTGAGGGTGGGATGTAGAGCGGGCAAGAATTGGGAATTTGTGGATAAGCGGTTGGGGTAACGCGATGCTCAATAAACATCTACCTGTCTCAGAATACGCAATTGGCACAGAAATCGAAAGAACAAACCCTCAGCCCGGCCCCATAAGCCCTAACACTATTTAGGGAACTTCCCGTATACTGCTTTAACACCCCAAATGCTTTACAAAAAAGGGACTTATAGTGAGTATATTCATGCGACCCCTTTCCTTGAAAACCCCTAAACCCTAAACCCTAAACCCTGAACCCTAAACCCTAAAAACCCTGAAAACCCTAAAACCCTAAACCCTGAGGCGTCTACATGAGTGAGGCTTGGGGTTTGGGGTTCAGCAACAACCTCCCCTAAACCCCAAACCCTAAACCCTGAACCCTCAACCCGAAACCCCAAATTCCGAACCCTAAGCCCTAAACCCTCATTCCTAAACCCTAAACCCTAAACCCTAAACCCTAAACCCCAAACCCCAAACCCCAAGCCCTAAACCCTCAACCCTCAACCCGAAACCCTAAACCCTAAACCTCAAACCCCAAACCCTAAACCCTAAACCCCAAACCCCAAACCCTCAACCCTAAACCCTAAACCCTAAACCCCGCCGAGGTTCACACAGCTCCCGGCCATGGAGCCGACGCCGGGGCCCCCAAAGGGCCGAAAGGATTTATGGATTGGGGTTGAGGGTTTAGGGTTTAGGGTTTAGGGTTTAGGGTTTAGGGTTTAGGGCTTAGGGCTTAGGGCTTAGGGGTTTAGGGGTTTAGGGGTTTAGGGGTTTGGGGTTTTATGGTTTTAGGGGTTTAGGGTTTCGGCGTTTTAGGGTTTAGGGTCTAGGGTTGTGGGTTTCAGGGTTTAGGGCTTAGGGTGTAGGGTTTTAGGGTTCTAGGGTTGTAGGGCTTTAGGGTTTAGGTTTGGGGGTTTAGGGTTTAGGGTTTTGGGGTTTAGGGTTTAGGGTTTAGGGTTGTAGGGTTTTAGGGCTTTCGGGTTTAGGGTTTTGGGGTTTAGGGTTTAGGGTTTTAGGGTTTAGGGGTTTTAGTTTTAAGGTTTAGGGGTTTAGGGTTAGGGTTTAGGGGTTTTAGGGTTTAGGGGTTAGGGTTTAGTCTTGGGGATTAGGTGAGGTTTAGGACTCAGGGTTAGATTAGGGGCTTTATTGGGTTTAGGGTTTTGGGTTCAGGTGTGTCTAAGGAATGTTACATGGTCCCTAAATATGGTCCCTTACCTCCTTCAAAGGGTTCTGAAGTATGGGCCCTTGGGTTGTAGAGGGTATATAAGGGGTACATAAGGGATCCTCATCTAAGGGCCCATACTAAAGGACCATGCAACTACCCTTAGATTAGGGTTTCATAAAACGAGGCCTTTTAAGAAGACGTGGCATTTAACATGGTGTTCCACCATCCTAGGGGACCTCTCCACAAGTCTCGACGCGTGGCGTTGAAAACGGCGGCCGGCCGTGCTACTAATCTATTTCCGCTTCAAACGGTGCTTCAAACGGAGCGCCAGGCTTGACCTTTAACTCTTATTGCAACCTTCGCTTTTAAACCCTAAACCCTAAACCCTAAACCCTAAACCCTAAACCCTAAACCCTAAACCCTAAACCCTAAACCCTAAACCCCAAACCCTTAAAACGCTGAAACCCCCAGACCCTAAAGCTCAAAAACCCCAAGGCCCGAAGCCTTAAAGTCTGAACCCAGTCCAGCCCAACCCCCTTATGTTCATGGCACTTATTAACCAATTAGAACACTGTACTTATATCACACTTATAAGCCCCTTATGGTTATAAGTACAGTTGTAACCCTAAACCCTACATCCTAAACCCTAAACCCTAAACCCTAAACCCTAAACCCTAAACCCTAAACCCTAAACCCTAAACCCTAAACCCTAAACCCTGAACCTCGAAGTACCCGGACCCCCCCCCAGGATTAACACGCAAGCGCCCAGGACTACTTGGTCGGCCAGAAGTATGGCCTCGAGGCAAGCCGAAACCAGGATTCTCTGTGAACCATGAAGCTTGCTCTGTAGGGTTTAGGATTTAGGGTTTAGGGTTTAGGGCTTAGGCTTTCGGGTTTAGGGTTCATTGTCAGGGCTTAGGGTTTTAGGCTTTGGGGCTTAGGGGTTGGAGTTTTTGGGATTTGGGTGTTTAGGGTTGAGCGTTTGGGGTTTGGGGTTTCGGGTTCAGGGAACGGCCTGCGTAATTGTCGTGCGTATCATTTGGTCAAGCCCACTTGCTCACTCACCCTCCCCCCCCTCCCTTGTCCCTAAACCCAAAACGTCCCCCTACGCTTGAGGGTGACGTGCCTCAACAGTCGGTTGAAATGTGGCAGGGCCGTTCTTCCCAAGCCCTAAACCTCAAACCCCAAACCCTAAACCCTTAACCCCAAATGGTAAACCCTAAGCCCCAAAACCCCAAACCTTCGGGTGTAGGGTTTAGGGTTGGGGGAGAGTCCCGTTAAGGGGATGCTTTTCCATTTGGGGTCTACAAGGGGTACCACTAACCCTACTTGTAACACCCCTAAAGGGCCTTATAGGGGGTTATCCCACTTATAAGTAGGGTTAAAAGTACAGTTATAATTGGTTAGTAAGTACCATGAACCTTCAAGTACAAGGGGCTATTTATGGAATTGCCTATTTTCTCTCTTTTCCCGAAGCCGTAGCATGCCTTGCCTTGGGCACAAAAAGGAAAAAGGCGAGCCAAGGCTTTACGGTTTAGGGTTTAGGGTTTGGAGTTTGGGGTTTGGGGTTTAGGGTTTGGGGTTTGGGGTTTGGGGTTTGGGGTTTTGTGGTTTAGGGTTTAGGGTTTAGGGAGACATGGTGAGCCAAGGCCCACCCTGAACCCCTGAACCCCTGAACCCCTGAACCCCTGAACCCCTGAACCCCTGAACCCCTGAACCCCTAAACCCCTAAACCCCTAAACCTCTAAACCCTTAAACCCCTAAACCCCTAAACCCCTAACCCCTAAACCCCGAAACCCCGAAACCCCTAAACCCCTAAACCCCTAAACCCCTAAACCCCTAAACCCCTAAACCCCTAAACCCCAAACCCTAAACCGTAAACCGCAGCCCTTGAACCAAACGACCCTAAACCCCTGAAGCCCTAAACTCCAACCCTGAAGCCCAAATTCTCTCATATCTTCTAAAACTCAAACCCTAAAGACCCCAGACCCCCAAACCATAAAGCCCAGAACGGTTTAGGGTTTAGGGTTTAGGGTTTAGGGTTTAGGGTTTAGGGTTTAGGGTTCAGGGTTCAGGGTTCAGGGTTCAGGGTTCGGGGTTCAGGGTTTAGGGCCCCAAAGCCCCTGAACCCACCAGAAAGTCTTGGAGCCTCCAAACACCCCGGCAGAAGGTGGCTGCACCCGTGGATGATGCCGGCAACTTCACGGACGAAGTCGGTGCGCCGACCTGGGGGTTCCCAGGGTTGAGGGTTCAGGGTTTAGGGTTCAGGGTTTAGGGTTTAGGGTTTGGGGTTTAGGGTTTAGGGTTTAGGGTTTAGGGTTTAGGCTTAGCGGCAAGGGTGTTGGAGTTGTTTTGGCAGGGTTGCGGGGTTTTCTTTGGTTTTTGTTTGCATTCTTGGGGGCCTCTTGGTGCTTTCGGGGGATTTTGGGATTCATAGGGAACCCCCGAAAGCCGAACTAGTGAAGTGCAGGGAGTTAGGGTTTGTAGGCCCTGCCCCCGAAGCCTGAGCTAGGTATAGCCGCCTTGGAATTTATTTGTGGTTTGTATTATAAAACCCAAGGGAAAATCAACCAAAAGGATTATTTAGGTTCTAAGGGGGGTAAAAGTTAAGCCCCTTAGTGCCCCGAATGTCCGTGGTCCAGCGCAGTGGGGGCTTTATGTAAGTTCACGACCCAGCTGTTTGGGCGGGTCAGGACACCATTCGAGCATGTCATGTCATGCACTTGCCTGGGAACCTTACTTGGGAGGTTCATGGGTACTTCTAACCCCAACTATACGGCTACTTATGACCTTCTTAGGGGATCTTGGGGGCTTATCAGTGCAGTTCTACTTGGGTTTATATGTGCCCATGAACCTCCAAGTAGGCGCGAGGTATGTTGGTGGGTAAGGCACAAGACTCTGGGGTTCGGTAGGTGGAGGGTTTGGGGTTTAGGGTTTAGGGTTTAGGGTTTAGGGTTTAGAGATTTAGCGTTTAGGGTGGAGTTTAGCGCTGGAGCTTAGGCATTGGGACCTTTCGGGGGATGAACGGGCTGAGGGTTTCCAGGTTTGTGCTCTTGACTTCGGTGGCCTTAGTGGCTGAGTGAGTACTCTTTACACTTCTTGGGGGGTGCTATAATCCCCTATAGAACTGAAAGTGTACATTTCTTTGGGGCTCATGAACTCAGCAACTGAGTCGCTAATGCAGTCCGTGAACTCTGTGCTCTCTTGTAATGTAAAAGGGAAGCTGGTATCCGCCAATAGGAATGTGGGTCTTGGAACAAAGACATGATGGAAGGAAATCGTGTGCGGGTAAGTTGTGGCTGTTAGTGTGCTTGTCACCATGCTACTCCAGGAGTCCCGCTCAGATTGAGAGAATGGCTGGACTGCGAAGCTTTAAGCTCACGTCATCTGCCTTGCCTGTCTTGATCATCTGTACATTTCTAAGGTCCTGCCCCCTGCAGCATGTACGAGCAGACAGCATGTGCGATTTGCCGCCGTGGCCATTCTTGGCTGAAGCTTCTCACCCTACCTAGGTCATCTAGGCCGTGGCTGTCGGGAGTTTTCCTGCGCGAGCACTCGCCCGGCCGCTGTTAAGGCGAGATGAACGGACTGAGTGCGGACCCCGCAGCCCAGCTGCAGCAGATCTCCACGGAGATCCAGAAGAACTTCGACGAGGCGGGCATGGGCACGGTCGAGGAGTTCATGGACCAACTCGACGACGTCGTGGCAAAGGCCAAGGCTGGGCCCACGGAGCTCCTGAAACTTGGTAGGTGGTACCCTTTTCCTTTTTTTTTTTTTGGGGGGGGGTTCTGGTTCTTCTGATAAAGTAGCCAACCCCCCCAAAAAAAGGGTGCCCTTATTGTAATATGGTTACTGGGCTACGAAGGAAAGCCGTGCAGGAGCAGGTGGGCGCCATCATGCAGAAGCTCCAGGCGGCACTGAAGGACCCCTCCAGCATCGTTCCGAGCCAGGGCCCCGTCTTGGCGTGCGCCTCGGGCTGCGTCGCGTCCGAGGCCGTGACGAAGCTGCGGGCCGTGAAGGACGACACCTCGGCGCTTATGGGCACGATGACGGCCATGGCTTCTGAGGTGCAGAAGCCCTAAACCGTAAACCCTAAACCCTAAACCCTAAACCCTAAACCCTAAATCCTAAACCCTAAACCCTAAACCCTAAACCCCAACCCCCAACCCCTGAGGTGCAGAAGCCCTTGGGCGACTTGGCGGGGACCTTGGAGAAGGCCTTGGCGCAGCTCGAGAGCTCCGTGAAGGGCCTGGCGAAGCTGCCGAAGCTCATCCAGAAGGAGATTCTTGGTAGCCCAGTGGTACCCTTTACCCTAAACCCTAAACCCTAAACCCTAAACCCTAAACCCTAAACCCTAAACCCTAAACCCTTTACCCTAAACCCTAAACCCTAAACCCTAAACCCTAAACCCTAAACCCTTTTTCGGTCCTGGGTCCCCTTCTAAACTAACCAACCCCCCTTATTGTACTGTGGTTACTGGGCTACCAAGGATTGAGGGGAAGGACAGCCCTGACGCAGTCGCGCAGATCGACACCACCGCGATGAAGAAGGCCGTCAGCGGCGCCGACATGGATGGCCCCCTCTCCTCCATCGCCGGCTTGCCGGAGCTCCTTGACGGAGCTATCAATGTGCTCCTCGGCAGCCCCTAGGGACGTTTTTATGTCTTCCTCTTTGTGGCTTCAGAGGAGCATATTTGGGAACATCTTTTCTAAGGGTTTTGAACCCTAAACCCTAAACCCTAAACCCTAAACCCTAAACCCTAAACCCTAAACCCTAAACCCTAAACCCTAAACCCTAAACCCTAAACCCTAAACCCGAAACCCTAAACCCTAAACCCTAAACCCTAAACCCTAAACCCCAAGACCCCATCCTAGGCTCAAGTCGGGCGTCGAGGCCCTCCAAAGCTTCCTCGAGACCGCTCCCGGCGCCGTGCGCAGCGCCTTCGACCTGCCCTTGCCGCTCTGCGCCTTGCGGGGTTTCATGGGCCAGGCCCCGGAGTGGGTTCTTCTTTTGTTTTTTTTACCCTAAACCCTAAACCCTAAACCCTAAACCCTAAACCCTAAACCCTAAACCCTAAACCCTAAACCCTAAACCCTAAACCCTGAACCCCATGTTACTCCTGGGTCTGGGTTTTTTCATGGGCCAGGCCCCGCAGCTCATGACCGACCTCCTTGCGATGCTGGAGCAGCTGCAGGGCGTCTCCTTGCAGCCCGTCATGGACTCCCTGAGCAGCACCAAGGACAAGCTCTCAAGCTTTGACATGGAAACTAGGTTGGGTTTAGGGTTTAGGGTTTAGGGTTTAGGGTTTAGGGTTTAGGGTTTAGGGTTTAGGGTTTAGGGTTTGGGGTTTGGGGTTTGGGGTTTAGGGTTTTAGGGGACGTATTTCTTATTCTCCCTTATTGGGTTGTTAGGAAACTAGGTAGGGTTTTTGGGACATGTTTCTTATTTTCCCTTAGTGGGTTTTTAAGGGGATCACCTTCCGGAATATTTTTCGGAGGGTTTTTTTCGGGCGATCCTAGGAAACGATCAAGTCGCCAGTGATGACAGTCCTTACTCGGGATTCTAGTACCCTATTGTAATCCCTACTAAGGACTGTTAGTATAAGGGGGAACATCCCAATCCTAAACCCTAAACCCTAAACCCTAAACGCTAAACCCTAAACCCTAAACCCTAAACCCTAAACCCTAAACCCTAAACCCTAAACCCTAAACCCTAAACCCTACACCCCCTAAACCCCAAACCCTAAACCCTAAACATCCTAAACCCTAAACCCTAAACATCCCAAGCCATCCTAGGAAACGATCAAGTCGCCGGTGAAGAAGTTCACGGAGTCTGCCGGCGGCCTCGTCGAGAAGCTCGACCAGACGGTCGCGGCCGCCAAGATGGCGTCAAACGCCCCAAGCATGTCCGCCATGAAGATGCCCGGCTTCTAAGTGCCCGCGACTTGTGCGAGCCCGAAGCCCTAAACCCTAAACCCTAAACCCTAAACCCTAAACCCTAAACCCTAAACCCTAAACCCTAAACCCTAAACCCCAAACCCTAAACCCTAAACCCTAAACCCTAAACCCTCATTAAACCCTAAACCCTAAACCCTACACCCTAAAACCCTTCTGCCGACCGAAGATGCCCGTAGCTTGCTCGCGCTCCTTGGCCCAAGGCCTTGCGCCCCAGCATGTGGGGGTTTACGAAAATATGGTTTAGGGTTTACTGTTTAGGGGTTTAGATTTCATGGTCCCAGTTATGAAGATCCTCTGAATAAGGGCCCCGAAAAAGGTACCTTAATTTCGGAAACCCCCATGTCTGAAGCACGCGCAACGAAGAAGAGCGGGGGCAAAGACACAGGGAGTCTTAGTTTTCCACCGAGCTAAAGTGATTTTGCTGCCTCTCCCCCCTCCCTCCCGCCGTTTCCCTCCCCGCCCTAAACCCTAAACCCTAACCCCTAAACCCTACACCCTAAACCCAAAACCCAAAACCCTAAACCCTAAACCCTAAACCCTAAACCCTAAACCCTACACCCTAAACCCTAAACCCTAAACCCTAAACCCTAAACCCTAAACCCTAAACCCTAAACCCTAAACCCTAAACCCTAAACCCTAAACCCTAAACGAGAGAGTGCCTGGATAAATGCCTTCTGCCGGCAGGCCTGGAGAGCCTGGTCGGCGCGAACGTTCTCAAGGACTCAGGGCTGTAAGCTCAAACCCTGAGCCCTGAGCCCTAAGCCCTAAACCCGAAGCCCGGGCCCTGAACTCTAAACCCTAAACCCTAAACCCTAAACCCTAAACCCTAAACCCTAAACCCTAAACCCTAAACCCTAAACCCTAAACCCTAAACCCTAAACCCTAAACCCTAAACCCTAAACCCTAAACCCTAAAGCCCGAACTCTTAGACCCACCTGCCTCGAAGTCTTGGGCTCTTAAGCCCTTATAAGACTTAAACGGTGACTGAAGGGCTGATGGCTTCCTTTGAGGGCTCAGGGGGGCGTCCTCCCAAACCACCTCACAAAAGGGGTTTAGGGGTTAGGGTTAGGGATACTCTAAGACTAAGTAGTAAGTTGTTGGCTAGTTTGCAGCTCTGATGTTTTTGTGATGATGACGAGACCGTTTTTGCAGATGTTCTTTTTGTTTTTTATCTATGTTTTCTCTTCTTTTTTTTGTGGGGGGGGGGGGGGGCAGGGGGAAGACAATCTTTACACATGGTTCTAAGAAATGGCGGGAAACCCTACGCCCGAAACCCTGGCCACATGCCCCTCATGAGGATGCCAACGACCGTGTCACGGAGATGCTGGACGAGAAGTCCCTCCTACTCCGCAGGAAGCCGTGCGACACCCGGAGGGTTTGGGGTTTGTTGTTTAGGGTTTAGCTTAGGGCATAGGGCTTGGGGTCGTAAGCGGCTGCACACTGGACGCTAGCGTCTGTTAGGCAGAACATGTTATCGGGCCATTCTATTGTGGTTTCTTGTCGTTAAGACCCCTAACCCAAAACCCAAAACCCAAAACCCCAAACACAAAACCCTAAACCCTAAACCCTAAACCCTAAACCCTAAACCCATGAAGGACGATCTTGCTGATCCTCTCTCGGCCCTGAGTCGAAAGTTAGGTTTCGGGAGTGAGAAGGCTCTGAAGCTGCCAGAGGGGGTTTAGGGTTTTAGAGGGTTTTAGGGTTTTCGGGTTATAGGGTTTTAGGGTTTTGGGGTTTTAGGGTTTTAGGGTTTTAGGGTTTTGGGGTTTTAGGGTTTTAGGGTTTTAGGGTTTTAGGGTTTTAGGGTTTTGGGGTTTTAGGGTTTTTAGGGTTTAGGGTTTAGGGCTAGGGTTTAGGGTTTAGGGTTTAGATATCGATAGCTACACCCCCCAAAGCGCCCAAACCCCCCAAAGCCGCAATCCCTGAACCAAGGGTTTACTCTCGCAGGCATGTCAGGGAGACGCCGCCGTCAATCCCCGTGACCACGTTCCCGATCGTCCCTGGACAGTCGCATGAAATCCGAGGAAAAAGCTCCAGTTTGAAATTGTCATCTGTGGGTGCTGCCCAGCTTCTACATCTTGACACGCGAGCATATGGCAAGCACGGATACGGGCAATGCTTTTGGCATACGAGAAGCTTGTGATCTGATGCAGCCACAAAGTAGCTGCGGGAAATCCGTGAGTTAGGGCTTATGGGTTTAGGGGTTCAGGATTCAGGGTTCAGGGTTTAGGGTTTCGGGTTTCGGGTTTAGGGGTTTAGGGTTTAGGGGTTCAGGGTTCAGGGTTGAGGGTTTCGCGTTTATGGGTTTAGGGTTTCGGGTTTAGGGTTTAGGGTTTCGGGTTTAATCATGGGTCTAGGGGTTTGGGTTTGGGGATTAGGGGTTTAAGATTCAGGGTTCAGGGTTTAGGGTTTTTGAGTTTAGGGTTGAGGGTTTAGGGGCTTAGAGTTTAGGGTTCAGGGGTGTCCCTGAACCCTGCAGACCCTCAACCCGGAACTCCTGAACCCCATAATCCTGTGAACCCTGGGTAGGACATTTGGGATGTTGAGCATGATCCCTTCTTGCGTTAAGAAGGTTCAGGGTTTCGGGTGTGCTTAGGGGCATGTAACACTGTAAGGGCCAACCACCCTAAACCCTAAACCCTAAACCCTAAACCCTAAACCCTAAACCCTACACCCTAAACCCTAAACCCTAAACCCTAAACCCTAAACCCTAAACCCTAAACCCTAAACCTTAAACCCTAAACCCTAAACCCTAAACCCTAAACCCTCAACCCTAAACCCTAAACCCTAAATCCGAAACCTTAAACCCTAAATCCTTAACCTAGCCAAATTGTTAAACACCAAGCTCAAGGCGCTGCTTGCCTCTTTGCAGCTCAGGCTTTAGCTTTCAGGGTCCAGTTTCGATGCCCGTCGGCTGGTTCGCCCCAGAAACGCCCTCAACCCCCAACCCTCAACCCCCAACCCTCAACCCTCAACCCTCAACCCTCAAACCTCGACCCTAGACCCTAGACCCTAGACCCTAGACCCTAGACCCTAGACCCCAGACCCTAGACCCTAAACCCTAAACCCTAAACCCTAAACCGCAGGTACTCGCACAAGTATCCCTACGACTGGCGCAGCAAGAAGCCCGTCATCACGCGCGCTACGCCGCAGTGGCTGCAGCCTTGGGAATGTCTCTCTCTTCCCGGGCTTAAGAGTGTAAGCCTTGTAGGGTTTCGGGCTTCCCTAAACCCTAAACCCTAAACCCTAAACCCTAAACCCTAAACCCTAAACCCTAAACCCTAAACCCTAAACCCTAAACCCTAAACCCTAAACCCTAAACCCTAAACCCTAAACCCTAAACCCTAAACCCTAAACCCTAAACCCTAAACCCTAAACCCTAAACCCTAAACCCTAAACCCTAAACCCTAAACCCTAAACCCTAAACCCTAAACCCTAAACCCTAAACCCTAAACCCTAAACCCTAAACCCTAAGCCCTGCGCCGTAGGATCCCGCTTCGAAGCCACATGTACGCAAGGGTCCGAGGCTTCACACTACTGGCTCTTATTAGGGTTTAGGGTTTGGGGTTTAGGGTTTAGGGTTTAGGGTTTAGGGTTTAGGGTTTAGGGAACGAGACACCGTGCATAATTCGGGTTTCGGGTTTTTTGGAAAGAGGTGCCGTGTATAATCCCTTAACGGTGAGACAGAATATCGTTGGATGATGTAGGATGCCTGACTGCCCCTGACTGCTCTGAGCCAGTGGGTAGCACACTCTGACTTCCAAAGCCTCACTTGTCAGGTTTTTGGATTCGCAGGTTCTGGGTTCGACTTCCCAACACCGACAACCCCAAACCCTAATCCCTTCCGGATTAGGGCTTAGGGCTTAGGTTTAGGAATAGGGCTTAGGGTTTAGGGTTTAGGATTTCGTGTTTAAGGTCTAGGGCCTAAGGGTTTCAGTTTAGGGTTTAGGGCTCGGACCCCCGAGCTCGGCCCGAGGTTTGCGAGCATCGATGGCCTGCGCCAGAAGGCGCTGGAGGCCGTGAACGAAGTGCAGCGCCGGCCTTGGCGCAGGTGGACGCGCAGTCCTAGGGTAAGGGACCTTACGGGTTATTTGGGGGTTTTTAGGGGTTACTTAGGCATAGAGGGACTAAATAAACTTTTTATGATCCCGCTTCTCGGTTCGCCTGCCCCCGGGGGCCCACCGCACCGGCATCATATATAGGGTTGCAGAGTAAGATTAAGGGTCCCTTCTAGGGGTCCCTCCCTATACCCCTAAGTAATTGCAGGGGCCCGTAATGCGACAGGGAACTCTCCTCCCCCCCCGAAAGGCTGGAGAGCAGCCCCTAAAAACCCTCCCAACACTTAGAAAGACCCTAAGCCCCTAAGCTTCTAAGCCCCTAAACCCCTAAACCCCTAAACCCCTAAACCCCTAAACCCCTAAACCCCTAAACCCCTGAACCCCTGAACCCCTGAACCCCTAAACCCCTAAACCCCTAAACCCCATCTACACATGCACAATGGTTTTGGCCAAGGTGTTTGGAGAATTCAAGAATTTAGCATGTTTTCGGCGCGTTTCTGGTGAAGACTTTGAAGCCGCACGCCCATCGGAGTTGGCATGGGTGGGCGTTTTGAGCGAACATAGAGTTTAGGGTTTAGGGATTAGGGTTTTTGGCGGCGGTGCACCCTAATGTCCAGTGCAGCTCAAGTTGCTGCACAGCTGCTTTTGTTTTTGGTTTTGCCGTTGCCTGCATCTAGACTGGCTGAACCCCTGAACCCCTGAACCCCTGAACCCCTGAACCCCTAACCCCCTAAACCCTAGACCCTAAGCCCAGAACCCAAAACCCTAAACCCTAAACCCTAAACCCTAAACCCCAAACCCCAAACCCCAACAGGCCCCTATTCCCACGTACATCTCCCCCCTGAGGTTCATCCCAGAGTCCCAGGCCAACCGCATGCGGCCGATGATCGAGGGCCGCAGTGCAGGGGCCCCTGGCTTAGGAGCCCTAAACCCTAAACCCTAAACCCTAAACCCTAAACCCTAAACCCTAAACCCTAAACCCTAAACCCTAAACCCTAAACCCCAAACCCCAAACCCCTATTGTAGGAAGCCCCGAAGAGCGTACCCCGAATTAGGAGAACCGGCATGTCTATTCTAGACCTTGCGAAGTCGGGCCCGGGTTCAAGCTTCGGGTTTGGGGTTTAGGGTTTAGGGTTTGGGGTTTAGGGTTTAGGGTTTAGGGTTTAGGGTTTAGGAAATTCCACCGGGTTGTTCTCTGGCTTTAAGGGTTTTGGAGTTCAGGAGCTTGTAGGGATTTAAGGGCGTAGTTTTAGGCTTCAGGGGCTTGCTTCTCTAATTCAGGGGTGCAGTGTAGGAGCCAAGCCAAAACCTCAAACCCGAAGCCCTAAAACCCTAAAGCCTAAACCCTAAACGGGCCCTAAACCCCTAAACCCTAAACCCTAAACCCTAAACCCTAAACCCTAAACCCTAAACCCTAAACCCTAAACCCTAAACCCTAAACCCTAAACCCTAAACCCTAAACAGGAATCGTAAAATTTAGGGGTGTAGGAGTCAACCCGAAACCCCAAACCCGAGGCCAACCACATGAGCCTTTAAGCACACCCTCAGGACCTTCCGTCTTCATCCTGAAGATGCTTCTGAACCCTAAACCCTAAACCCTAAACCCTAAACCCTAAACCCTAATCCCTAAACCCTAAACCCTAAACCCTAAGCCCTAAACCCTAAACCCTAAACCCTAAACGCGAAGCCACTCCAACAGGGCTCACGGCGTTATCTCCAGCAGCAGTCATGAGCTTGTAAGGGTTCTGGGTTGCAGGGCCGGTTTACGTACCTTCCCACTGAAACGCCAACCCTTCCCCCCGTCTCCGCCCCTTTAAGGTTTAGGGTTTAGGGTTTAGGATTTAGGGTTCCCAACTTCACGTCTCCCCCCTGGACAAACCTTGGTTGCCACGCGCGGTTTTGGTGTTTAGGTCTGATGCGGCGTGGATGGTACCAGGTGTGATGAGATGCACGCGGGTTCCTAGCTCTAACAGCAAGACTCCAAGCCCTAAACGGTCAGTTCTTTACGTCATGATGAGTTTCTCTAACTTATGGCCCCCACCCTAGAGACCCCGAAACCCTAAACCCGAAAACCCAACCAAGCCACCGCTTAGCGTGTGTTTGGCGCAAGGACTGGTGCATCTCCCGCCAGCGCGCATGGGGTGTGCACGGGGCCTCAGCAGCTTCAAACCCTGAAAACCTGCTGGGTTTTGGAGCACGATAATTTAAGTTTTGGGTTCCGATCATAGCTACTTATACCTGAAAAATATATACTTTTTTCCAGGGTCTACTCCAGAGCAGGGCCTGGGGGTTGTGTGTTCCCCAAGTCTTATGGGAGTCTTATGGGGAGGTTCACAGGTGACTCGCTCTAAGTAGGGTTCCAACTACCTTGATCAAAAGTTGTGCAGAGGTATGACAAAAGTTTTCCTGTCTGTGTAGAAGTAAAGCATGAGCCGCCAAGAGTACTCAAAGGGTTGTTTTTTGGGCTGAGGGCTTCTGCTTAAGCTTGGCATAAGGGCCCCTTCTATGGTCCACCCTCTTGATGACGGTCCCCTCTTTGAGGTACATCAAGTACCCTAAACCCCAAACCCTAAACCCTAAACCGCCTAAACCGCCTAAACCTAAACCCTAAACCGCCTAAACCCCCTAAGCCCTAAACCCTAAACCTAAACCCTAAACCCTAAACCCCAAACCCTAAACCCTAAACAGGAATCTCAACCAAGGGGGGGCTTCTCTGGGAGGCTGGAGCGATTTGATTTGCTTGGGGAGATGCCCCCCCCCCCCCACCCCGTTTCTTTGACTGGTTCTGAAGAAGGGAACAGTGGAATTAGAGCTTAGGGTTTAGGGTTTAGAGCTTAGGGTTTAGGGCCGTTATTATTAGAACAGGGTTGTCGGGGGGTTCTGATAATGGAACGATAACGGGACCATAAGGGAATGCTACTAGTAATTATTCCGACCCCAGCCTGCTTGGAGGTTCAGGGCACTTATCTTTGTGGTACTTTACTGTAACTTTAGATCCTTACCTTTTTTGGGTTTATTGGGTTTCTTATCCAAGTCCCCTGAGTCCCCGAAGTAGGTTATAAGCAGACTCGTCGCTGGTGTTATAACCCTAAACCATAAACCCTACACCCTCAACCTTAAACCTGAACCCCTAAACCCTAAACCCCTTAAAACCCTGAAGCTCTTTTCCCTAAATTCTAAAACCCTAAAATCCTAAAGCCCTAAAACCCTAAAGCCGTAACCCCCCCCCCCCCCCCCCCCCCCAAACCGCTTGTCTTCCTGCAGGCCAATCCCTGCATTCTACCGCAAGGCCCTGGGGCCATTGAAACAAAAACAGTCTGGGGTTTGGGGTTCGGGGTTTGGGGTTTAGGGTTTAGGGTTTGGGATGTGGGGGTTCAGGGTCTAGGGTTTCAGGTTTTCGTCAGGTTCTTCTTCTCTTGCTCTCTTTTTGACGTGTTTGACCAGAAGAAGCCCCCGCTGATGCTCATGATGCGCTCCTCCCGCCTGGTCAAATCGTTCCAAATCACTGGGTAGAGTTGTTTTACTAGCATCTGGAGCTTCGGGGGCCACGCGACCACAAGACGACCCGGCTGATGCTCACGATGCGCTCCTCCCGCGTGGTCAAATCGTGCCAAGTCACTGGGGGAGTTGGTTTAACAAGCGTCTGGAGCTTAGGGGGGCACGTGACCAAGCGTCTGGAGCTTAGGGGGCCATGTGACCAGAAGAAGACCCGGCTGATGCTGGCCGGCTGGATCGTTGGCCTGACTAAACCAAACCCATCTTACAACACAACTACGGTAAGGAAGCCTCAAGGCTAGTATTGCTAATTATTCAGGAAGCCATGCTGATTCAGAGGGGAGTGGCGTTCTCGAAAGTAGGCCCTGCTTTAGGTGTTCTTTATTCCAGGAGTGGCGCTTTGTTTCGGGGATGCAAATCGGGACCTGCGGATAATGGATGATTATTGCTGGATTTCTCTATCCTAATATTTCTTGTTATGCGCAACCTTGACCCCTCAACCCGAAACCGTCTGATGTTCCAGCTTTCTGGCGCCTACTCTAACAGTCCCGCACGCCACAAGGTTCACGGCCAAGCTGGGATCGCAGCTCTGCACCCAACACCCTATTCTAACCTATTTGTTGCCTTGTGCTTCTTCTCACTGAGAATATGCTTGTTCTTACTTTTATCTTGTTGTTATCATCGTGATGATTATTACTATTACAACCATTACAAGCATTATTTATGATTATTATTATGATTATTATTGTTATCATTATTGTTTTTTTTTATTATTGCTAGTATTTCTACGATGATTATGATTAACGTTTTTTAGTACTATTCAAATGGTTCTCAATACTATTGCTATTGTTAGTGTTATGTCTTCTACTACTACTACTACTGCTACTACTACTACTACTACTACTACTACTACTACTACTACTACAACTACAACTACAACTACTACTGCCACTACCACTACCCGACAGAGCCATGCCTTTCCTCAGTTCAGGGTCTTAAACGCGTGGTTTTGGCACCAAATCGCCGAAAAAGCGGAGGGTAGGATTTGCTGTTTTTGTGCTGCCAAAGATTCTACATGCGGCTGGTGGCTGCTTTGTTTGTTTTTTGTTTTTTTCTTGGGGGGGGATAAGAACGTCATTCATGTTACGTCCATGCCCAAAACACTGTTTTCGCCTTTTTGTACAACATACTGCACAAGGATGTGGAACAAGAAAATCGGTCACAAACGTCCATGCCTTTTGGTCCTCGGGTGTTCTGCCGTTTTGGTAAGGTTCTTGGCAGGGGCTAGGGTTTTAAGCGTGCAAAAACATTTCGGGCTTGGTACATCCTTGCGCACTATGTTGTACTGAGAGGCGAAAACGCTGTAAAGAGTCAGCGTTTTGGGCATAAACGCTATCTATCTATCTCTCAATCGATCAATCAATCTATCTCTGTACTATGTAACCTCGGACAAAACACTTAAATCCTGCCCTCGTGACTCCTGCTCTTGCCTTCCGGAAAACACTGTAACTACCGATGAAAACTCGTCCTAACAGCCACAAAAACGTGGCATCAAACATGCGCCTTGCGCGTACTACTACTACTACTACTACTACTACTACTACTCCTACTACTACTACTGCTACTACTACTCCTACTACTACTACTACTCCTCCTGCTGCTACTACTACTACTACTACTACTACTACTACTACTACTGCTGCTACTACTACTACTACTACTACTACTACTGCCATCGTCATTCGAATTTGTGTTGCTATTGTTCCGATTCTTCATTTTCTTCTTCTTGTTCTTATCTTCATGCTTACTATTATGGTGATTCCTGTTCTCTGTATTCTTATTTTCATGGCTACTACCAATATTGTTATTTCGATTATCATCACTATTCCTATGAGTACTATTGAATATTACTGCTATTGCGATTGTTAGTGCTACTATGTATCATGGTTATTATTGCCATGATTTTTGTTGTGATCATGTGTCGTAATATTGCAAAACGTTGTAATTAATATTCTCTTGTTCTGAATATTACCAAGAATTTCAGTTACGATTATTGAGGCTCATATATTGCTGTCGACTTTTCTGTGAACCGCAGGCACTAAGATCGGATTCACATGTTTGGGATTTCTGGTGTGGGACATAGGATACAGGGCTCTAAGATTTCCCTGAACACCTTAAACCCTACATATACCCTAGCGGGTTTAGGGGTTTCGGACTTTCCTGCCGATTGTTCAGAGACTTCTTGGTTCAAGCCCGTCGTATGGAGTGAAGCGCAGTCTATGGGCCTCTGTTCGAAGAGAGTTTTGTAGTGTTCCTGGTTGTGAGCTATTGGGTTTCATAGCTGGTTTTAATAAATCAGAATAGGGTTTTAGGACATATGAGAGTGTAGGCGAATCGAGGCTATAAGGGAAGCTATTTCCTATTCAGACTCAGACCTCTATATTAAGCCCCTGAAGCCCTGTCAAGTCTAAGCCAGAAAGCTCTAAACCCTCAACTCTAAAGTGCCCTAAGAGCTGAAAACCTAAAGTACCCTGAGCCTGAAAACCGTAAAGGACCTTTAGACCCTAAACCCGAAAAACCCGAAACTCAGCCGAAAACCCGAAACCCCACAGTCTCTCGATGCTTCGGGTAAGCCATGGGATCTTCATGGACCATCCCTCGGCCAGATTCGCACCCTCATCAAGTTCCTTGTTTTGCTCAAGACAAGAAGTTCCGGAATACACCTTGAATCATATACGGGGCCTGCTATAAGTTGAACTATGCCTTACTTGACAGATATTGGACGCTCTGGGTAGATCAATGACCCTAAACTCCTGAGCGTCTTCACCTTATCAGATTTTCGCTCCGTAGGATAAGCCCCAAGCCCCGAATCCTGAAACCCTGAACCCCTAAGTCGTAAGCCCTAAACCCTAAACCCTAAACCCTAGACCCTAGACCCTAGACCCTAGACCCTAAACCCTAAACCCTAAACCCTAAACCCTAAACCCTGCACCCTAAGACGTAAACCGAGGCCATAGTTCTCAAGATCCAGATTCGTCTCCTCAGTGGCAAGACGATCTCGGTGGAAGCGGAATCGGATGAGTCGGTGGAAGCGCTGGCGCGTCGTGCGAGGAAGTCCTTGGCAGTTGCTGGGCTCTTTGGGTTTAGGGTTTAGGGTTTAGGGTTTAATTTCTGATATTAGGAACTTACTTCAAGTCCCCATAGCCACGGGTCCTTATCATGGCAACTTAAAGTAGGTTCGTTAACAAGAACCCAGGTTGGCAGAGGCTGTCTCTTGAACTCCTGCGGCAGTGTGCTGGACGAAGCGGCAACGCTTGGGGATTGTAAGTTGGAGAACGGCGACACTCTCCTTTTCCAAATTCGGCAGGTTCAGGTTTGTGGCACGTGCCATGCGTTTGCCGCCATTCTTGGCAACGGATCTGTGGTGACCTGGGGTTCTGCCGACTACGGCGGTGATAGCAGTGCTGCTGGGTTCTGTTTATATGAGCCACTCAAGTATGTTGAGTCAATAACAAGGAAACCCTTTTTCATAGATCCCTGTTATGGCAGCTGAGATAAGGCTCCTTAAGAAGAACCCAGGCTGTGCAAGATCGGCTGAAGAATGTGCAGCAACTCTCAGCTACGGTGTCTGCTTTCGCTGCAATCCTTGGAAATGGATCCTTGGCGCAATTCTGGTGGGCTCCTAAGACTTTACCTTTGGGCTTCCGTATGAACTACAATAAGTAGGCTAAAAGTTAGCTCTGAGGGGGGGTCCAGAAGTCAGCCAAGGATCCGTCGTGACCTGGGGTGATAAGAGACTTGGTGGTGACAGCAGTGCTGTACAGGATCGGCTGCAGAATGTGCAACAAATCCAAGCCACCAAGCATGCTTTTGCAGCCGTTCTCTACGATAAATCTGTCGTTACCTGGGGTTCTGGGTCCAGTGGTGGGGACAGCAGTGCCGTGCAATCTGAACTCAAGAACGTGCGCCAAATCCAATCCAACAAGCGCTCTTTTGCAGCCCTTCTTGATGATGGATCCTATATCCCCCTTGGGAATTATTTCTTAAAATTTTGTTTATATAAAACCCAAGAGGATATCAAAAAATATTATTTTGATTAAGGTTCTAAGGCGGAGTATAGGATCTGTCGTGGCGTGGGGCGATGCCGAATGCGGTGGTGACACCAGCGCCGTGAAGGACCGGCTGCACGGCGTGCAACGGATCCAGGCTTCAGCCCAGGCATTTGCGGCGATTCTGAGTGACGGATCTGTGGTGAGCTGGGGCGATGCTCGCTCAGGTGGAGGTGGCAAAGCTCTGCAAGATGGGCTGCAGAATGTGCAGCAGATCCAGGCATCGGAATCTGCTTTCGCTGCCATTACGGACGATGGCTCCGTGGTGACGTGGGGTGATGCTGACCGTGGTGGCGACAGCAGTGCGGTGCAGGATCAGCTGAAGAATGTCCAGCAGATCCAGGCCAACAGCTATGCTTTTGCTGCGATTCGCGGGGACGGATCTGTCGTGACATGGGGAAATAGGGGCTGCGGTGGTGACAGCAGTGCTGTGCAAGGCGAGCTGAGAGATGTGATAGAAATCCAAGCCACCACCCATGCCTTTGCGGCCCTCCTCGCAGACGGATCGGTCGTGACATGGGGCAGCGATGGCTATGCTGGCGACAGCAGCTATGTGCAGGATCAGCTCAAGAACGTCAAGGCGATAGCTGAAGCACCCTAAACCCTAAACCCTAAGCCCTAAACCCCAAACCCGAAACCCTAAACCCTAAACCCCAAACCCTAAACCCTAAACCCTAAAACCCCTAAACCCCCTTAAACCCCCTAAACCCTATCAAGGCGATCCAGTCATCCGACTACGGCTTTGCCGCGCTCCTTCGGGATGGATCTGTGGTGACCTGGGGCGAGGAGATCCTGACAGGTGACTGCAGTCACCTAGAGGATCCTTTGTGGTACTTTACTGTAACTTTAGATCCTTACCTTTTTTGGGCTTATTGGGTTTCTTATTAAGGCAACTAAAAGTTTAATTTATAGCTACCCTCCTGAGTGCAGCCAAGGATCGGTTGAAGCTTAGGGATACTTGGAAGTCGTTTTTCTAGTTCTTGGGGCTTTTTATAATTCCTAGGAGCAGCTAAGATTATCACATTTTTGCTAGGGTTCCAAAGTTCAGTCTAGGAAGGATGTGAAAGAGATCCAGGCTGCCCAACAGGCTTTCGCGGCCATCACTGGGGATGGATGCGTCGTGGCATGGGGAAGTGATGCCTGTGATGACTACAGTGCCGTGCAGCATTTGCTGTGGGACTTATGACCATGGAGCAGGCCTAAATTGAACCGTCAGCAACATTGGTGACCAGAAGCAGACCTCGCTGACTCTCATGATGCGTCCTCCCGCCTGGTCAAATCGTGCCAAATCACTGAGGGGAGTTGGTTTAACAAGCGTCTGGAGCTTCGGGGGCCATGGGACCAGAAGACGACCCCGCTGATGCTGCCAAATGACTGGGGGGAGTTGGTTTAACCAGCGTCTGGAGCTTAGGGCCAGACGAAGACTGAAGTCCGTGACCGATGGCACCGATAGATGTCTCGAAGATATTGGGCTGGTACCAACACTTTCAGTGTCAACCGGGGCCCCCTCGAAGTTAGAACTTTCTGCCCAAATTGCAATGTCCATTCTCTAAATTAGGGTCCCGTTTTGGGGTCACAACTATAGGGCGGCCCCTAATAGAAGGGTACCCAAAAAGGCACCATCATTGAGAAGTGACCACGTGTTGATCGAAGTCCGAGACAGGGGCTGGAAGGTCCGTACCCTATCTCTGACCACTCCGACAGCAATAGTTAGTATCAGTAAGAGTGATAGGGAATATTTAAAGGGTAAGAGTACTGGCAATGGCAATAAGAATATGCCAACAGCAAGCATGAACCCTAAACCCTAACCCCTAACCCCTAACCCCTAACCCCTAACCCCTAACCCCTAACCCCTAACCCCTAACCCCTAACCCCAAACCCCTAACCCCCAACCCCTGACCCCTAACCCCTAACCCCTAACTCCTAACCCCTAACCCCTAACCCCAAAACCCCTAAACCCCAAACCCCTAACCCCTAAACCCCAAACCCCAAACCCTAAACACTAAACCCTACACCCTAAACCCTAAACCCTAGACCCTAAACCCTAAACCTAAAGCATCTGCTTCTTGGCAGGATGACGGCGAGCCCCTGCTCACCCCAGAGGTTGTTAGCCACGCCTGGGGGCCCGGCTTGGATTGGTGGAGTTGTAGGGCCGTGGGGCTTGATGGTAGGGGTTAGGTTTTAGGGTTTGTGGTTTCGGGTTTAGGAGTTTAGGAGTTTAGGAGTTTAGGAGTTGAGGAGTTTAGGAGTTTAGGAGTTTAGGAGTTGAGGAGTTTAGGAGTTTAGGAGTTTAGGAGTTTGGGAGTTTGGGAGTTTAGGAGTTCAAGTTTAGGGTGTAGGGTTTAGGGTTTAGGATTTAGGGTTTGGGATCAGGGGCCTTGGGGCTTGAGAGGTTCGGGGTTTTGGGGCTTTGGAGGTTCAGGGTTGACAGGCACATCTCTTGAAGCTCCCACCTTGGCTGCTATGTACGGGAGCTCTGTCTGCGAAATCAGGGTAATGTGCCTTTCAGCCTGCGGCTTAGCTCGCTCCCTCTTGTGAAACATCCAACCCTGCTTGAAGCTCTCTCAGCTTCTATGCCTTAGGGAGTAGTAAGGGAGTACTAGGACACCTTGGGTTACATACCCCCCTTGAACCCCCCTCTAATCTTTGTGGTACTTTACTGTAACTTTAGATCCTTACCTTTTTTTGGGTTTATTGGGTTTCTTATTAAGGCAGCTAACAGTTTAATTTATAGCTACCCTCCTGAGTGCAGCCGAGTAATCAGCTCACCAGCCGCGAGATCTGGGCCGAGCTCATAAGCTCATGCCCCGCCCGCCGCCAAAAAGAGCGAGTCCAACGCTTCATCGGATCGCGGGTTAGGGTTTAGGGTTTAGGGTTTAGGGTTTAGGGTCTGGGGTTTAGGGTTTAGGGTTTAGGGTTAGGGTCTTGTTCTGGACTGATGGCAGTACTGACTGCTGCGGTCACTGTTGCCCGTCCTGCCTGCTCCGGGACATCAGGGTCGGCAGGTGCAGTACAGACGGCGAAAGGTTGCACGCGGGACACGCTTGCCATGTCCATTCGACGGTCCAAGTCTCTCCTATGCCCCCAAAACCCCGAGCTCCAAGCACCAAACCCTCATTTCTAAATCCTAAACCTCAACTCCAAAAGCCCCCAAAAACCACCCTAAACCCTAAACCTCAAAATTCACTCTAAACCCTACACCCTAAACCCTAAAGCCCCAAACGCCCCAAAAGTAACCTCAAGCTCCGAGACCCGAAGGTGCGGTCCATTTTCGAAGAGAAGGGCAGCAACGCGTGGCAGTCGCCCCAGGGTTTGGACCTTTTGGGATGGCGGTGTTTGCTTGTCAGGAACTCAGTAAGAAGGTCGTAGGGCTTAGCAGGATTCAGGAACTCAATGAAGTTGCCATAGGGTTTCAGGGTTTCGTAGGTTTTCTTTCCGGGTTTTGGGTGTAGGGTGTGGAGGGGCTTGAATAAGCTACGCAGCCGTGCATGTGTGGTACATCGTATTGGGTAAGCTCCTTATGCCGGATTATGTTCGGCTCTTTGGGCTTGGGGTGTGTGCGGCTTAGAGGGTTTTGGGGGTTTAGGGTTTGGGGGTGGTTGAGGGCTCTTTCAGAGGCTACAGCTGGTTCAGAAATGGTTGCGTGGAAGGGTCTGACTAAATCGTAGACTGAAACCCCGAAACCCAGACCCTAAACCTTCAAGTTGGTTTGGCCAGGCAGCATGGCTTTAAACCCGAAACCCTATCCTCAGGCTTAAGCCCTGACGCTCCAGAAGCCCCCCCCCCCCCGAAACTTCTGAGCCTGCAACATCCTAGACTTAAACTCCAAACCCAAGAAAGCTCTAAACCCCAGACCCTGAGCCCTTTACAAACTCCAACTCCAACTCCAAGCCCCAAGCCCGAAATGGCCACCCTCCGCAAAACCCCCCGAACCCAAGCGCAACCTTAGGTACGAGCTTTCCGTGGCTGAGCTGTTGCCAGAGGATCCGCCGCAGGGGCAAGGGTTTCAGACACTTTGGGGATCTGGGGTTTGTGGGTTGCGGGTTTGTGTGTGGAAGTTGGGGGTTTAGGGTTTGTGGGTTTAGCGTTTTTGGGGTTTTGGGGTTTTGGTGGGGGGGTTTGGGGGGGTTCAGGGGTTTAGGATGTTGGGTGTTGGGTTTGTTGGTTTAGGGGTTGGGGTTTTGGGTGTTTGGAGTTTCGGGCTTTGGGGTTTGGAGGGATTCGGGCATTTAGGAAGTTTAGGCGGTTTCGGGGATGTAGGGTTTATGGTTTAGGGCTTAGGGTTTGGTGAAGAGTTTGAACCCCAAAGCTCCAAACCCTGAATGCATTGAGCGTTGGAACCCTAAACCCTAAACCCTAAACCCTAAACCCTAAACCCTAAACCCTAGACCCTAGACCTAAACCCTAGACCCTAAACCCTAAACCCTAAAGACAAATATTCGAAATTGCATGTGGCATCATTCTGTAGTTTCCCAAGTCATTCGTTTAAACGGCTGACCAGCAGAGTTTAAGGCATTCCCGCTGTGGCCCCCAACCCTCCCCAAACCCCCCTGCCTAAATGAAAACCTATGATATAAAACAACTTTCGCTCAAGACTTTCGCTCAAAACATTATTGGGACCTGAACCCTATACAATCCCTTAAGCCCTAAACCCTGAACCCTAAACCCTAAAGCCTAAAGCCTAAAGCCTAAAGCCTAAAGCCTAAAGCCTAAACCCTAAACCCTCAACCCAGGAGCACCGCGACTCCGCCGACCTCTACGAGAAAGGCGTGTAAGCCCCTCAAGCCTAAAGCCCAACACCAACTCTCAACCACTAAAACCTAAACCCTAAACCCTAAACCCTGAACCCTGAACCCTGAACCCTGAACACCAAGCCCTAAAGCCTATCTCCTGGGTTCGGGTTCTCTCTTACAAGCCCCTTTAAACCCAAAAGGGTACCCTGCTTTATTCCTAGGCTACTCCTGGGTCTGGAGTCTAGATCCTCAACCCTGACACCCCAAGCTTGCCCATGTTTCAGGGCGCAGGGGTCTCTCCCAACCCCTAACCCCTATACCCTAAACCCTAAGCCCTAGTACCCCAAAACCTTGAAGCCAGTGCCCTGGCTCTCGGCCCTGGAGCTTCAGCCATAACCCCTCATACCCTGACGCCTTCAGCCCTAAACTTTCAAGCTGGGGTTTAGGGTTTGGGGTTTGGGGTTTGGGGTTTAGGGTTCATTAACCCTCAGTCGCAAACCTTAAGCTATAACCTTAAGCTATGAACCCAGTGTAGGGTTTAGGGTTTATGGGCCTTCTTCGTTGTTTTGAACTAGTAGGAACAAGTGTCTTTCAGAGGTTAGAAGAAGGCTGGACTACTTTACGTCAATCGGTTTAAACCCCCTATGGGGCGAGATGTATCAGGAATCATAAGTTGGCCCGCAGGGACAGACACCATGGATGTCTGGTTTGACTCTGGCTCCTCCTGGGCGTATGTGTGGCGCTCGGATCAGAGATGTTTTTTTTCATAATAAGAGGGCTTTGTTTCCTTTTCTAGCTACGTCTCTAAAGCCAAGAGGTCTCGATTTCTGCATTAAAGGGGATTCAGGTTTTGGGTCTACCGGCTCAGTACTCAGTTTCGGCGCCCGGTTCACCGCTGCAGTGTTTCCTGCTTTTCTCTTTGGTTAGGGTTTAGGGTTTGGGGTTTGGGGTTTCGGGTTTAGGGTTTGGGGTTTGGGGTTTAGCGTTTAAGGTGTGCCGTAGCACCTTCTTTACATCGGTGATAGGGATCGGCCATTTCGGACCCCGAAAGCCCTAAACTCTCATTAAACCCTGACTGAGGTTTACCAACTTTAAGCCTTACAAAGTCTAAGGAACCCTAAACCCTAAACCCAAAACCCCAAACCCTAAACCCTAACCTAGTTGAACCTTAAGCCTTACAAAGTCTAAGCCCTGCTACCTTCAGAGGTAGGCCACGTGCCTAAACCCTAACCCTAAACCCTAAACCCTAAACCCTAAACCCTAAACCCTAAACCCTAAACCCTAAACCCTAAACCCTAAACCCTAAACCCTAAACCCTAAACCCTAAACCCTAAACCCTAAACCCTAAAGCCTAGGCCCTAAATCCAACTCTGCCACCTTTGTGGGCGCAGAGGCCCACATTCCCCTGAGCGAAAGCCCTGCAAGCCTACACCCTAAACCCTAAACGCTAAACCCTGAACCCTAAACCCCTAACCCCTAAACCCTAAACCCTTTCCCCTTTCTCCTAAACCCTAAGCCCTAAACCCTAAGCCCTAAACCCTAAACCCTAAACCCTAAACCCTAAACCCTAAACCCTAAAGCCTAGGCCCTAAATCCAACTCTGCCACCTTTGTGGGCGCAGAGGCCCACATCCCCCTGAGCGAAAGCCCTGCAAGCCTACACCCTACACCCTAAACCCTAAACGCTAAACCCTAAACCCTAAACCCCTAACCCCTAAACCCTAAACCCTTTCCCCTTTCTCCTAAACCCTAAGCCCTAAACCCTAAACCCTAAGCCCTAAACCCTAAACCCTAAACACTCAGCATCCCTGAACTGTGTTCTTTGTTAGGTGGAGGACTACCTGGGCTCGCCGGTAGACCTCTACCTGGAAGCTTGGCAGCCTTGTGCAGGTTTAGGGTTTAGGGTTTAGGGTTTAAATAGGGTTTAGGGTTTAGGGTTTAGGGTCTAGGGTCTGGCGGTTTACGGGGCTGCTGGTTTAAGGGTTCAGGGTTGGGGCTGTAGGGTTTGGGTTTAGAGTGTTTAATTAGGGGTTGAGGGCGTTTTACGGGCTAAGGGGTTTAGGTTTGAGGGCCTCGTTTTTCCGGAGTCGGGGTTCGAGCTTACGATTCTAGGGTTTGCCATTAGGGGCCCCTTTTGGAAAAGGAGTTCATTCTGCAAGGTACTGATCATGCTGTTCAAGTATGGTTGTGGCCCTGTAAGCTTTGTACTTTGCCTAAACCCTAAGCCCTAAGCCCTAAGCCCTAAGCCCTAAGCCCTAAACCCTAAACCCTAAACCCTAAACCCTAAACCCTAAACCCTAAACCCTAAACCCTAAACCCTAAACCCTAAACCCTAAACCCTAAACCCTACACCCACTCAGGAAGGGCAGGACCAGCACCGTGGCTGGTGCGGAACCCAGATGGTGTAATGTTACCATGTTTAGACTGGCGCGGGTAAGGATTAGGGTTCAGGGTTCAGGGTTCAGGGTTTAGGGTTTAGGGTTTAGGGTTTAGGGTTTATTTTAGGGTTTAGGGCTTGAGGGTTTTGGATGTCGGGCGGGTTTAGGAGGCTGCTTCGGCTGATAGTCCCCGCGTTCCACCGTGGCTTCCGTGGCGCGCGTTCGAAGGCACTTTTCGTGGCTCGTGAGGCTCAAGCACGCGCGCCCTCGAAAATCCCGAAACACTGCAAGAGCCCCAACACGAACCTTGCTGATGATAGTTAACGAACTGATGCCAAAAGACAAGGGCTTAGGGCTTGGGGAGCAAAACTATATCGAAGCAATGCAGATGAATTTTAAGTACTCTGGTGCGATGATTGTGCTACCTCAGTTTCAGTTCCTTAGCAACAACCCAGAAAAGCTCTTGCAACAGTCCCCCTTAACCACTCCTCAGCCCAAAAAGCCGGTCTTGCTCAAGCATCTGCAAGACTACCCTTCGCGTAAGCTCCCTGCACTAGCAAAAGCCTCAACCCTAAACCCTCAAGGCCTTAAGCTCGAAACCCTAAACCCTTCACCTCAAACCCTAAACCCTAGACCCTGCACCCGGAACCCCTAAACCCCATACCCCGAGCTTCTCAAGAAGAGGTTCCAGTCTTCGCTGATCACCTCCGTGGCAGTGAACGACCGCGCGCCTTACAAAGCCGCCGGGTGCCCGAGGTTTGGGGGCGTTCTTCGTCTTACGATTGCTGTATGAATCCATAATGGTTTAGGGTTTAGGGTTTAGGGTTTAGGGGTTTGGGTTTAGGGCTAGGAGTAGCCCAGCAGAACCCTTTACCCTTTTTGTTGATCACGGCTGCCCTTATGCACCAACCAACCCAAAACAGGGTGCCCTTGTTTTAATATGGTTGGTTACTGGTCTACCAAGGTTGTAGTTGTTATCAATACGTGGGTCTGTTGCAGTTGCAGCGGCCATTGCAACTCTTGCATATCTATTGAAGACATTCTTAGTGATGCGATGAGAGTTACCATCGTTGTGCAAACGATTTTTGATTTCTTTCTTCTTGGCGGGGTTTAGGGGTTTGATGTTATAGAATTTTCGGCGTGGTCTGAATTCAAGCTGCATCTCAGTGTAGAGTAGAGTCCTGCGAAAGAAGGGCCCAAGAAGGGATCCAAATTCAGTTTGGATCAACTGGGGGGAGCCGGGGTTCTGCCCTCGCGTGGCTGCTTGTCTAGTCTGGGCACACCCGATTCTCTCCAACACCTGGATCCTGCGGTGCTCTGGCAGAGGCTAAGAGTCTAACTGTGCCAAGTATGCCTCTTATCTGAAACCCAGATGTCCCTCAATGAAGAATGAAGGATTGGGGTGTTGGGGGTTCGCGTTTGTGATCCAGGGGAGATCCCGATGCCTCAACTCAGGGGTTTAGGGTTTAGGGTTTAGGGTTTAGGATTTAGGGTTTAGGGCTTAGGGTTTAGGGTTTAGGGTTTAGGGTTTAGGGCCCCGAGGTCATGACGCACGGCTTCTGCGTGGCAGCCTGAGCTGCGCTGTCACCTCTTTTCTGCGGTGGGGAGGGGCTGGGGCAGGAGGGAGGGGAGCGAAGTGTGCGAGTTGCCAGAACCTATGCCCTACTGAACTTCAAGCATTACGGTTTCGGGTCTAGGCTTTGTCTACTTTAGGGTTTAGGGTTTCGGGTTTAGGGTTTAGGGTTTAGGGTTTAGGGTTTAGGGCTCAAGGTTCCCGAAGCTCTAAAGCCCCGAAGCCCTTGAACCCTGGATCCGCAGACTCAGGTGGATGAGAATGGGCGCAAGATGAGCAAGCCTGGACGGCCCAGACGGCTGTTGGGCTTCAGGGGGGGGTTTAGGGTTTTTGGGGTTTGGGGTCTAGGGTTTAGGGTTTCGGGTTTGGGGTTTCGGGTTTAGGGTTTCGGATTTTTTCGGGTTTAGGGTTTCGGGGTTTAGGGTTTAGGAGGGGGGGGGGGGGTTGGGTTTTTTTTTACTCTTGAGGTTTGAGGTTTCGGCTCAGGAGGTTTGAGGTTCTAGGATTTAGGGGCCCTTGGGGTTCCGGGTTTAGGGCTGAGTAGTGGGGCTTAGCACGGAGGTTGATGGTGTAGGGGGCAGGGGGGCAGCCTTTGCGCCCTAACCCTGAACTTAAACCCTAAACCCTAAACCCTAAACCCTAAACCCTACATCCTAAACCCTAAACCCTAAATCCCAAACCCTGAACCCTAAAGCCTAAACAACAAACCGGAAGCTCTAAGCCCTGCACCCTAAAACCCTAAACTAGGGCTTCCTTTAGGGGCTTTCCTTTAGGGGGCAGGGGTTTCCCTGAGGGGTTTAGGGTTCAGGGTTTAGGGTTTGGGGTTTACGCTGGCGCGTCTTGGCTGAAGATCCGGTTGTTTTTGCATATTGGCCCGCGTCTTGGCCTAATGTGCAGTTGCTCTGTTTATTGGAGCTCATCGGCTCAATGCGTGGTTGCCTTGCAATGACCCGAAACCCAAAGCCTGAACGCGAAACCCCCGCGACGATTTGGAACTATTGGCTGGGTGTTCTTGGTGCTTGAACCTGGGATGCTGAACCCTAAGCCCTGAACCCTAAGCCCTAAGCCGTAAACCCTAAACTCTAAACCCTAAGCCCTAAGCCCTAAGCCCTAAGCCCTAAGCCCTAAGCCCTAAGCCCTAAGCCCTAAACCCTAAACCCTTCTTTAGGGTTTGTAGGGTTTTTTGGGTTTTAGGGAACCTCCGACTGGCAGAGGTCCATTGGCAACGTCATCGATCCCCGAACCATCATCGAGGGCGGCAAGAACCTCAAACAGGACCCCTAGGGTTTAGGGTTTAGGGTTTGGGGTTTAGGGTTTAGGGATCAGGGCTTTGGGGTTTGGGGTTTGGGGTTTCTGGGCTGCGGTTAAGAATTTTCAAGGAAGTTCATTAGCCAACTGTATCAAGGAAACCATGCTGGCACCGTGCTTTTTTCTACATCTTAGTAGCTGAGCGAGTACACTTTACACTTTCTCGGATAGTAAAACCCTTCATAGAACGGAAAGTGTACACTTTTTTGGGGGGGCTTATGAACTCAGCAACTAAGACATCCATATTCTGGCAATTTACTTGAAGTTCAAAAAGACAGCAACCCACGTTTGGGTGGCGCACCAGATTCTTAGCCAAGACTTCTGCATTGCCCGGGTGGCATGTAGCGCTGGGGTTGCAGCCTTGCAGAGTGTAGGGGTTTGGGGTTGAAGGGCTTAAAGGCTTAGGGGCTTCGTGTGTTAGTGTTTAGGTGGTAGGGGTTTGAGGTATAGGGGTTTAGGGGTTTAAGGTTTAGGGGTTTAGGGTAGTGGGTTGCAATGCGCGCCCAATTCTTCTCTCAGGAGCCTGCTATGGGAGCGGATGTGCCTGGATCTGAGACTCTCACTGCCTGTCTCGAGTGTCGGTGCATGTGTTGCCCCTAAAGCTGTTGAGGCCTTAGAACCCATACGCCCTATACAGCCCTTCCCATTCCACCAAACCCTAAACCCTAAACCCTAAACCCTAAACCCTAAACCCTAAACCCTAAACCCTAAACCCTAAACCCTAAACCCTAAACCCTAAACCCTAAACCCTAAACCCTAAACCCTAAACCCTAAACCCTAAACCCTAAACCCTAAACCCTAAACCCTAAACCCTAAACCCTAAACCCTAAACCCTAAACCCTAAACCCTAAACCCTAACCCTAACCCTAAACCCTAAAAACCCTAAACCCTAAACCCTAAACCCTAAAAACCCTAAACCCTAAACCCTAAACCCTAAACCCTAAACCCTAAACCCTAAACCCTAAACCCTAAACCCTAAACCCTAAACCCTAAACCCTAAACCCTAAACCCCAAACCCTAAACCCTAAACCCTACACCCTACACCCTAAACCCTAAATCCTAAATCTAAACCCTGAACCCTCAAACAAAAAGCCGGGGGTCTGATGGTGCGCGACATGGCGCAGGCTTGGCGCAGTGACCCTTCGGACCTTTAGGTAGACTCGCGTTATAAAGGGTCCCCATTCCGGACTTTAAGCATCCGCAAGGGTTTAAAACCCCAAAACCCTAAATCCAAACCCTAAAGCCCTAAACCCCAAACCCTAAACCCTAAACCCTAAACCCTAAACCCTAAACCCTAAACCCTAAACCCTAAACCCTAAACCCTAAACCCTCTAAAGCCTGGTGCTTAGAGCTGCACCGCGGATCAGGCTCCGGTTTTGGGTGGCCTCCGTCGATTTCTCCAGCGACGTCTCGATCAGCCTGGGGGCTCTGAGGGGTTGTTTAGGGTTTAGGGTTTAGGGTTTAGGGTTTAGGGTTTAGGGTTTAGGGGTTTGTTGGGTTTAAGGCTGAGGGCTTAGGGCTAGGGCTTCGGGTTTAGGGTGTATAGGGTTTAGGTTGTAGGGTTTGGGGCATAGGGCCTAGGGCCTGGGGCTTAGGACTTACCTACTAGTTCTAACAGGCCAGGCATAGGGGTCTCTACATCATCCTTTAGGGAAGGCACAGAAGGGATAATCCATGAACCTCCATTTCTTGAGTAAATCTGCACCCCGGGCCTTATCCCTTCAAGTCGGTGTCGCCCAGGATTGTCTTTGAGACCAGCTTAGGGTTGAAGGGTTTAGGGTTTAGGGTTTAGGGTTTAGGGTTTAGGGTTTAGGAGGTCTCAGGGTTGCAGGGGTTTAGGGTTTAGGGTTTGGGGTTTAGGGAGGAAGCAAGGGTCTCAGCAAGAACAAATCTTGGGGGCCCGCTTTGGCTGCCCGCTTTGGCTGAACTTGCGGTAGCTGCCGCCAGTGTCGACTCGGCTCTACTGTAAACTCCAGCGTAGACATGATGCCATCAGCGACCAACCAATCGACCGACCTCCCGACCTACCGACCTACCTACATACACACATACACACACATACACACACACACACACATACATACATACATACATACATACATACATACATACATACATACATACATACATACATACATACATACATACATACATATATACATATATAAATATAAATATAAAAATAAATTGTGAAGTAAACAAATAAATAAATAAATATATAAATATAAATATAAATATAAATATAAATATAAATATAAATATAAATATAAATATAAATATAAATATAAATATAAATATATATATATATATATATATATCATATCATATTCTCACGCGTACATACACGACTTAGTTATGATTGCCACGCCGGTGCTCAGGCAAGAACATCCTGAAGCTGACGAACGAGAATGTGCGTAGGCTGAGGAACCGAGCCAGATTCGTGGAGCCGGCGGAAGTTGAGTCAGGGTTCAGGGTTTAGGGTTTAGGGTTTAGGGTTTAGGGTTTAGGGTTTAGGGTGTAGGGTGTAGGGTTTAGGGTGTAGGGTTTAGACACGCATGCAGGGTTCCCCTCACATACCCTCTGCTCACAGCTGGGTTCGGTGTTTTTGGGGTTTAGGCTTAGGGTTCAGACCCCGCAGGCCCGAAGCTTAAGGCCCTGTGCAAGGGCTTAAGCCCGGCTGGAAGGTCATGCGCTTTTTGGTGGCATAGGATTGTGTGCCAGCTTGTGTCCCAGGGTTAGGATTTTTGGTTTTGGGGTTTATACAAGTCTACACTTAGCAGGCTGGGGGTTTGAGAGTTGAGGGTTGAGCACATGTTGAGTGGTTTGTCAGGTTTTTGGGTTGGCTTAGAATTTAGGTTTGAGGGTTTGGGATTTAAGTTTCGGGTTTGGGTTCACTCTGGGTTGCAGGATTCCTTCGGAACTGAGTGTGTGCAGAAGGCTGCTTGCAGAAGGCTTAACAGCTACAGCCAGCCGCAGCTGATCAGACCTGGGCCCTTTGAGCCCCTTTTGAGTCGCTTTTGCAGCTCAGAGCTAGGGTTTAGGGTTTAGGGTTTAGGGTTTAGGGTTTAGGGTTTAGGGTTTAGGGTCTATACGCGACAGGTGTGCCCATCCGGTGCGCAAACTGGTGATTTCGCTTCTTTGTCGCGATCGATGCTCCGTGTCTGGATGGCGTCCGGGAAGTTGCTGGCCGAAGTGGCTGCGGAGGAAGTTGGTGACGTGGGGGGCTTGAAGAACCGTTTGCGCGAGCTGTATGGTTATCCGGCATGTGCCCAGCAGATCCTGCATGCCGGGGCTTACTTGGATGATGCCGCCAGTCTGAGCACTGTCCTTGAGGTGCAGATGGTGGTGCTGCCTGTCTGGACCACTGCCGGCAAGCACAAGTTTGCAAGCGAGTTGGTTGATCACACTGTAAGAGACGGCCACGTTGAGGTTCTGCGTTCGTTGTTGCAAGCTCGCGCGGACAAGGACTCGAAGAACGCTTTTGGGGACACGGCCCTGATATGTGCATCCCGTCAGGGGCATGTGGAAATAGCGCGCTCGCTGCTTGAAGCCGGGACCAACATGGACCTGCAGAACTTTGATGGCGAGACTGCTCTCCTGTGCGCATCTGGCAAAGGGCACATTGAGGTTGTGCGCCTGCTGCTGGCCGAAGGGGCCAGCAAGGACCTGACAAATGGTGAGGGCACGACGGCCCTGACTCGTGCTGCTGGCAAAGGTCACTTTGGGGTTGTGCGTCTGCTCCTAGAAGCTTTGCCATGGTTGGGTAACATTTGCATGTTTAAGTGCACTTAAATTAACCCCAATAAGGGATAGAAATTTAATTTTTTCGTACTTTCCCAACCATGAATCAGGAAGCAGGTGCTGGCAAGGCCTGTCAGAATCATCAGGGCGACGCAGCCCTTCAACGCGCCTCGGGCCAAGGCCATGTTGCGATTGTACGATTGCTGGAAGAGGTGGCCGCACCACCCTTGCAGAATGGCGATGCCTTGGGAACCACATGAGCCCTAAAATTGGGGGGCCTATTCCCTATACTACTATAACTCCAATTAAGGTATATGAGCCATAAACCCTTTTAGGGTTCACGTCGTCCCCAGGGATGGTGCGACTTCGTTGATGCAGGCATGCTTCGAAGCCCCGCGCGAAGACTGTGCCGTTGCTGTTGGGATCGGGTGCTGATACGCAGTTGCAAGACTCTCGCCGCAACATGGGCTTCGAAAAGAGGGCATGCTGAGATCGTGTCTTCCCTAAACCCTAAGCCCTAAACCCCAAACCCTAAATCAAATCCTAAACCCACCCCCCTACGCCACTTAAGGGTCTTGTGCTCGTGCTGCCGCTGAAGGCATCATGGGGGGTTCTCTAAACCATGGTCCCGCTTAGGGTTCCGACTACCCTACGGAGCCTTAAGCCCTAAACCCTGAACCCCGACCCCCGAAAAAGAGACCTGTAGTGTTTGGGCCCGAAGACTGCGAACCTTGGCAGATCCTGGGCAACATCCACGATTTCGACCCGTCGAGTCCCGTGCCGTATGACGAGCTGCCTGTGCGCCTCGGGCAGCAACGAGGTGGGTTTAGGGTTTAGGGTTTAGGGTGTTAGGGCTTGGGGCCCCACAAACTGCCCCCCCAACCCTAAACTCAAAGGCCCCTATCAGCCCTAAACCCTAAGCCCTAAGCTCCCTAAACCCCCTAAGCCCTAAGCTTAAACCCCCTAAGCCCCAAATCCTGAAACCCCCTAAGCCCTAAATCCCAAAACCCTAAGCCCTCAACGCTGGGCTGTGGGTGGCGGCAACTTGGGGTTAGGGCTTATAAGGGCTTAGGGCTTAGGGCTTAGGGCTTGGGGCTTAGGGCTTAGGGCTTAGGGCTAGCCCTGGGGGCTTAGGGTTTAGGGTTTAGGGCCCTGAACACTGCACCGAACACCCCGAACTTCGCACTCCTAATTCCTTGAGAACCTAAACCGCTAAACCCTACACCCAATTTCCTAAACTTTGGCCGGTCAACCTCAGACTCGAAACGCTAAACCCTAAACCCTAAACCCTAGACCCTAAACCATAAACCCTAGCCCGAAACCCTCACGGGTTTGGATTTGCCGCCTTGCCTTTGGCATCTGGTTGCTCAGTAAGAAGGATGCATCACGGAGGAAGTTGATGACACCCTCATCAGGCTTCCTGGTCGGATTCCGAGACACTATAATTCTAAACAGCGAAGCCCGGCTGTCGGCCAGAATGGTGATCCTTGCGTCGAGAATGCTGCGTGCTTCAGAGACTCAGCCATACAGGAGTCGGCGCTGGAGACATTTCTGCGCGGGAAGTCGCTTCCTGCATGGCGCGCACGCGCGCCACCGGTGATCAAATTGTCAGCGCGCGAAGTGTCATCACTGCCCAAGAACTCATATTCGCCAGAATCCGATTTTTGGCATATTGGCCCAACGGCCGCGCTTCCATGTTGGTGTGTCCAAACCTCGTCGTGCAACCGGCTCCAGAGTCAGGGTGATGACGGGTGGCGCAGGAACAAGGGCGGCGTGGGAGCCTGACAGATCCCGCAGAGGCCAAAGACTTGGCGTGCCCTTTTGATACCGGCAGCTATGTTAGTTGTAACTTTTTGTAATACCTGTATTCTTGTTTTTCTCGCTTACTGGTGACTTTCGAGCTTTCGGAGGCTGGAATTCCCTGCCACGAGAATGCCTTCCCCTAGGGTTTAGGGTTTAGGGTTTGGGGTTTAGGGCTTAGGGTTTAGGGTTTAGGGTGGCAGGGACCCAGCCCCCAAGACGGAGCTGATTGCTGAGAGAAGGCCGAGGACGACGTCGGAAGACGCCCTCACTGGAACTTCAATCAGACAAGTTTAGGGTTTAGGGTTTAGGGTTTGGGGTTTAGGGTTTAGGGTTTAGGGTTTAGGCTTAGGGTTTAGGGCCGTTTAGCGCGGGAAAGGTGATTGTCAACAAATCGCATGAGTCCTCAAGGCACTGCCAGTAATTGTAAGTGGTATACTGCTAGAGTGCGCGCACCTGGAGAACCCCTAAATCCCTAAACCCCCTAAACCTCTTAAACCCCTAAAGCTCTAAAGCCCGAAGCACTACACCTCTAAACAGTCCGAAGCTCCACCCTAACCCCCAACTGAACTCCGAGACCGAAGCCCTCTACGCTACACCCTGACCCCTTAAAACCCCTCAACCCCTAAACCCTGAAACCCCTAAACCCTTTAAACCCTTAAACCCTTAAACCCTTGACCCGTTAAACCCTTAAACCCTTAAACCCTTAAACCCCTAAACCCTTTAAACCCTTAAACCCTTAAACCCTTAAACCCTTAAACCCCTGAACCCTTTAAACCCTTAAACCCTTTAAACCCTTAAACCCTTAAACCCTTAAATCCCTAAACCCTTAAACCCTTTAAACCCTTAAACCCTTAAACCCTTAAACCCTTAAACCCTTAAACCCTTAAACCCCTAAACCCTTTAAACCCTTAAACTCTTAAACCCTTAAACCCCTAAACCCTTAAACCCTTAAACCCCTAAAACCTTAAACCCTTAAACCCTTAAACCCTTAAACCCCTAAAACCCTTAAACCCATAAACCCTTAAACCCCTACTCCCCTAAATCCCAAACCCGAAACCCGAAACCCTAAACCCTAAACCCTAAACCCTAAACCCTAAACCCGAAACCCTTAAACCCCAACTAAGCCGTGCTCCGCCAAGGATCGACAAGTTCATCATCCACCGGGCTGAGGTCTGCCGCCCCTCCCGCCACCAACCCCCAGAAAGGGCGCTGCTTTTGGGGTCCCAGGGTTTTAGGGGCGTTTTTTTAGGGTTTTTTTGGCGTTTTCGGGTTTGGGGGTGTTTGGGGTGTAGGGTTTTTTTTGGTTTTCAGTTTCTAGGGTGTTTGGTTTTTTAGGAGTCTTAGGGCTTTCGAGGTTTTCGGGGCTTGCGGCTTAGGGGGATTTCGGGTTGAGGCTTGCGGGCCCCAAGATCCTAGGGTTTAGGGTTTAGGGTTGAAGGGTTTAGGGTTTAGGGTTTAGGGTTTAGGGTTTAGGGTTTAGGGTTTAGGGTTTAGGGTTGAAGGTTTAGGGTTTGGGGTTTCGGGGACCCCAGAACCTTCCGAGACCACCCACAGTGCAGGCGGTCTTCCAGCAGATGAGGGAGGCCCCGCTTCTGGGACGTTCCGTACTTGAAGGTTTGGGGTTTAGGGTTTAGGGTTTAGGGTTTAGGGTTTACTGGCAGCTAGAAACTTGTTGCGGCCCTGCTTAAGGTACAAGAAAAAGCCCCAAAAGAACCCGCCTATATCTACTCATCAAACTACACCCTAAACCCTAAACCCCAAACCCTAAACCCTAAACCCTAAACCCTAAACCCTAAACCCTAAACCCTAAACCCTAAACCCTAAACCCGAAACCCTAAACCCTAAACCCCCCTTAAGAGTAGCTCCTAGGGCCGGCTGGTTCAAGGCGATGGTTGAGCTTAGGGTTAGGGGCCTTCCGCCGCGCGTACATGTTCCAAGGGTTTAGGGGCTGCGGCTTTAGGGTTTGGGCACGAAAGCATACCCCTATAGTATATTGCATAGGGGGGCCTTTCTGCCCGCAACCCTAAACCCAAAAGCCTCACATCTCGGGCGCCCGAAGCAACAATCCTAGACCCTAAACCCTAAACCCTAAACCCTAAATCCTAGCATCTGGGGGACGCCGCCGCGAGGCGTACGACAGCTACGCCTTCAGCACCGCCACGAAGGCCTTGGATAGGCGCGCGCCGATTGGTTTAGGGTTTAGGGTTTAGGGGTTTTTGATTCTAAGCCCTTTCTAAGCCCTAAATCCTAAGCCTTCGAGAACTTAAGCTTTTAAGCCCTAAATGGTCTTTGGCTTAGGGTTTGGGGTTAAGGAGGTTCTACTTCGAATCCTAGGCTGCGACCTGGTTTAGCGCGACAGCATGTCCCAGCCCACCCGGAAACATAGTGGAATACCTAACGGTGGCTACTTGGAGGTTTATGGGTACGTAGACCCCTAACAAAAGCCCCTAAGACCCCCAAGTAGGTTATAAGTAGACTTATAATTGGGGCCCATGCACCTCCAAGTATTGGCTGGTGTTATTTATGGGGTTTGCAGGGTTTCAGTTGGTTTTATGCGTTTCAGTATGGTTGTCGGGTAAGGGAGTATAGGCAGCATAGTCGTCAGGTCTCCACATGTAGGTTTCGGTTTGACCCGAAACCCGAA
>CAJNDS010000724.1:75000-135000 GCA_905221605.1 Symbiodinium natans | reverse complement strand
TAAACCCCGATCCCGAAACCCGAAACCCTGAACCCTAAACCCGTGCTTGGCGGGTGGGTGGGGTTGGGTGGGTTGGGTTGGGCTGGGCTGGGCTGGGCTGGGTTGGGTTGGTGGGTGGGAAAGATGAAAAAGTGCACGAACCAGCGTGTTTTCTGTACGGATGCTGTCATTGCTGAAAGCCGACTTTTGCAGGTGCAAGGTGCATTCGCGCAGCCTCACGTCCCTTCATTGTTTTTGGCGAGCCCCCTTTTCGAAACCGTGGTCAACCCTAAGCTAGCCTCCAAGTTCAGAATTTTTCTACCGCATGGGTTATATAGTGACTATCAGATACTGGCAACAGCTTTACGGCTTTTTGTTTGGCGACCAAATATCACCTACACCCTAAACCTAAACCCGAAACTGTAAACCCTAAACCCTAAACCCTAAACCCTAAACCCTAAACCCTAAACCCTAAACCCTAAACCCTAAACCCTAAACCCTAAACCCTAAACCCTGGGAGGAGCAGAGCGTCTTCCTTTCTGGCTGGTGCACGCCTTACCCCGGCATGCCTGAGAAGGCGACTGGGCATTCATGCCATGGTCCGGACACTGGTTCAGGGTTTAGGGTTTAGGGTTTAGGGTTCAGGCTTCAGGGTTTAGGGTTCAGGGTTCAGGGTTCAGGGTTTAGGGTTTAGGGTTTGGGGTTCAGGGTTTAGGGGCTGAGGTTTGAGGGTTTAGGGTTGAGGGTTTGGGTTTAGGGTTCGTGGCGGCTGGACCTTGGGCGCTTGACGCCCCTGGCCGGACTGTTACCCTAAACCCGAAAGCCCAAAAACCTCAACCCGCAAGCCTTCCACCCGAAAGCTGCACCCCTAAGCCCACGTCCCGCAGCCATAAACTCTCAACCCTAAATCCCCAAGCCCTAAAGTTACCAAAGCAACCCCTAAAACCCCAAACCCTAAACCCTAAACCCTGAACCCTAAACCCTAAACCCTAAACCCTAAACCCTAAACCCTAAACCCTAATCCCTAAACCCTAAATCCAAACCCCCAAAGCAACCCATGCCTTCGATGCTTTGTAAATTTCTTGAAGCAGGCGGAGGGCTTGGTTTTGGACATCGAGAAGGTGCTGGCGCTGCGATGCGCTCAGCATTTTTGGGGTTCCGGGTTTAGAGTTTGGGGTTTAGGGTTTAGGGGTTTAGGGTTTTAGAGTTTGGGGCTTAGGCTTTTTTGTTCAGGGCCCCTGATTTCGAGTTTAGGGTTTGGGGCTCAGGGTTGAGGGTTTAGAGGGTTTAAGGTTGAGGTCTTACCACTATTTGCTTAAGACGCCCCAAAAACAAAGATAGTTTTCCCTCCTTGCCCTCATAAGGAAAGAATACGTGCATATTACATATTGTTTTGTGGGGGTTCTTAAGCAGATGGCCGTTGAGAGGGCGTGGGAAGAAGTGCAGCAGCCAGCAGCGCATGCCTGCAGCGACCACCCACCCCGAACACCGAACCCCCCGAACCCCCCACAAGGTTGAGGTTTTACCTCTGTTTGCTCAAGAACCCTCCCCCCCCCCCCCAAAAAAAAAAAGGAAAACAGAAGAAACACATGAAAAATAAGAATAAGATAAAATAGAAGAAGCATAGAAAAGAGAGAGAGAGAGAGAGAGAGATAATCATCCCTATATTACCCTTACAAGACTACTTTGAACACTGAACCCCGAACCCCCACAAACCTCATCTCGAAGGCCTGCCTCAGGCTTAACCCTCAGACCCTCAGACCCTCAAACCCTCAAACCCGAAACCCGAAACCCGAAACCCGAAACCCGAAACCCTAAACCCTAAACCCTAAACCCTAAACCCTAAACCCTAAACCCTAAACCCTAAACCCTAAACCCTAAACCCTAAACCCTAAACCCTAAACCCTAAACCCTAAACCCCAACCCAGGCGGGACACTACGAACCAGGCCCTGGAAAGGGCGCGGAGCGCGAAGTTGCTGGGCTCTCCCCTGGAGGCCTTTGAACGTACTTTGCTGAAAACATCCGGGAGAGTGTCCTATTGTTTTGGGGTTCAGGGTTTAGGGTTTCGGGTTTAGGGTTTAGGGTTTAGGGTTTAGGGTTCCGGGTTTAGGGTTTAGGGTTGCAAAAGGGTTCCCTTCTTCAAACCTGAAGCCTCTAAGCCCTGACCCCCTAAACCCTAAACCCTACACCCTAAACCCTAAACCCTAAACCCTAAACCCTAAACCCTAAACCCTAAACCCTAAACCCTAAACCCTAAACCCTAAACCCTAAACCCCAAACCCCAAACCCCAAACCCCAAAATTCTAAACCCTAAACCCTAAGCCCTTAACCCCAGACCCTAAACCCCAAACCCTAAACCCTAAACCCTAAATCCGAAACCCCAAGCCCTAAACCCTAAACCCAACAGTCGTCAGGCCTGCTTGAAGGTCTCTTACCTCAAGGAGTCCGGCTTGGAAGAGCCCTTGGCGCGGATGGCGGCTTGTCTGGTTTTGGGCCCGTGCGCGTGGGGAGGGGGGGGGGGGTTTAGGGTTTAGGGTTTAGGGTTTGGGGTTTGGGGTTTAGGGTTTAGGGTTTAGGGTTTAGGGTTTAGTGTTTAATTAGGGTTTAGGGTAAGGTCTAGCGTCTTTGCCCTGATGCGTTGAACTGTAGGGTAGAGGTAAAGCCTAGCTCTGCGTGATTCAACACAGCACCTGGCAGTTGCTTGCAACCCTTTAGGGTTTAGGGTTTGGGGTTGAGGGTTTAGGGTTTAGGCTTTAGTGTAGGGTGGAGGTTCTAGGTTTAGGGTTTAGGGTTTGGGGTTGAGGGTTTAGGGTTTAGGGTTAAGGGTTCGTGACATCCACACATATCCGCCATCAACGCCGAATCGTCTGGGCAAGTGTGACCATCAAGCTTAAGCTTTCAAACCCTAAACCTCAAGCACCAACGCCCCAAACCGAAACCCTAGACTCCCGAAACCCCCTAAACCCAACAGACCTCCCAAAGCTAAACCCCCTAAGCCTCCTAAACCCCCTAGACCCCTTAAACCCCCGTAACCCCCTGAACTTCCTAAACCCCCTAAACCCCCTAAACTTCCTAAATCCCCTAAACCCCCTAAACCCCCCAAAATCCCCTAAACCCCCCAAACCCCCTAAACCCCCTAACTCCGGCCAGAGTCTGCGAACCCGGCAAGGGCAACCAGAGCCCTGAGGACCCGTAGCAGAACCCTCTGCTCGCCTATGCTTGCGTAGGGACCCTGTAGCAGAACCCTGTAAATCTACGCGCCCTGGGGCAAACCCTGGTCCCCGTTCCCTGCAACTTGCATGCGCCCAGAAGGGACGCCCCGCAGGATGTCGCCAATCGGGCGAAAAAGAAGCGGCGCATGCGCCGCAAGGAGGCGGCGGCCAAGCTCCGCGAAGCCCGCAGCACTGAGACCCCTTTGCGGCCCGGGCGCCAGCCGCGGGAGCTTGCATGGGATCCCTGACATGTTCGTGGTCGGACTGTTCAGTCTTAGATAGTCGATCAGGAAGGCGGCGAAGGTGGCGATGACGCGGCTGCGGAGGAGCGTAAACCTCCTAAACCACCCCCTGAACCCCATAAACCCCCTAAACCCCCTAACGCAAGCCCGAAACCCTAAACCCTCAACCCCAAACCTAAACCCCCCCTAAAGCACCCAAGCCACCCAAAGCCTGTTAAACTCCTGAAGCCCTAAGCCCTAAGCCCTAAGCCCTAAGCCCTAAGCCCTAAGCCCTAAGCCCTGTAAACTATAAACCCTAAACCCTAACCCCTAAGCCCTAAGCCCTAAACCCTAAACCCTAAACCCCAAACCCTCCACATCCTAAACCCCAAACCCTGAACCGTAAACCCCAAAACCCTGAACGCTAAACCGCTGTCAGGGCAAGGCCGAGCATCGGGAGGCCGATGGTCTGAACTGGCTCCTCTCCGCCCGGGGGCCCAGCAGTGACTAGGGTTTGGGGTTTAGGGTTTGGGGGGTTTAGGGTTTGGGGTTTAGGGTTTGGGGTTTAGTGTTTAGGGTTTGGGGTTTAGGGTTTGGGGTTTAGGGTTTAGGTTTGGGGTTTAGGGTTTAGGGTTTGGGTTTAGGGTTCAGGGCTAAGCTCACGGCGCCTCATTTCAGGGTATTCGGAAGTGGAAGCAACGGTATGGATGCCTGCCGGGTGTTCCGTTTATAGCGACCTCTCAACCACAAACCGCTGGCGTGTGAGATTGAGATGGTGGGCAGAGACCAGCAAAGACTGTGGACCGAAAGCTGGAGTGGCAGACTAGGGGGCAAATGAAGTTCTGCATGCTCCACCCTTGGAAGATGGAGAAAGCAATAAATCGGGGCCGAGTGCCCTGTTGATTTCCGGATGTGGATGGGCCAGCTGTGAGCCTTTAGGGTTTGGGATTTAGGGTTTAGGGTTTAGGTTTCAGGGTTTAGGGTTCAGGGTTTAGGGTTCAGGGTTTAGGTGTTAAAAGAAGTGCCCCGAGCCAGCACAAAACAGATGTTTGTTTGCCCTGGGCCTCTACGTCGGCTATGGGCATGGGTTTCTCTGTACCCCTAAAGGCTCAGTAGCCTCGCCTACCTCCTTGAAGGGGAAGCTCACTCGTGGGCTTCCAGTTTTCGTGAACGGCAACCTTGCCAAGTTGACCCCCTCAACGAATTTTCAGGCCACGAGGGGAAGCTCTCATTGAAATAGGTCGCAGGTTTTGTAGACGGTTCCTCCTTGACCAGGGGCCCCTTTGCTGGGGGACTGTTTGGTTCGCCCGAAAAAGGGACAGACTGGGGCTGCACCAACAAGAGTTTTCAAAGACCCTAGAACCCCACAAGCTCTTAGTACCCCCTAAACCCTGAACCCTGAACCCTAGACCCTAAACCCCAAACCCCAAACCCCAAACCCTAAACCCTACCTAAACCTAGACCCTACCTAAACCCTAGACCCTAAGCTAAACACGAAACCTTTGACCCCTCAACCCTCCTGACAGGCAAAAAATTTTTTTAGGTAATTTTTTTTTTTTACCTGTCAAAAAATTTTTTTACCGAACACCCAGGTGTCGCAGGCGGAGTTCGAGTGCGTGGACGAGCTCCCTGAACTTTCCGAGGACTCCGAAGACCTGCCGTGCTTGGGGCTTTAGGGGTTAGGGTTTAGGCTTTAGGCTTTAGGGCCCTGAACCCTAAACCCTAAACCCTAAACCCTAAACCCTAAACCCTAAACCCTAAACCCTGAAGATTTAGGGTTTAGGGTTTAGGGTTTAGGGATAGCTAGGTATACTTTACATCTTCCTTGCTGGGCTTAGACTAGACCATTTCGGAGCATGCTTGGGGAGATTGGGCATGTTACCTTCTTCGGTGTAAGAGGGCTTGCCTGTAGGACATGTTTAGGGAGATTTTGGTTTTTAACATTTAAAAAGCCCTAAATTTAGGGTTCTTTAACGTGAAAAGACTCTAAATGCATGTCGGACACGTTTAGGGAGATTGTGCATGTTACCTTCTTGGCTGTAAGAGGGCAATCTTCTTTAGCGGCTTTCAAGGGCCAACCAGGTAACTTTTCTGTGATGTTCCCCGATCTTCCGCTCCGTAATGGTAGTGGACAGCATGATGCAAGCCCTAAACCCTAAACCCCAAGCCCTAAACCCTAAACCCTGAACCCTGAACCCTTAACCCTAAACCCTGAAGATGAAATCTTCGATTTCCACTTTCTTGTGTTACAAGTCCTGCAGAAACTAAGGCACCTAGTGGAGTCGCTCGACCTTTCGCCCGGTTTAGGGTTTAGGGTTTAGGGTTTAGGGCTTAGGACTTAGGGTTTAGGGTTTAGGGTTTAGGGTGTACGGGGCGTGCTGCTTTGAGGTCTCAGGTCTCCGGGGCTTCAAGGGCCCTGAGGGTCTCGAACCCCCCAAACCCTCTGAGGTTTCATGGGCCCTGAATATGGTCACTAAATACGTCAGGGGTATAGAAGAGGTATATACCCCTTTAAGGGCCCCATACTAAGGGACCATGTAAGCTACCCTTCGAAAACCTTCCCTGCCGCTCTTCGGTACAGGACTCGCCGTGCGCGGAGGACAAGGTCACCGTTTAGGTTTAGGGTTTAGGGTTCAGGGTTCAGGGTTTCGGGCATTTGTTATGTAACCCCCGAGGGGAGTCCACAACATTTATGTGATGGCTCGACGGGGAGTATAAAGAGCTACTCGTATGGTCCTCCTTCCTGGTGCCCGAGGTTGAAGCCGTTGAAATGTTTGTGCAGGGTACTATAGGGTCGGAAGAATTTCTAGTAGCATTCCCTTATGGTCCCTTTACATTTATACGAGAATAACCCTCAAGGCCCTATTCTACTTGTTAAGGCCCCTACACTGCCTGAAAGTGGCCGCTCTGTAGGTTATGGTCCTCGTCTTGGACAGTTCCTATTAAGCAGAGAGGCTTGAGGGCGGAGTAAGGTTGGAGAAAGGTAGGCATGCTGTGGTTTAGGGTTTAGGGTTTAGGGTTTGGGGTTTGGGGTTTGGGGTTTGGGGTTTGGGGTTTGGGGTTTGGGGTTTGGGGTTTGGGGTTTGGGGTTTGGGGTTTAGGGTTTAGGGTTTAGGGTTTAGGGTTTGCGGATTAGGGTTCAGGGTTTCGAACAGAAGCAGCCAAGCTCAGGACCTAGGCGTTTTCGTGATGGTCTCTCGTCCTGCCCTCAGAATTCGCCGCCCTCAGGACGTAGGTTTTTTTGGGGAAAGGCCAAGGGTCCTCAAGCAGAATCACATATAATATGCATACTCATAGATATTGTTTAGATTATACATATATTATATATACACATAAGTGTAAAGTTATATAGTTATATAGTTATATAGTTACATAGTTATATAGTTATATAGTTACATAGTTATATAGTTATATAGTTCTGTAGTTATATAGTTACAGAGTTATATCGCTGTATAGTTATAGAGCTTTTCTTATATAGTTATATAAGTATATGAACAGTTTAAGTATATACGTATAGACGAAGATGATTCCTATTCCCATACTGTTCGTCTCCCTAAGCCCTAAACCCTAAACCCTAAACCCTAAACCCTAAACCCTAAACCCTGAACCCTGAACCCTAAACCCTGAACCCTAAACCCTAAACCCTAAATCCAAGCCCTAAACCCTAAACCCTAAACCCTAAACCCTATACCCTAAACCCTAAACCCTAAACCCTAAACCCTAATCCCTAAACCCTAAACCCTAAACCCTAAGCCCTAAGCCCTAAACAGCAACACCCAGAAAGAAAAACTCAAAAGAGAGAGCCCCTCCGAGGTGCTGCGGGGCACAAGTGCGAGCGATGTTGGGTCTACAGCGAGACGGTGGGCGACTGCAAGGCATGTGGGGTTTAGGGTTTAGGGTTAGGGGTTTAGGGTTTATGGGTTTAGGGTTTAGGGTTCAGGGGTTCGGGTTTAATTAGGGGTTTGGGGTTTAGGGGTTTAGGGGTTTAGGGGTTTAGGGGTTTAGGGGTTTAGGGGTTTAGGGGTTTAGGGGTTTAGGGGTTTAGGGGTTTAGGGGGTTAGGGGTTTAGGGGTTTAGGGGTTTAGGGGTTAAGGGGTTTAGGGGTTTAGGGGTTTAGGGTTTTAGGGGTTTCGGGGTTTCGGGGTTTAGGGGTTTAGGGGTTTAGGGGTTTAGGGGTTCAGGGGTTCAGGGGTTTCGGGGTTTCGGGGTTTCGGGGTTTAGGGGTTTAGGGGTTTAGGGGTTTAGGGGTTTAGGGGTTTAGGGGTTTAGGGTTGGGTAAGGTTTCGCTAAGGGGTCCAAACCCGCTAAGGGGTCCAAACCCCGAGCCCTGCGCAGCTCAAAAACCTCAACCCTAATCCATACACGAAGGTTCATGGTAGATACGAGTGCTGGTGTAAGCAGAGGAACAATGGCTGAAACTTGTAGTGGCGCATTTGAGGGCCTACTTGTATCTAAGCGAATGAGCCTTCACGTAGACCCAAAGCCCTACAACTCTAACACCCGCTAAGCACCCGAAATCCTAAAGTCTCAATCCTGAATCCCAAAACCAGAAAACCCCTGAGCCCAAACCCAAAACCCTGAACAATAAACCCTAAACCCGAAACCCTAAACCCTAAACCCTAAACCCTAAACCCTAAACCCTAAACCCTAAACCCTAAACCCTAAACCCTAAACCCTAAACCCTAAACCCTAAACCCTAAACCCTAATCCTGCACCCTACACCCTAACCCCCCGAGCCCAAACCCCCTACAGCCCACAAACTGGAACCCGATTTTTTGCAGAGGAGCATCCCACCCTCTGCCACCGCTGTGCGGATGTGGTGCAGGAGCTGGGCGTGGGAGTCTTATGGGGCTTGCGCTTTCTTTTTAGGGTTCAGGAATAGGGTTTAGGGTTTAGGGTTTCGGGGTTAGGGGTTAGGGCTGGGGGGTTAGGGGCTATGGTACTCTACCCCGAACACGCAACCCGGCAAACTAGAGCTCTAGGTTTGGGGCGTGGCTCACAAAAATGACGAGAGGGATTCGGTTTGGGATGTTCCCCCTTATACTAACAGTCCTAAATAGGGATTACAATAGGGGGTTAACCCGATTAAGGACTGTTAGTATAAGGGGGAACATCTGGCGGTGTATGTTGTGATATCACGAAGACAAGAAGGCAGCCCAGTGGTGCCCTTTTCCCTGTTTTTGGTTCAGGGACCCCTCAGAAGGTAAGCAACCCCAAAAAGGTCACCCTTATGATAATATGGCGACTGGGCTACCAAGACCAATGTGTTTCAAGGTTCCGTCGCCCTTGGAGACGATTGATGCTGCGGCCCGGCTTAATCTTGGGACGGGTAGGCTTCGCCCTAAGCCCTAAACCCTACACCCTAAACCCTAAACCCTCAAGACCAGACTAAATAGAAATTGTATGTGGCATCATCGTGAACGGTCCACGTTACTTGTCGAAACAGCTCACAAGCGGAGCGTACGCAAGTAAATTCACAGCGCCTTGGGAAGGCCAACTATTCAATCCACTGAAACCCCTGGGTTCCAAGTTATTTGTCGAAACAGCTGACAAGCAGAGTTTAAGTAAATTCATCCAAAGCGCCTGGTATCATTCTGAATGTTCTCAAGATATTTGTCTACACAGCTGACAAGCCGAGTTTGAATATTCGAGGCAGTGCCTCCTATTCCAATCCCTATCGAGGACTGTTAGTATAAGGCGGAACATCCCAACCCTAGACCCTAAACTCTAAACCTAATGACGTTCCCTGCCCTCAGAGTGGATGAGGCGTGAAGCTCTTGGAGGCCCATGCGGCGTGGTCGCATGCGGATACGGCGTTGCCGGGTACAGCGACGGGTTAACCCTATGCCCAACAAACTCCTAAGCCTCGAAACCCTAAACCCCAAACCTCTATCCAAGGTCAAGCAAGTACACCGGTGTGTTGACTAGAGAGCTTAGGGTTTCTCAGGCTTAGATGAGATTGGCTTCGGGATATAAGACAATCCCTATCCAGCAGACTCTTGGACATCCATCCTAACCCCGAATGTACCCTATACCCTGAACCCTAAACCCTAAACCCCAAACCCCAAACCCTAAACCCTCAACCCCAAACCTTCGATCCTAACTCCTAAATCCTGCGCCCTGTACCCTGAGGCTCAGGCATCTGCGTGTAGGCAGCAGGTTAAAGCTCGAAGCCCTAAGCCCTCACCTCTACACCCCTGAACACTAACCCTAAACCCTAAACCCTAAACCCTAAACCCTAAACCCTAAACCCTAAACCCTGAACACTGGAGGTCCCAGTTTCACTCCAAGGGGTCTGTGTGGTAGGGTAGCTTCGTCCAACTTCCGATTTTCACCCCGCGATTTTCAGTGTCCCGGCAGCCTCTGCGTGCAGCTGTGGCGTTGCAACCCGTTTAGGGTTTAGGGTTTAGGGTTTAGTCGTCGTCCAGCACGCTAAGCCTTCTAAGCCCCAAACACTGAACCCTTTCTCGTTTAAGCAGTCGGCTGCCGTTGATCGCTTAAGGTTTTCCGCTGGCTTTGCCAAAAGACGCCTTTGCGTGGAAAGCGTTCAGCTTTGGGACTTCTAGGCAAGAGAGGACGTGCCCAGCTGGCCAAATGGGGGTTTACGATATTAGGTGTACCTTATTGGGATCCTTATTATAAGGGGATCATTGCGGGGGTCTAAACTAGGGGTCCTTGTTATCGTAAACCCCCCAAATAGAGTTTGGAGTTTAGGGCTTAGGGTTCAGTCACCCCGATGTGCCCAAATCCCCAGCAGCCCCTTTCCTTGGAACACTCGAACTCAAAGCCCTAAACCCGCCCAATCTCCCCTCAAGCTGGGCGGCTTTCGGCTACTCCCCTTCCAGCAAATCCTCGAGTCTTTTCTGGCTACTGGGCAATGCTTCTGCACAGTATACTGAAAATCACATTCTGAAGACTATATTGCTCTAACCCTAAACCCTCAACCCTCAACCCTCAACCCTAAACCCTAAACCCTAAACCCTAAACCCTAAACCCTAAACCCTAAATCCTAAACCCTAAAACCCCGAAAGCTCTCACAGCAACACTTGCAGCTGGCCCTCAGCCCCGCTGCGCCCTCACAGCCCCCCGCCGAGTCCAGATCGATACCCGGTCGCTGAGTCAGCTGAGGGTTGAGGGTTGAGGGTTTATATAGGGTTTGGGGTTTTGGGGTTTGGGATTTGGGGTTTGGGGTTTGGGGGTTGGGGGTTAGGGTTTGGGGTTTGGGGTTTGGGGTTTGGGGTTTGGGGTTTGGGGTTTGGGGTTTGGGGTTTGGGGTTTGGGTTTGGGTTTGGGTTTGGGGTTTTGGGGTTTGGGGTTTGGGTTTGGGGTTGGGGTTTGGGGTTTGGGGTTTGGGGTTGGGGTTTGGGGGGGGTTTGGGGTTTGGGGTTTGGGGTTTGGGGTTTTGGGGTTTGGGGGTTTGGGTTTTGGGTTTCGGGTTTTGGGGTTTGGGGTTTGGGGTTTAAGGTTTGGGGTTTGGGGTTTGGGGTTTGGGGTTTGGGGTTTGGGGTTTGGGGTTTGGGGTTTGGGGTTTGGGGTTTGGGGTTTGGGGTTTGGGGTTTAGCGCTTCATTCTTGTCTTTCCGGGCTTTCGGGGTTTAGGGTTTGGGGTAGGGGATAAGACACAGCAGAAGACATCCCCGAATGACGCTCCATTTTTCACAGAGACGCAGACTTCTTAGGCTTAGGGCTTGGGGTTGAATAGTTTAGCTAGGGCTTGTGGTGCGAGACTCCGTCGCGCCACCAGACCCATCCGGCATGCCAATTTATCAAGGTTTGGGCGCCAAGTTCGAGTAGTTGTGAACGCTTCTCGTTGGCCCTTCCCAGCAAACCCTAAACCCTAAACCCTAAACCCTGAACCCTGAACCCTAAACCCTAAACCCTAAACCCTAAACCCTAAACCCTAAACCCTCAACGCTTGGTATACCTTAGGCTGCGCTTGGGGTTTAGGGTTTAGGGTTCAGGGTGTAGGGTTTAGGGTTTAGGGTGTAGGGTTTAGGGTTTAGGGTTTGGGTTTGGGGTTTAGGGTTTAGGTTTGAAGACCAGGCTCAGCAAGCATGGCGTGCGCCGATGCGGAGGAGCGAGCGGAGGTCGCCTGCCCTGAAGCCGGTTTCAGAGCTCCATTTACGGCCTTAGGGTCTAGGAATTCTGGGTTTAGGGTTTAGGGTTTCGGGTTTAGGAATTCTGGGTTTAGGGTTTCGGGTTTGGGGTTTAGGAATTCTGGGTTTAGGGTTTTTAGGAATTCTGGGTTCAGGGTTTAGGGTTTAGGGTTGGGGTTGTTGTTCTTCTACTACTACTACTACTGCTACTACTACTACTACTACTACTACTACTACTACTACTACTACTACTACTACTACTACTACTACTACTACTACTCGCTTTAGGGCGCCTGGAGAACCTTATAGGGGTTAGGGGCTTAGGAATTCTGGGTTTCGGGTTCCGGAATTCTGGGTTTAGGGTTCAGGCATTCTGGGATTAGGGTTCAGGAATTCTGGGTTTAGGGCTCCGTGGGCAAATGTTGAGCCAGGGAGAGCGAGGACTTTCTTCGATTCGTTGCCATGTACATGGAATATGCATACGCGCATGCGTATCGGTATATGTATATGTATATGTATATGTATATGTATATGTATATGTATATGTATATGTATATGTATATGCATATGTATATATGTATATGTATATGTATATGTATGTGTATATGCATATGTATATGTATATGTTTATGTATATGTATATGTATATGTATATGTGTATATATATATATATAGAGAGACACGTAGACCCTAGGCCCTGAGTCCTAAGCCCCCTAGAACTCTTAAACCCATAAACCCCTTCACCCTAAACCCTAAACCCTAAATCCTAAATCCTAAACCCTAAACCCTAAAGCAAACCCTAATCCCCAAGCCCTAAACCCTGGCAGGTTGCCTTCGACATCCTGGATGTCGACGGCGACGGCATTCTGGGGCAAGAGGCGGTGCGGCATCTTTGAGACAAGCTGGGCTTTTGGGGTTTAAGGGTCTAGGGTTCAGGGTTAGTGGGTTTGTGGGCTGGTGGGTTTAGGGTTTAGGCGTTTGTGGGTTTGTGGGTTCAGGGTTTAGGATTTATGGTTTGCGGGTTTGTGGGTTTGTGGATTTGTGGCTTTAGGGTTTAGGGTTTAGGGTTTGCGGGCTTGCGGGTTTGCGGGTTTGTGGGTTTGTGGGTTTATGGGTTTGTGGGTTTGTGGGTTTGTGGGTTTGTGGGTTTGTGGGTTTGTTGTTTTGTGGGTTTGTGGGTTTGTGGGTTTGTGGGTTTGTGGGTTTGTGGGTTTGTGGGTTTGTGGGTTTGTGGGTTTGTGGGTTTGTGGGTTTGTGGGTTTGTGGGTTTGGGGTTGGGTTTGTGGGTGTAGGGGTGTAGGTGTTGGGGAAGTGAAGTGGGTTTCGAGCTTGTGAGGACTAAGGGACTCAGGGCCTAAATGATTAGAATAGGGTTTTGGGGTTTATAATGGTATAATTCAACTGCGACCATAAGGGAATACTATCAGTGTTTTTTCGACACCTACATTAGGTGTTAGGGACCGTAAGGTAGCAGCATATGGAAACCACGATTTTGCCACGTTCTATATATCCATAGCGCAAATAACTTTCCTGAGCAGGAAGTCTCATCAGGTGTTGACCCTAGACCCCAAACGCTAAACCCCAAACGCTAAACCCTAAACCTTAAACCCTAAACCCTAAACCCTAAACCCTAAACCCTAAACCCTAAAGTCTGTGTGGCAAATTTTCGTCGGTGCGGCCCGGGCTGCTAGAAACTCGCCGTCGCCGGGTTTTTTGTGTGCTTGCAGCACCCATGCACAGGGAATTGATCAAATGTTCCACGAAGGACGAAGTAGTTCGCTTGGTTCCAAGTAGTCGAGGATAGCTAGTGTTAGGGTATTAAGTATAACTGAGTATATCCCTAAACCCTATACCCTATACCCTCAACCCTCAACCCTCAACCCCAAACCCTGAACCCCAAACCCTGAACCCTAAACCGTAAACCCTAAGCCCTGAAACCTGACCCACCCTGGCCTGACATAGAGCGTGGCTCTGCATTGAGGACATCCGGCAGGCGCTGAGCCTTTGCGGCTACAACGCAGAGGCGCCAGTTCGGGTTTAGGGTTTAGGGTTTAGGGTTTAGGGTTTAGGGTTTAGGGTTTAGGGTTTAGGGTTTAGGGTTTAGGGTTTAGGGTTTAGGGTTTAGGGTTTAGGGTTTAGGGTTTAGGGTACAAGGAGCAGGGTTTAGGGCTTCGAGGTTTACGGCTTTGGGGCTTTCGGGCTTGGGGGTTGCGGGTGTTGTGTTTTCGGGTCTAAGGTTTAGGGGTTAAGGGTGATGGTTCTGAGCGTGAGAATAGGGAGGAGGACAACTACGAAGAGAATCACCTATCCCTCAACAAGCTGGTGAGCAGTGATAGAAGTCGCATGCCCGGCATCCCTGATTCTTTTAACCCTAAACCCTAAACCCCAACAAAACCCTTGAACCCCCCAAAGCCGAACCCTAAAGCCGTAGACCCTGAGCCCTAAATTCTGCACGCCCTACTCCCTACAACGCCTGAACAACCCAAACCCTAACCCTAAAGCCCCGAAGCCTACACCCTTGAGCCCTCGATCTAACCCCACAACCCAAAGCCCCAAAACCCTAAAATGCTGAAGCCCCAAACCCCAAACCCTGAAACTCCAAGTTCCCAATCCTAAAGCCCCAGACCCTAACACCCTTCAGACGTCAACCCCAAGCCCTAAGCTCTACACCCTAATCCCCAAGCCCTAAACCCCAAACCCCACACCCGAAGCCCTAAACCCTAAACCCCAAACCTTAAATCCACAAACCCACAAACCCACAAACCCACAAACCCCAAAACCCAAACCCCAACCCCTACTTGGAGGTCCAGGGCACTTATAACCTTCAGTTTAGCTGTACTTACAAGCCCCCTAAGTCCCCTAAGCCCCTAAGATAAGTAGGCTCATAATGAGGTTATAAGCAACCATGAACTTCCAAGTGAACCCTAAACCCTAAACCCTAAAAACCCTAAACCCTATAAACCCTAAACCCTAAACCGTAAACCGTAAACCCTAAACCCTAAACCCTAAACCCTAAACCCTAAACCCTAAACCCTAAACCCTAAACCCTAAACCCTAAACCCCCTAAACCCTAAACCCCCTTATCTGCCCCAGGGTCGCACCCTAGAGCTCCTGGCCTCTGGCGCACCGAAGCCGGGGCAGCCGGCAGGCAGGGTTTAGGGTTTAGGGTTTAGGGTTTGGGGTTTAGGGTTTGGGGTTTAGGGTTTGGGGTTTGGGGTTTGGGGTTTTGGGTTTGGGTTTGCGGATTTGGGTTTAGGGTTTAGGTTTGGGTATAGGGCCTTGGTGTGTTTCTTTGGCACGCAAAACCCTAAGCCTTATAAGCCGTAACCCCAAACATATGACGCCCAGCTGTGCACCGGGCAGACATATCTGAAAATGCAGTTATGCAGGAATAATGTAGGTCAAAAATGCAGATCTCGACTTTCTCCATCGCAACAATGAGGGAAAAATGCAGACCCATTTCTCCTCCATTTTCTGGTTTCTGTATATAAAAGGCTGCATGACGGCTCCTACTTTTGTGTACGATAAACACACATTTCATACATGCTCGGGTAAATCCCCGTCTATTTTTTCGAGAGTCCCCGACACCGAAATTTATGGGAGGTCGAGGGCTTAGGAGTTTAAAGTAGAGGTTTTCTTCTGCTTTTGGGGAGTTCTGCAAACGTCCCCGAACAAGCTTGAAGGTTTAGTGTTGTGGGTTTACTACCCTAGATTTACTACCCTAACCCTAAACCGTAAACCCTAAACCCCAAATCCTATACCCTAAGCCCTATACCCTAGTTGAGGGTTGTAGGGCTTGGGGTGTACGTCTCACGGTTTTAGCCCTGTCGGCACCGGTTCAAGGAACTGCGTAAGCAACGGCTGCTCGGCGGAGGCAGAGGTTTAGGGTTAAGGGTTTAGGGTTTACAGTTAGGGTTTAGGGTTTAGGGTTTAGGGTTTAGGGTTTAGGGTTGAGGGTTGAGGGTTGAGGGTTTAGGGTTTAGGGTTTAGGGTTTAGGATGTAGGGTTTAGGGTTGTGAAGATCTTTACAGCTCCACTCATGCTCATGGCGTGCAAGGGAATCGAAGTTTGCAGGCGTGGGGTTAGCCGAAACCCTAAGTCCTGAACCCGAAACCTTTGGGGCATGAGGCTAGAGTCTTCAGGGTCTCTAGGCTCTTTAGGGTCCTTGGGGTTTAGGTGAACAAAGTTCATAACGTTAAACCCTTAACCCTTAACCCTTAACCCTGAACCCTGAACCCTAAACCCTAAACCCTAAAACCCCAAAACCCTAAAACCCTAAAACCCTAAAACCCTAAAACCCTAAAACCCTAAACCCTAAACTCCCCCAGCCTAAGTTCAGTAAAAAAACCAAAAAAACACCTGGCTCCTTCGAAGGCGAGATGGACTCGAAGACCTTCCAGCTGCTCGTCAAGCAGCACAGCCGCCTCCCCGGAGCATCTTCTCGCATGGCCCCTAAAAACCCTAAACCCTAAACCCTAAGCCCTAGGCCCTAAGCCCAAGACCCTAGACCCTAATCCCTAAACCCTAAACCCTAAACCCTAAATGGGGGCTTGGGTTTTGGATTTGTCTTTTTTTTGGTTTGGGGTTTGGGGTTTAAATGAAACCTAGCGAACTTGGTGGCTCGACCCGTCCTGATGAACTGATGAACAGCAAAACCTGATCCACAGACCCTGCACCAAAGGCTTTTAACGATCGGGTTTTAGGTGTAGGGTCTCGGGCTCATGCTCATGTTGTGCCTCATCAAGCAAAGGAAGCGCACACCACCATCAATCCCAAGCAAAGCCTGCTAAGACCCCAAACCCAATTCTGAAAGCTCAGGGTTGGGATGCTCGTGATGCTACGCCCCAGCCTTCCCCGCAGTTGTTGCAACCGAACCCCAAAAGCCCAAAGCCTCCAGCTCGAACCCATGATTCGATGATGTGGCGGGGTAAGCCCTAAACCCTAAACCCTAAACCCTAAACCCTAAACCCTAAACCCTAAACCCTAAACCCTAAACCCTAAACCCTAAACCCTAAACCCTAAACCCTAAACCCTAAACCCTTCAGGGTAGGGCCCTAACCTCAGGTCGCGAGGTGCACACGTGGAAGCGGGATGCTCTGGGCTCAGCCTTCAAAGGCTTGGAGGTTGAGGTTGTAGGATTTAGGATGCAGGGTTTACGGTTTAGGGTTTCGGGTTTAGGGTTGCGGATTCAGGACGTTTAGGCATGAGTCCCTTCCTTCCTACTTGCCCAACCGTGTGACCTTCACGCTTTGGATGTAGGGTCCCTAAACCCTACACCCTGAACCCCTAAACCCTAAACCCTAAACCCTAAACCCTAAAGTAAGTGAGGGGTCGCTTCCGTCGAGCGACAGACCCCGAACGCTCGGCCGAGGGCCTTACAGCCCGAGCGCCCAAGCGAAAAGAGAAACGGAAAAGGTGAGGGTTAAGCCTCACCGTCCTGGACAGGCCAACGGACATCGGCCTTTTCTACGACAACGTCAGTACTCGGCTAAGGGATGGCCGGCACCCAGACCACCTTTCTTTGGCGTAGCTAAAGTAAAACCCCAAATTTGCCGTTCAGGGTTTTGGGTTCAGGGTTTGCCAGGCCCCCCCCCCCCCCCTCTCCGGGCCCCCTGGCCCCTGGTGGCTGGATTCCTGGACCAGGAGGCTGGCGAGGGGTCCAGGCAGGCTGGTTGCTCAATTTCTTTTTTGGAGCAAAACGAGTTACGGATTTTCGTTACGGATTTTCGAGCCCCCCCCCCCTCCAGGGCCTCAGGGCCTGGGGGCCTCTCCCGGGGCTCCGCCGAGGCCCCCGCCTGGCCGGTCTGGCCCCGCCGGCAAAGCCCACGCCCGCCAAAGCCCCAGCCAGCCAAAGGCGCCCCCAAAAGCTCGAACCAAAAAGTGGCCCAGGGGGTACTTCAAAAAGAGGGGGGGGACCCCAGGATCTGCAATGAAAAATGCTTTTTTTGTGCTGAAATCGATGGTTTCGAGACACCCCAAGAGACACCAAAAAGCTTCAAAAGGCTTCAAAAGGCCCGGGGTAAAATGAAGGGGTGCCCAAAACCATCGATTTCAGTACAAAAAAATCGCAGTTTTCATTGCGGGTACGGGCCAGGAAAGCCCCCAGGAAGCCCCCAAAAGGCCCCAAGAGCCACCAAAAGGCTTGAGGCCCGTAAAGAAGGGGAATCCAGGAGCAGGCACAAAGGGGCCCGAAAAGGGCCGAGGCTACCCCCAACCCCAGCTTAAACCCTAACACCGCAACTTTAAAAACATCAAAGCAAGCTTGCAAACCAAACTCCCGCGACTTGAGAAGGGGAATCCATGCGCCGAGGTGCGTTGGCCCCGGAAACGACAGAGTCAGTAATGCTCCACAAGCCGTAAGATACTAAGCCCCTAAGCCCTAAACTCCCGAAACCCCAAGCCCTCAACTCCCTAAACCCTAAACTTTGTGGTACTTTACTGTAACTTTAGATCCTTACCTTGTTTTGGGTTTGTTGGGTTTCTTATTAAGGCAGCTAAAAGTTTGATTTTTTGCTACCCTCCTGAGTGCAGCGAAGAATAGGGCTTGGAATGATTACGAAGAGTATTCCCCTGATAGTCCCTTTATACTTTTTCTAGAATAACCATCCCCCGCCCCCCCAAGAAAAAAAGGAACTGTTCTGATGATTAAGGCCCCTGTAGAAGCTGCTCTTGCTCTTGGCCCTCACTCCGTTCAGGATATCTTGAAACATCCTACCTCACCACGCAACAGTTTAGGGATGACATTGCTGTTGGTTAGTAGGGAATGAGGGAATGAACCGCGTTCCCTACTAACCAACGCTAAGTGAAGCACAATGTCCACTCAAAGAGTCGCTGGTCTTTCTGGGATGCCAAATACAGAGGCTTGAAGATGGAACGAGTCAAGCTTGACGGGGAAAGTGGATCTTGCAGGCATTGGCTACCAGGGGATGCTTTCACCTGAACGGTACGAAGAATCTCCCCGAACCTTGTGAGGGAAACTTGGCGCCCGAGCAGCGGGATGAACATCCCAAGAACAGGCTGAAGCAAGGCCAACGAGAGATCGGGCCTCTCATGTGGCTTGGCCTACGGACTCGGCCAGACATACTATCCACTGTCGGCTCTGTAGCTTGTATGCTTGTAGGCAATCCTACAGAGTCACTACGCTTGGCCAAAGGATTATGGAGATTCCTGAGGCATACGGTGGATCGCTGCACGCAGTACAAACCGCTTCGGTCAGCGTGTGGCGGCCTCCAGCTCCCGCCGGCCGTTTCGGCATTGAGACGCAAGCCGAAGCTCGTTAGGGTTTAGGGTTTAGGGTTTAGGGTTTAGGGTTTAGGGTTTAGGGTTTAGGGTTTAGGGTTTAGGGTTTAGGGTCGTAAACCCTAGACACGAATCCCCCCCCCCCCCTCTACCTCTAAGCATGGCCACGGAAGGCAATGCCGGAGCCTGAATGGTCACCAATACTATCCCCTCATAATTTATCCCTATTCCAAACACAAACCGCCCAAAAGCCATTTCTAGTTCAATGGGGCTCTGTGTCCCTAAAGCCTAAGCCCTATGTACCCTTAACCCCTAAGCCTTTAAACCCTTGAACCCTTAAGCCCTAAACCCGTAAACCCCAATCCCTTAACCCTCAACCCTAGACCCCAAACCCCAAACCCCAAACCCCAAACCCTAAACCCTAAACCCTAAACCCTAAACCCTAAACCCTAAACCCTAAACCCTAAACCCTAAACCCTAAACCCTAAACCCGAAGCCCGAAGCCCTAAGCCCCTAAGCTCCGACATCGGCTCCCCCCTGAGGTGCACGCCCAGGCGATCACAGCTTTTGGAGGCTGGGGCCGTGTGCGTCGGCGGCTCCAAGATCTGGATTTAGGGTTTAGGGTTTAGGGTTTAGGGTTTAGGGTTGAGGGTTTAGGGTTTAGGGTTTAGGGATATCCAGAAAGTTTAGGGTTTAGGGTTTAGGGTCTCCCAACTTAGGGATGTACCCTTTTTGAAGAGGGGCCATCGTATCTGGGTGCATGTGAGCAAGCGCCAAAACCCCCAGCCATTCAATTAAGTAAGGGGTGGACACGAATGCCCAAAACCCTGTAAAACGATGGGAACACTTGAAAAGCGACACCCCTAAGCTAAGGAACCGTTGGGTGTGCTATAGCCGTGATTTTCCCAAAGCGACACCTACAAACATCAAGCGTGGATAGTTGATGCTAAAACCCTGTAAAACGATGGGAACACTTGAAAAGCGACACCCCTCATGTTGCGTCCATTAGCACCTCGAGCCGGTTTTGGCAGTCGCTCATGTGAGTTTGGGAAATGCCCATCGGTTTGGGTTCTTTAAGACCTAAAGATAGGTCATCTGACAGTCATGCGGTCCAGACCTGGGGTTTAGGATGTATGGGTAGGGTTTAGAGTTAGGGGTTTAGGGTTGCGGGTTTAGGGTTCAGGGTTCAGGGTCAGGGTTCAGATAATGCAAGAAATAGCCTCCCCCAAGCCTTGTGCTGACGCTCTGATCCTCTGGCTTCTCGCTTAGAGCCCTAGGGCTGACAGGCGGTAAACCTCAACCCTCAACCTCGAACCCGCAACCCTAAACCCTGAATCCTAAACCCTAAACCCTAAACCCTAAACCCTAAACCCTAAACCCTAAACCCTAAACCCTAAACCCTGAACCCTAAACCCTAAACCCTAAACCCTAAACCCTAAACCCTAAACCCTAAACCCTAAACCCTAAACCCTAGACTATCCTGAACCCTGTAAGGCCATAAACCCTGCATCCCAAATCAGAAAGTCGGGGTCTCAGGTGTGATTTCGGGGTAGGGTTCAGGGGTTAAGGTTTAGGGTTTAGGGTTTAGGGTTTAGGGTTTAGGGTTTAGGGTTTAGGGTTTAGGGTTTAGGGTTTAGGGTTCAGGGGTTAGGGTTTAGGGTTTAGGGTTTAGGGTTTAGGGCTTAGGGTTTAGGGTTTAGGGTTTAGGGTTTAGGGTTTAGGGTTTAGGGTTTCGGGTTTCGGGCTTTTGTGCTGCCAGACGCGGAGTTCTTGGACGCCAGTGCCATCGTCGAAGGCCACCCCATGCAGAGCCCTGCAACTCCAGGACCCTAAGCCCCTAAACCCTCGACCCTAAACCCTAAACCCTAAACCCTAAACCCTAAACCCTAAACCCTAAACCCTAAACCCTAAACCCTAAGCCCTAAGCCCTAAACCCCGAACCCTAAATCCCCTAAAACCCCATAGCCCTATAAGGGGGTTTATCCGAAATTAGGGCTTTCTTGGGGTCCTAAATATAGACCCCTCGTTTCCTTCCCAACAGTACCCTAAGTCCTTAAGCCTCCTGGGCGCCGGCTGCTTTTGGGGCTTCTCATGTGCTACTCATTCTGCCCTGCAAGGGTTCAGGGCTTAGGGTTTAGGGTTTAGGGTTTAGGGCTTAGGGTTTAGGGTTTAGGGCTTAGGGTTTAGGGTTTAGGGTTTAGGGCTTAGGGCTTAGGGTTTAGGGTTTCGGGTTTCGGGTTTAGTGTCGCCCAATGAGACCAAAGACCCCAGCACCCTCGAGCCCCGAAAGCCCCAAGACCCTGAAGCCTTGGAGGCTCCAGGGTTTAGGGTTGACGTTCTTGGAGCTCAATGAGACTAGGAGGCTCTTAAGGGATACCATAAACCCTATAAGCCATAAGTGATATGCCCTAAAGCCTCTACGCACTAAGCCCTAAGCTCTATAAGCCTTAAGCCTTAAGACCCATCTCCTCAGCGCTCAACCCTAAACCCTAAGCCCTAAACCGGGAACCCGAAACCCTAAACCCTTTGCCTCCCTGCCCGCCAAGAGGCCTTGCAGCCCTAGGGATCGATTGCACGGAGGACGAGGTCCGGCCCAGGGGTTGAGAGGTTTAGGGTTTAGGGTTTAGGGTTTAGGGTTTAGGGTTTAGGGTTTAGGGTTTAGGCTGCAGCATCTCAAGTTCAAGCATGAACTAGCAAAGCTCGCGACTTCAGTTTGAATATCTACCCACGCACCCTTTGCATCCCACAGCAATGGGAAAATATAAGGTTCACCCAATCCATAAACCCTTAGGCTCCAGGCCTTAGGGTTCTAAACCCTAAACCCTAAACCCTAAACCCTAAACCCTAAACCCTAAACCCTAAACCCTAAACCCTAAACCCTAAACCCTAAACCCTAAACCCTAAACCCTAAACCCTAAACCCTAAACCCTAAACCTAACCCTAAACCCTAAACCCTAAACCCTAAACCCTAAACCCTAAACCCTAAACCCTAAACCCTAAACCCTAAACCCTAAACCCTAAACCCTAAACCCTAAACCCTAAACCCTAAACCCTAAACCCTAAACCCTAAACCCTAAACCCTTACCCCACCCTGGAACTTCCCTAAGGCTGAGGGAGCTTGTGATTGCCATGTGCCACTTGCCTTGTAGTATTAAAGTACTGTTAATAAAGACCCCGCGAACACGGAATAATACACATATTAAGAGAAGTCCAGGAGCAATGAACACACAATGAATGACATGAAGTGAAGCGCGCCCGGGAATGAACGAAGAAAAAAACCCACTAAATCATCTAATTTCACTCGCTAGCTTGTAAACTTGCCCAGTCAACGTACGGGCTTGTAGTACCTTCCGGGCGGTCACTTCCTCACACCCAGAACCTACAAATTTGACATCCTGAAACCCCAGAATCCCCTGCCCGAACCTCTGAAGTGCACTTGGCTTTGTACTTTACTGTAACTTTAGATCCTTACCTTTTTGGGGTTTATTGGGTTTCTTACTAAGGCAGCTAAAAGTTTAATGTATAGCTACCCTCCTGAGTGCAGCCAAGTTGGATCCACCTCATGGTTTGCGAATGCCGCAGGCGGGTGAGATGATCCGGGCCTTTGACCAGGACTCGAGATGTACACTTTTCAGTACCCGGTGCCCCATCGCCTCCTGAGAATTAGGGTTCTTGGTGATAGGGGCAATTCCTTGAAGCTTGAACCCTAAACCCTAGACCCTAAACCCAAACCCCTAAACCCTAAAACCCGAAACCCTAAACCCTAAACCCGAAAACCTAAACCCCTCAGAAAACTCCACACCCGAAACCCCTCAACCCCTAAAGCCCGAGACCCATCTTCCAGCTCCGGAAGACTAAAATGTGATAGGGGTTTTCTGGGGTGGTCTTTAGGGTTTAGGGTTTAGGATTTAGGGTTTAGGGTTTGGGTTTCTCCACGGATTCCTTAAAGGTTAGGGCACAAGGGGGTGCAGAATCGGAGACCCAAAATTTCCTCACGCTGCCCCAAGGTTGCCCCCCAAAACACCACAATCTCCCTAAACCCTAGAAACGCTCCTCCCCTAAACCCTTAAACCCCGAAGCCTTAAAGACCTCAACCCTAAAACCCTCAACCCCTAAACCGTTAAACCCTCAATCCCCTAAAACCCTGAAACCCTCAACCCCTAAACCAAATCCTCAACCGCGTAAATCCCTGAAACCCTCTATTCCCTAAAAACCCTCACCCTAGACCCTAAACCCTAAACCCTCTATACCCTCAACCGCAGGATCGGGACGGCCTCCTCTCCCAGGAGGAGTTCCATGAGTTGTTGGGCACGGTCTAGGCGAGGGCGGCCCCACGCCAACGCAAACCCCCCTAAGCCATAAGCATTTCAGGGTTTAGGGTTAAGGGTTTCGGGGTTGGGGTTTAGGGTGTTGGGTTTAGGGAGTGTGCAGGGTTCAGGGTTCAGGATATAGGTTTCGAAGGCCGCGAGTGAGTGAGCCCCAAAGCCCTCAAGGCATGCGATGCCTGCCCACCCAAAACCCCTAAACCTGGGGGGAGGGGATTTGTGTGTAGGCAGCGAGCCATCAACCGGCCCTATTAGGTTTTAGGTCTTAGGGCCAGAGCCCGTTAAGGGTTAGGGTTCAGAGCCTTAGGGTTTAGGGTTTAGGGTAATCAGTTCCTAGTCCTACACGAGTCCCAAATTACATACACTTCCGATCGATGTTGAAGGTTACTGTAGTAGAGCAATAATTGAATAGAGAAGCAGAGCATCTACCCATCTGGGTGCAAGATGCCCCTTAATGTCTCAGGTGGTGCTGATTCTGATCCGACAGTTCAATCGAAGCCCGGCACCGCGAGGCCTTCCAATCCTTGCCGAGGGCGCGCGCCTGATGAAGCCAGAATCTGCATCGCCACATGGTGCCCCGCAGGGAGGTCGGACAGAGCTTAGGGCTGGAGGTTAGGGTTTGGGGACTACCATGTCAAGGGGCTTCGAACAGCCCTGGCCCTAAACCCTAAATCCTAGGGTTTACGGCTTAGGCTTTAGGAGTTAGGGTTTAGGGTTATAGACCCTCCAAGCAAAAGGACCCTAAAGGCCGAGCTCCCTGCGTTAATTCACCCTTCCCCCTCAGTTCGCGGACGGGGAAGTGGTGTTCTGAATTCTGCTGGAAGCCCTGTGCCAGCAGACGGCCTAAGGTAGGGGACCCACTTTCGTCAGAAACGAAAGCTCGGGCCTTCGTAGCGCATATGGTGTGCATAGTGGGACCATGACTATATGGGGATACCACATAGGGGCCTTAAGAACTACTCATGTTGTTCCCTTCTGGTCCCTTTGTAATTATACTATGATAACCCCCCCACAGCCCTCTTCTAATCAAATGCTGGCAAGCGGCTCCTGCAGTCTGCGACTGCAAATTCGTTTCACTGCTGCGGCTCCAGCAGTGAGTGCTTCAAAAGGTCCAAGCCCATCCCTCAGAAACCCGAGGCCTGAACAAGAGCAACCCTAATGCCTAAACCCTAACAACCCTAACGCTCTAAATACCTAAGACCCTGGAACCGAAAAACCCCAAAACCGTAAAACCTTGAAGCCATAAACCTCAACCTCCCCCCTGCCCCCCCCCCACTCCCCCCAAGCCCAAAGCCTAGTTCATGCTGTCAGCTCTCGAAAGCATTGTGCTTTCTTGGGTTGGTTCCCTGCAACAGTGAAACAAGACCCTAAACCCTAAAAACCCTCAAACCCTCAACCCGAAACCCTCAACCCGAAAGCCTAAAGCCTAAAGCCTAAACCCTAAACCCTGAAACGGGATGCCTTGTAACGTTCGGCCACGAAGGGGTCCTCATCCAGAGCGTTGACCATCTGGAACCTTAGGGACAAGGTTTCGGGTAGAGTTTAGGGTTTAGGGTTTAGGATTTAGGGTTTAGGGTTTAGGGCTTGAGGTTTAGGGTTTAGGGTTCAGGGCTTCAAAATTAGGGTTTAGCGTTTCGGGATCAGAGCTAATATATCTTCAGCCCAAGCCCTGTAAGCTCTGAAGCTCAGCACCCAACCGCAAGCGATTTAGGGTTTAGGGTTTCGGGTTTAGGGTTGCTTTAGGGTTTAGGGTTGTGGCTTCGGGTTTAGGGTTTAGGGTTCAAACCCCCAATGGAGCCTTTCGAGGGTTTGGTATCTGAGGGTCCCTTGCACGCACACGCGCGCACACAAACTTCCCATGGCATCCAAAACCACCCCACCTTGCTATCTTACTTTGGGGCAGGGGGTAGGTAATTAACCCCATAAGCCTCAAGCCTCACATCCATGAATAACCCTCAAGCCTCACATCCGCGAACAGCTATTTCTTTCCTTACGCTCAGACCGCCAAAACTCCAAACCCCACTCCTGTCCTCAACCCGAAACCCCTAAACCCTAAACCCTAAACCCTAAACCCTAAACCCTAAACCCTAAACCCTAAACCCTAAACCCTAAACCCTAAACCCTAAACCCTAAACCCTAAACCCTGAACCCCAAGCCCCAAGCCCCAAGCCCCAAGCCCCAAACCCCAAGCCCCAAACTGCACGCTCTCTTGCCAGCGGGACTCAAGCCCCTGCGCCGTTTTGCGTTGACCCAGACCCTGGCGTATCCCGGCTCGGAACCATGCGGGGATTCTCAGATGGCTTGGGAATTCTGCGTTAGGGTTCGGGGTTCAGGGTTCAGGGGTTCAGGGGTTCAGGGGTTCAGGGTTCAGGGTTCAGGGTTCAGGGTTTAGGGTTTAGGGTTTAGGGTTTAGGTTCAAGGTTTAGGGTTTAGGGTTTAGGGGTTAGGGGTTCAGGGTTTAGGGCCTTGGGGGGGGGGTTTAGAGCTCAGGGTTGGGGGTTTTGTGCCTGTTTGGGTTGGTTGTGTGGGGGGCTGAGGGTGGAGGGATGGCCTGCTGTCGCGGGGTAAGGGTTTAGGGTTTGGGGTTTAGGGTTTAGGGTTTAGGGTTTAGGGTTCAGGGTTCAGGGTTTAGGGATTTGGGATTCGGGTCTTTAGGACTTGTGGGCTTTGAAGCTTCCGCAGTAAAGGGCTACTTGGGATACGTGGTTCAAAGTGTTGGGGTCTAGGGTTTAGGGTTCAGGGGGCTTGGCGGTTGAGGAGTTTTGGGGTCTGGTAAGGGTTTGGGGTGTGGTTTGCTACTGTGCTGCAATTTCCACTTGCCCTGAAGCCTAAACCCGGGTTTAGACCTAAACTTGACTCAGAACATCAACCAAACCCTCAAAACCCAAACCCGAAGCTCGATCCCCTCAAACCCTTTAAGCCACAAGCCCAGGAAACTCACCCTAAACTCCAAACATCACGACGACACACCCCTTTCCAAACCTCAAGCCCTATAAGACCCTGGAAGCCCTGAGCCCTAAACCCTAAACAGTAACCCCAAACCCTAAACCCTAAACCCTAAACCCTAAACCCTAAACCCTAAACCCTAAACCCTAAACCCTAAACCCTAAACCCTAAACCCTAAACCCTAAACCCTAAACCCTAAACCCTAAACCCTAAACCCTAAACCCTAAACCTAACCCTAAACCCTACCTAAACCCTAAACCCTAAACCCTAAACCCTAAACCCTAAACCCTAAACCCTAAACCCTAAACCCTAAACCCTAAACCCCAAACCCTAAACCCTAAACCTGAACCCTAAACCCTAAATCCTAAACCCTAATTCCTAAACCCTCAACACTAAACCCTAAACCCTAAACCTACGAGGCGCTCTCGCTCTGCTGTGCTCCGTGGCGCCATCGCCCTCGCAGCCTGGGGCTCTTTTGCAAGGGGGTGGGAGGGTTTAGGGTTGAGGGTTGAGGGTTTAGGGTTGAGGGTTGATTGCTCGGGTGTAGGGTGCAGGGTTGTAGGGTGTAGGGTGAAGTGTAGGGGTTCGGGTTTAGGGTTTAGTCCAGGGTGTATATAGGGTTTAGGGTTTTGGAAGGAACCTTTGGTTTGGAGCTTGCGGGGTTGGAGTTAAGGTTTTGAGGTTTGAGATCAGGGCTTACGGGGGGGGGGGGGGGGGGGGGGGGGGGGGGGGACGAATGTGCCTTTGGGAGTGGGATTGTGGGCCTTTGTGGGTTTGGTATTTTAGGTTTGGGTTCAGGAGGTTCCTGCAACAACATGTCGTAAGGATAATTCCAGAAACAGATGGAATTGGGTTCGGTGGGAACCCTAAACCTTACAACCCCAGGCCCCCTCAAAACCCTAAACCCTAAACCCTACAACCCCTACAAGCCTACAACCCCTAAAACCCCTACAACCCCTACAACCCCAAACCCCAAACCCCAAACCCTAAACCCTAAACCCCAAACCCTAAACCCTAAACCAAAAAAATAAGAGTGCCATGAGGCCCTTGGGCTGTGCGCGACCTTTGTGGTGCCCGTGTTCCGAGCCACCCCAGAGGCCAGCATGAGTAGGGTCTGGGGTTTAGGGTTTAGGGTTTAGGGTTTAGGGATTGGGGTTTAGGGTTCGGGGTTTAGGGTTTAGGGTTTAGGGTTTGGGGTTTGGGGTTTAGGGTTGGGGTTTAGGGTTTAGGGTTTAGGGATTAGGGTTTAGGGTTTAGGGTTTGGGGTTTAAGGTTTAGGGTTTAGGGTTTAAGGTTTAGGGTTTAGGGTTTAGGGATTAGGGTTTAGGGTTTAGGGATTAGGGTAGGGTTTGGGGTTTAGGGCTTGGGGTTTAGGGTTTAGGGTTTGGGGTGTAGGGCTTGGGGTTTAGGGTTAGGGTTTAGGGTTTGGGGTTTCGGGCCTGGGGTTCAGGGTTTTAAGGGTTTGGGGTTTAGGGCTTGGGGCTTTTGCGGCTCTGAAAGAGTTTTGAAGGCAAAGTTCCCTGTCGGAGTTTTTTTTGCCTTTAAAGTTGGAAATTCGACCCACCCCCAAAAGCCCCAGAAGCCAATTCGGCAAGAGGCCCACCCTGCCGACCTGCACAGCACCGCGCCCGCTGCCCGCGCTACGGTGCCGGCTGCACTCTCGGCCCCGGGCAAGGCGCCGTTTTAGGATTTAGGGTTTAGGGTTTTTGGGGTCGTTTTAGGACTTAAGGTTAAGGGTTTCCCTTTCTTTGGGGGTGGGTGGGGGGGGGCGGGGTTGGGGGGGATTCCGTATGCGTTAAGTGTTTGATTGATTTGGTTCCCGAAAGCATCGCGAAGGGTTCTTCCGTGCGGAGCCCTCTGACCCAACAACATAGAGTGAAGTACATAGAGTCAAGTGCATAGAGTTAAGTGCATAGAGTGAAGTGCATAGAGTGAAGCGCGTAGAGTGAAGTGCATAGAGGGAAGTGCATAGAGTCAAGTGCATAGAGTGAAGTGCATAGTGTGAAGTGCATAGAGTGAAGTGCATAGAGTCAAGTGCATAGAGTCAAGTGCATAGAGTGAAGTGCATAGAGTCAAGTGCATAGAGTGAAGTGCATAGAGTCAAGTGCATAGAGTCAAGTGCATAGAGTGAAGTGCATAGAGTGAAGTGCATAGAGTGAAGTGCATAGAGTGAATTGCATAGAGTGAATTGCATTGAAGTGAAGTAGAAAGTGCGAGATTTACGTAGAATTTAGTAGACCTTCGTACCCAGTCCTAGATTTCTAAATTAAAATTACTCTTTCTAATTAAAATTACTCTTTCTAAGGCGGCGGGCTGGGTTGACATCGCCAATCGGGATTGCAACCCTCTGCGGGTTTCGGCGTGGTCGCGGTGCTAAAACCGTCGTTTTTTTTACGTTTCTTGATTTGCGCGGACAACCCTCTGCGGGTTTCGGCGTGGTCGCGGTGCTAAAACCGTCGTTTTTTTACGTTTCTTTCTGTGCGCGGACAACCCTCTGCGGGTTTCATCGTGGTCGCGGTGCTAAAACCGTCGTTTTTTTACGTTTCTTGATTTGCGCGGACAACCCTCTGCGGCTGATCGCCGGGTCGCGGTGCTAAAACCTTGTTTGGTACTTTTTTTCGCGCGCGCGGACACCCTCTGCGGGTTTCGGCGTTGGCGCGGTGCCAAAACCGTCGTGTTTTTGCGTTTCCTGACATACAAACGTAACCCCTCTGCGGGTTTCGGCGTTGGCGCGGTGCCAAAACCGTCGTGTTTTTGCGTTTCTTGACATGCAAACGTAACCCCTCTGCGGGTTTTCGCGTGGTCGCGGTGCTAAAACCGTAGTGTTGTTGCATGTTTTTTTCGACTTGTGTAGTACAGACGTAGTACGCCGGGGACTTCCGTGGCTGGAAAATCGAGTTTTGTCGTACAAATGTAGTACGCCACGGACGCCCCCGGAGCTTCCGTGGCTGGAAAGTCGATTTTTGTAGTACAGACGTAGTACGCCGCGGACACCCGGAGCTTCCGTGGCTGGAAAGTCGACTTTTGTAGCACAGACGTAGTACGCCCGGGACACCCGGAGCTTCCGTGGCTGGAAAGTCGAGTTTTGTAGTACACACGGACGCCCCCGGAGCTTCCGTGGCTGGAAAGTCGACTTTTGTAGTACACACATAGTACGCCGCGGACACGCGGAGCTTCCGTGGCTGGAAAGTCGACTTTTTGTAGTAAAGACGTAGTACGCCGTGGACGCCCTGGGCGCATGAAAACACCGCAAATAGCATGGTAACGGACATCTGGGCGCTTGAAAACACCGCAAATAGCATGGTAACGGACATCTGGGTGCATGAAAACACCGCAAATAGCATGGTAACGGACATTTGGGCGCTTGAAAACACCGCAAATAACATGGTAACGGACTTCGGCGCCCGTGAAGACACGGGGATGTTTTTGTCCTTTCTCGTTGAAAACCTCGCAGATATCGTGGGACTCGAATTCCGGGAAAACCTCGCAAATATCGTGGGACTCGAATTCCGGGATGTCGAAACCCTCGCAAGTATCGTGGGACTCGACTTCCGGGATGTCGAAACCATCGCAAATATCGTGGGACTCGAATTCCTCGAAAACCTCGCAAATAGCGTGGGACTCGAATTCCGGGATGTCGAAACCCAACCTCGCAAGAAAACCTCGCAAATATCGTGGGACTCAAATTCCGGGGCGTCGAAAACCTGGGAAATTTCGTGGGACTGGAATGTGAATGCCATGCAGCGGACCGGGAAAAAAGTGATCTCGTTTTGGAGGGAAGGCGCGTGCCGCGACCAGCCACTGGAGCTCGGCGTTGTCTTCAATGCCGATGAAAAGTGTACAGAGCTGACCACAAGTTCATGGCATTCAACTCCACACACTTGAATGCCATGCAGTTCCATACACGTCCACTGGACAAGTGCAGTGCACAAGTTGACTGTGCAACCATGTAAGTGCATACATTTGTCCAAGTGCATGCAGTTCGAGTGCAAAGAATCAACTGCATGGAGTAACGCACGGCAAATCGATGCTTTCGGGCCATCCCTCTTCTAGTTGATTTTTTTTTTTTTTGGGGGGGGGGTGGGGGTTAGGATTCAGGGTTCCTTTCGTTCAGTGCATTAGGGTTTGTGGGTTGATAACGGGGGGGGTTTAGCATCTTTTTTTGTGGTATCGGCCAGACCCTGAGCCCTAAAAGCCCTTGACCTCAAGCTGTAAAATCCCAGCCTAGACCCTAAAATCCCTGAAGCCCTAGTGGCTAGTGTCGTGTCATGCTTTGACCTGCACCGCAAGTGTGGGCGTATGGGTATAGGGTTCAAGGATTAGGGTTCAGGGTTTTGGGGTTTCCTGGCAGGTGGCTGTGGACGCTCTGCCATTTTTCTTCAGTCTCCGCAGCTCTTGAGCCTCTTCGAAGTCGAAAGCGTTTGGTGTCGGAATTGCGTGCCCATGTGCTATGCGGCGCAATCGTACGTATCCTTTGTGAGCTGGTGAACTACCAGAATGACATGGCCGAACACTCTTCGAAGAAGGATGGCGAGAGAGACCTGATCATGCATCAATTCAACTCCAAACTGGAGTTTACAATCGCCCGTGTCTCTGCCATGAAGAAGAAGTTGGGGTACGACTTGACAGGAGAGGAATTCGAGGACCTGGCATTGGCACATAACAAAAAACTCGTGGACAAGCCCTATACCCCTGGCAGCCCAGTGGTACCCTTTGCCTTTTTTTTTTTGTTCTGGGTTCCCTTCTAAAGTAACCAACCACAAAAGGGTGCCCTTACTATGATATGGCTACTGGGCTACCAAGCACCCTGAACCCCATCTAAACCCTAAACAATAAAGCTTAGACTCCACGCTGTCTTCAGGCCTCCGCTGCCTCTGCTCCCGCCGCTTTCTCAGGCACGCCGGACCCCTTCTGATCATGGTTCAGGGTCCAGGTTTATGGTTAGGGTTTAGGGTTTAGGGTTTAAGGTTTAGGGTTTAGGGTTTAGGGTTTAGGGTTTAGGGTTTAGGGTTCAGGATTCAGGGTTTAGGGTTTGGGGGTAGCAAGTAGAGTCACCATAACGAGGCATCCTTTTCTGCAACTGGGTCTCCATGGGAGCCTTGATGGTCCAAGGTGTAGGGTCTAAGTTTAAGTCTAAGGAGTTAAGGCATCCCAGAATTAATTAGGGCGCAGCGGCTCCTCTTGGGACTGCCACTGAGGGGTTCCCCGCTTCGCCCGAGATCCCGGAACCTGCAGCGACTGAATGTGAACAACGCGCCCCACCATACAAGAGGGGAAACATATAGAGAGCATGGAAGCCACCCTGCGCCAGCACGATGGAACTCCAACCAAACCATACAAGAAAAGTACTATCAGACCATAGGCCCTTAAACCCTCAACCCTGAACCCTAAGCCGCCAAACCCCTGGCCAACTGATGGAAGAGCACCTGGAAAGGCTTTGATGGATGTTGGGTAGCTGGATCTGGGTTTCGTTCGTGTTTCATTTGAGGGTTTCCGAAAATAGGGTACCCTTTTTGGGGGTCCCTTTAAGCGGATTCTATTCTATTTGGGGTAATATAAGGGGTACCCCTATTTTGGGAAATGCCAATTTCGGGGTTTGCATCCCAGCCTAGAACCCTGCCCTAAGTAGGTGATAAGTAGACGTTTAATTGGTTATACTTAGGGTTTAGGGTTTAGGGTTTAGAGTTTAGGGTTTACCTCCATGTAGCCCATACTGCAGCCTGTGCGAGGCGCCGCACTCCTGCCCGCGACCCTGTTCACCGCACGCAGCATGGTAAGCGCTTGCTGCTCAGAGTGTGGTGGGGTTGTTGGTTTACCCCTTGGTTCTTTGCAGTGAGACAATGAATGCGGCACCTCATATTCCCCCCATATTACCCTTTCAGGCAATTTGTAGGGTCTCTCATTCCCTCGTTCCCTAACCTATGAAGTGACAGTGAGATTTGAAATATATATATATATATGTATATGTATATATACGGTCTACTGAAACATCCTCTAGGAAGCCCAGTGGGGCACTGCTAAAATTTTGGGCTCCTTCTTACCGGGTGTAGGCTTTAAGGGTGTAGGGTATAGGGTTTAGGGTTATGGGTCCCTCAACCCTCAACCCTCAACCCTCAACCCTCAACCCTCAACCCTCAACCCTCAACCCTCAACCCTCAACCCTCAACCCTCAACCCTCAACCCTCAACCCTACACCCTGAACCCTAAACCCTCAACCCGCAACCTCTCAGTGTAAGTCCTTGAGAGGTTGAGATTTTCCCCTACCGGGGTTGAAGTGGAGCTTATTGAATTAGGCCGTTTAACCCCTAAACACCACAACTCTTGAAGGTTTAGGGTTTCGTTTTTCCTGAAGGTTTGGGGTTTTGAAACCCTAAACCCCAAACCCTAAACCCTGAACCCTGAACTCTAAACCCTATAAACCCTAAGCCCAATTCTTACCTAAATGCCCCCCTCTCCCAGAGGTCATGAACGTCATCAGCCGCCACGCGAAAGCCCCGGTCAGCGAGTTCGGCGCGCCCTCCGGTGTGCGCAACTTCCAGGAGCTCTGTTGTGTTAGGGGGTTTGAGGGGATTAGGGTTTCGGGTTTAGGGTTTAGGGCTTAGGGCTTAGGGTTTAGGGTTGAGGGCTTTTGGTTGTGAACACCCGGGTTTGGCTATTATGCGCGTTGTGTCTGTTATGCCTGTTCTGATGATCGTGGTTTTTATGAGTGCTTGGATGATTCAGAGTAGCTTATGTGGGATTTGGGATAGTTACTAGGACCCGGAGTAGGCCCTTATTCCCTTGTTTTGGGGTTTAGGTTTCCTGATAAGCCCCTTAAAACCAAAAAGGGTACCTTGTTTTTCTCTCAGGTTACTCTTGGGTCTAGGTTATGACCCCCAGAACCCAGCACACTCTGAGGTCCCCCAAGCCCCGAAACCCTGGTAGGGCTCAAGGTTCAGGACTTCTTGGCCATAGCCCAGCTACGCAATCGCATCCCTCGCACCGATCTACCCTAGCGCGAAACCCTAAACCCTATACCCTACACGCTAAACCCGAAACCCTATAATAATATAGACCCTAAACCCAAAGCCTGCAGTGATGTGCAAGACACGAACTGCCAGTTCCCCGAGGACTCTCCGCCCGACATCCCTCACAGGCTTTCGGGCTTTACGTCTAGGTTAAGGCCCTCATTTGTTTTAGGTTTCGGGTTTAGGGCTTAGGGCCAGTAAGAAATTACAGCAGAGCTCCCAATGTAAAACTGCGCCGCTGGGCCAACTTCACAGTGAAGTTGGTTGTCGCTATTTTTTCCGGGTTTCTTTTGGCAGTTCATAGCCAGCTGCAAAGCGAACTTGAAATACAGAACCTCGGGTTTAGGGTTTAGGGTTTAGGGGCCTCCTGGAAGGAGATGGCCCTGGGATTCACCACGGACATTGCCAAGAACAACCTGGGCGAATCCTTCTACAGGCCTTCTGATGGCTTAGGTTTTTGGGGCCTTTCAGGGTTTAGGGTTTGGGGTTTAGGGTAAGCCCTTGAAACCCTAAACCTCAGACCCTGAGCCCTAAGCCCTAAGCCTGAAACCTTAGGGCCCCTAACCCCTAAACCCTAAACCCTAATCCCTAATCCTTAAGCCCTAAACCAAAAAGCCCTAAACCCTAAACCCGAAACCCGAAGCCTAAACCCTAAACCCTAAACCCTAACAGACCTCAGGCCAGGCCCCGTTTGGGGAGGGGAGGGGGGTTAGGGTGGAAGGGCCCTAGAAATGCCCTAAGCCCTAGAGTTCCAAGGCCGGGAGGGTTTAGGGTTTAGGGTGTAGGGTTTAGGGTTTCGGCTTGAGGGTTTGAGGTTTAGGGTTTAGGGTTTAGCCCTAAACCAAACACCGCCCAGCCCTAGCTAAAGCCCAAAACCCCCAAAACCCCTAAGCCCTAAACTTTGTTCCGCCCTAAACCCCAAAGCCCCTGAAACCCCAAAAACTCTGCTAAGCCCTAAACCCTAAACCCCCAAACCCCTAAGCCCCCTGCTACAAGCAGGCCATGGGTAGCCCTAAACCCTAAACCCTAAACCCGAAACCATAAACCCTAAACCTAAACCCTAAACCCTAAACCCTAAACCCTAAACCCTAGACCCTAGACCCTAGACCCTAAACCCTAAACCCTAAACCCTAAACCCTAAACCCTAAACCCTAAACCCTAAACCCTAAACCCTAAACCCTAAACCCTAAACCCTAAACCCTAAACCCTAAACCCCAAACCCCAAACCCTAAACCCTAAACCCTAACCCTAAAAAGCAGGCCATGGGTGCCCTTCGTGACCACCATCTTTCTCTTCATCTTCGTGAGCAACTGGTCAGGCTCTTCTTCTGGGTTTAGGGTTGAGGGTTTAGGGTTTAGGGTTTAGGGTTTAGGGTTTAGGGTTTACGGTTTAGGGTTTCGGGTTTAGCGTCAAGTGGGGTGCTTAGGGGCATGTTGGGCTTGAGGGGTTTTGGGGTGTCGGGTATAGGGTTCTTGGGAGCGGCGTTTAGGGCTTCAGCGGCGTTTAGGGTTTGGAGTTGTAGGGGTTCGGAGGCTTGGGTTGATAGAGTTTTCGGGGCTTGGGGTTTATTTTTGTTTCTCCGCAGCGAGGGTTTAGGGTTTAGGGTTTAGGGTTTAAAGGTTTAGCAGGTTTAGCAGGTTTAGAAGGTTTAGCAGGTTTAGCAGGTTTGGGATCATGGGCTGGAGGTTCAGGGATCGGATGGGGGTTCAGGTGGGTGCGTGCCGTCGTGCAAAGAGTCAGTGCCATCACCTAACCAGCAGCAACGCGGTTTAGGGTTTTGGGTCTATAGGGTATGGGGTTTAGGGTTTAGGGTTCAAAGGCACGAAATCCAGAGACCCCACTGCGCCCCGCAATAAACCCTAAACCCTAAACCCTGAACCCTGAACCCTAAACCCAAAACCCTAAACCCTAAACCCTAAACCCTAAATCTGACCCTCCCTACGCCCGAAGCCCAGTAGCCAGGCGCGCTGATCCCGTGGAAGTTGTTCGAGATCCCTGCAGGCCCCATCGTTTGGGGGATGGTTGCAAGGGATATTTGGGTGGATTAGGGTTTAATTAGGGTTTAATTAGGGTTTAGGGTTTAGGGCTTAGGGCGTTTAGGGTTTAGGGTGTTTAGGGCGTTTAGGGTCTGGGGTTTCGGGTTTGGGGTTTGGAGGGAATGCTTGGGGCGCAGGATTGATTCTGGGGTGAGGGTTCAGGGTTTTGGGTTGAGGGAGGAGGGCTTAGGGATGTTCGTTCCGGGCGCAGGGTTGAGGCTTGAGGGCTGAGGTCTTAGGGCTCAGTTTAGGTGTTTTAGAGTTCAGTCTTTCGGAAATTGAGGGTGTAGGGTTGGGCCCCCAACCCGAAACCCGAAACCCTAAACCCTGACTCCTTAGCCCTGGGTTCTGGGCTATAATTGGGGGTCGGAAGAGCTATTGGATGCAGACTCATGGGTTCCCCTACTGCTCCCCTCTATACTACCCCCCTAGGTTCCCCCCCATAATTAAGGCTGTTTGGCTGAAGCGGAGGAGGCCCGGAGAGCGTGTGCGCAGGTACTGCAGGCCAGATGGGCCATGGAAAAGTTGTTTTCAGCGCAGACGCCTTACCGTTCCGGGCCTCCGCGCACGCGCTCAACTGGGTCAGCAAATCCACGAACCCTAAACCCTAAAACCTACAGCCTAAAACCTAAACTCGAAACCTGAAACCCTAAACCAGACCGACAAGGCCCAAGACTTTGTCTCCGACTTCAAGGTGGTCTTTTGGGTTTGAAGGCTTAAGGGTTTCAGGGTTCTTGGGTTTAGGGTTTAGGGTTTTCGCGTTCGGCTGAGGGCCGGATCCCAGGTGAGTTGGCCGCACCGACCAACAACATCAACACCACTGTGGCACTGAGCTTGCCACGCACTCAGCTAAACTAAACCCTAAGCCCTAAGCCCGAAACCCTGAACCCTAAACCCTAACCCTAAACCCTGGCCCAGCATGTACCTTATAGAGCTTCGAGAAGGCTTGTAGAATTGTTTCTTTTTGGATGGTTCTGATTCAAATCTTGGGGCCATGCCCCTTGTAGAAGTGCTATTCAAGGTACCCAACCTAAACCCTAAACCCTAAACCCTAAACCCTAAACCCTAAACCCTAAACCCTAAACCCTAAACCCTAAACCCTAAACCCTAAACCCTAAACCCTAAACCCTAAACCCTAAACCCTAAACCCTGAACCCTGGTAACTTCCCCCTAGAAATTGTCCATGCTCCAGTCCCAAAACCCCAACGTGCACCCTCTGAGGTTTAGGGCTTAGGGGTTAGGGTTAGGGCTTAAGGCTGAGGGCTTAGGGCTTCGGGCTTAGGGCTTAGGGTTTAGGGTTTAGGCTTTAGGGTCTAGGGTTTAGGGTTTAGGGTTTAGGGTTACTCTTCCTCAACCACTTTCGTTGTGTCTGCGACACTGAAGCCCTTACCATGAACCTACCAAGGTTGCAGGGCATCGATTTTTTTGGCGGCAATTCGGGGACCCCAACTAAAGCAAAAGGGTTTAGGGTTGAGGGTTTAGGGTTGAGGGTTTAGGGTTTAGGGTTTGGGGAACTTCTACGTCAGAAAGGCTCACCTCCTTGGCTTACTTCGGTGGCGGCCTCGCGAAGAAGGGCCTCGGCTACTTCGCTCGCTACGTGCGGCCGCCCGGGAGGGGTTGTAGGGTTAGGGTTTGGGGTTTAGGGTTTAGGGTTTAGGGCTTGGGGTTTTGGGATAAGGGTTTAGGGTCTAGGGTTCCATGGTTTCTTGAGGTTTAGGGTTTGGGGTTCCATGGCTTTTGGGGTTTAGGGTTGTGGGTTTAGGTTTCCATGGTTTTGGGGGGTTTAGGGCCTTAGGTTATCCTGTATTCGGTTTGAGGGCTTTCAGGGCTTAGGCTCCAGAACAGAGTTTGAAAGGTTGTTGTGAGTGTAGGGTTTAGATGTTCGAAAGCTTGCATGTTGCAGGAAGTTGTTCTGTCTCGACAGCTTTGGCAGGCTTGGGGTTACCAAAAGGCCTCTCTCAGGTAAGAGTCATGGTCCCAGAAATTGACCCTTTACCTGCAACCCGACACCCTAAACCCTAATGCCTAAACCCTAAACCCTAAACCCTAAACCCTAAACCCTAAACCCTAAACCCTAAACCCTAAACCCTAAACCCTAAACCCTAAACCCTAAACCCTAAACCCTAAACCCTAAACCCTAAACCCTAAACCCTAAACCCTAAGGTTCTGAAGTATGGTATGGGTTTCTGGGTTTTATAGGGTTTATGAGGGGTAAAAGAAGGGCGCTGCCCAATTCGCTTAGGATCCCTGAAGGGGCTTGGGGATGGCGTCGCAGGGTGCTTGAGGCTTTAGAGGGTAGAGGGTTTAGGGTTTAGGGTTTAGGGTTTAGGGTTTAGGGTTTAGGGTTTAGGGTTTAGGGTTTAGGGCTGAGGGTTGAGGGTTGAGGGTTCGTAGTGAGCGCTTCAGGTGCAGGGCTTTTGGAGACTTCGGGTTGAGAAGGTGTTGCTCTTGGGTGGTGGGGCTCTGCGCAGCTCTGCAAGCCCGGCTCAACCCTAAACCCTAAACCCTGAACCCTGAACCCTGAACCCTAAACCCTGAACCCTGAACCCTGAACCCTGAACCCTGAACCCTGAACCCTGAACCCTGAACCCTGAACCCTGAACCCTGAACCCTGAACCCTAAAGAAGACGGGAAAGGAGGCGTCACCTACCCCTGTTGCAGCAAAGAAGGCTGCGAAGCCGCCAGGCGCGGAAGCGGCAGACACGGCAACGACGCCACTGCGCTGCCCGGACTGCGGCGTGGGCCGCACATGGCCGCGCGTGTATGCTCTCCATCAACACATGGCCGCCAAACACAACCTCGATTGGCAGGGGGCATGGGAAATCGCGGAACGCCAGGCCGCCTTAGAGGCACCATAAACCCTAACACCCGAAACCCCAAACCCTAGACCCTAAACCCTAAACCCCAGATCCTAAACCCGAAACCCTAAACCCGAAACCCTAGATCAGGTGAAGCCGACTCCCATCCTGCTTCCCATCAACATCCTCGAGGATTTCACCAAGCCGCCCCGGGGCCCAGGACTTCAATGGGGGGTTAGTGAGTTGAGGCGCTTGGTTAGGGGTTAGGGCTAGGGTTTAGGGTTTGGGGTTAAGGGTTTAGGGTTTAAACGTTGAGGGTTTTGGGTTTAGGTCCAATCCCGAGACCTACAGCAACGGGGGATGATTAGGCCCCCCGATGGGGTTGGGGTTTACCCCAAGCCCGAAACCCTGAACCCTGAGCCCTGGACCCTAGACCCTAAACCCTAGACCCTAAACCCTAGACCCTAAACCCTAAACCCTGAACCCTGAGCCCTAAACCAAGGTTGTCCTTGAGCTTCCGACTCTTCGGAAACGTTGTGGCGGATGAGCTGACTGTTGGAGTGCACCCGGCCGGTTTCGCGAGGCTCATGCCTCTCTCCATGGCAGGTTGACAAGTTGACACTTTACTTGAGGTCTAGGCGTTTAGGGGTTGATCAAGGTTCGGGGATCAGGGGTTCAGGGGTTCAGGGGTTCAGGGGTTCAGGGGTTCAGGGGTTCAAGGGTTTAGGGGTTTAGGGGTTCAGGGTTCAGGGGTTCAGGGGGCTTCATTAACCTTAAGCACCGGACAACCCCGAGCAGAAAGCCTAACCCCTAAACCCTAAACCCCCTACACTCCTGCCAACTTGTATGGAAACTCCCAGAGGTGTTTTTGACGACACGCTGTATGTTGTTAATATAACTTTCGGCCCGGCTTTCTAGGCATGGTAGGCCAGAGTAGATGGAAGCTGAACGCGACGCCGCCCAGCGCTTTCAGCCGGCCGGAGTGTCAGTCCACCTTCACGTACTAGGATAGCGCGCATGCCTTCCCGAACTGGGCTGGCTGTGAATTCTAGGAAACATACATGCCTATCAACAACACCAACATAGAAACCAGAAACGGTGTTTTTTGCTCTCGCTTTTATTGGGGATGTAGGGGGTCCAAATCGGGTAACCGTTTCTATGTTAGTGATTCGAGATCTCTGCAGTGGTTTCAATGAGAGTTTGAGGGAGTGTAATCCTTAAGCCTTGACCTTCCAGCTTTGCCGGGGCGGGGTTGACGAGCCCCGAGACTAAACCCCAGAAGCTCACCAAGAGTCCTTACAGCAACTTGAGTCAGGGTTTAGGGTTTAGGGTTTAGGGTCTAGGGCTTAGGGCTTCGGGCTTAGGGCTTAGGGCTTAGGGCTTAGGGCTAAGGGTTTAGTATAGGGTTTCTAAAGATCCCAAACCTTAAGCCTGAACCTCCTCCCATTCCCCCCCCCCCCCCCCCCCCCATCCTACTCATCCCTCCCATTCCCCCCCCCCCCCCGCCCCCCATCCTACTCATCCCTTTTCTTAACCCGACATCCCTAAACCCTAAAGCCTAAACCCTAAACCCTTAAAACTTCGTTCCCTTTGAACCCCGCCAGTTCGCCAGGTGCTGTGCTTCCTGGTGCCTTTCGTGATCCCGCTGCCCATTATGGGCCTGGGTCTCTTCGCAGGAGCCCCCCTGTCGATCAGGGAGTTCCCCAGAGCTTTGGGTAAACCCTAAACCCTAAACCCTGAACTCTAAACCCTAAACCCTTGATCCGCTTCAGGGTTTAGTGTTTCGGGCTAGGGTTTGGGGTTTCGGGTTTAGGTTTCGGGGTTTAGGGTTTCGGGTTGAGGGTTTTAAGCAGGGGAGGTAAAATAGCCAGCTATAACTTCAGCTCCCCCTACTCACAGCCCCACCCTAAACCCTAAGCCCTGAACCCTAAAACCTAACCCCTAACCCCTAACCCCCAAACCCCAAACCCTAAACCCTAAGCCCTAAGCCCTAAGCCCTAAACCCTAAACCCTAAACCCTAAACCCTAAACCCTAAACCCTAAACCCTAAACCCTAAACCCTAAACCTTCAAGCAAGGCCTTCAGGGTTGAGCATCTTTGCTGTGCGCATGTACGGGGGGACGTCCCTTCCCCCCCCCCCCCCCCCCGCACCCCACCTCGGGTTTAGGGTTTAGGGTTCAGGGTTCAGGGATTAGCCTCGACCCTAAGTTACTACACCCCGAAATCCGTGGCGTCAGGATCCATTCGGGCACTGATCTTCTCCAAGCCCTAGGCCCTAGGCCCTAAGCCCTAAACCCTAAGCCCTAAGCCCTAAACCCTCAACCCTAAACCCTAAACCCTAAACCCTAAACCCTAAACCCTAAACCCGTCAGGATCCATTCAGGCACTGATCTTCTCCACCCTGGCCGCGGCTTACATCAAGGAAGCCCTGGAGTGAATGAGAAGCACCATTTTGATGACTGCCGTCACATAAGGAGGGGCTAGCCCTAAACCCTAAACCCTAAACCCTAAACCCTAAACCCTAAACCCTAAACCCTAAACCCTAAACCCTAAACCCTAAACCCTAAACCCTAAACCCTAAACCCTGCCTATGCCCGAGGAAGTGCAATGTAGCGACTTGAGTACCCTGGATCGGGCTTTTAACTACTATTAACTAGCCATGAACGTTCAACCCTAAACCCTAAACCCTAAACCCTGATGGTTAAACCCTAAACCCTAATGGTTAACTATGCTGGACGCTTGCTAAACCCTAAACCCTAAACCTCAAACCCCAAACCCCAAACCCTGCAAACAACACCTCAAAGCCCTTCATGGAAGGGCGTCGTCATTTTTTGGAGTCGACGCGAGCAAGCTGCAGCACTTGCTGCAGAGCAATCGCGGCCAATACTGGGCTGTTTTCTCCCATCGCCTGCCCAAGGTTAGTAGACCCCAAACCCTCAGGCCCTTCGCCACTAAACCTTATGCAACCTAAGCCCTAAACCCTAAACCCTAAACCCTAAACCCTAAACCCTAAACCCTAAACCCTAAACCTTAAAAAAGCCCCAAGCCCTAGGTTTTTCGCAAGCGCAGGGTCGTGAGCCCAAACCTCATCGACCTTAGCCCCCCCTAGGCCTCGGCCTATGGTTCCCTTTCAAGTCTCAACCCTCCAGGGGTTTAGGGTTTAGGGTTTAGGGTTTAGGGTTTAGGGTTTAGGGTTTAGGGTGACCCCCCTATACCCTGCTTGGAGGTCCAGAGTAGGCCCTTCTTCCAATTTTTTTAGGGTTTAGGTTCCCTTACTATTACAGGCACTTTTAGGGTTTAGGGTTTAGGGTTTAGGGTCTACGGTCTAGGGTTTGGGGTTAAGGGTTTAGGGTTTAGGGTGTTGCTCTGGGGCCTGGAGACCCCTAAACCCTGAATCCTCAGCCCCGGGACCCACTCCATCCGGCAAGCCACTTCCCTAGAGAAGTCTCGGGTTTACGGTCTTTATGCCTCTTAGGGTTTAGGGTTTAGGGTTTAGGGTTTAGGGTTCAGGGTTCAGGGCTTAGGGCTTAGGGTTTAGGGTTTAGGGTTTAGGACTCTTATGTGTCGTTCTACAAGTAGCCCTTAGCCCTTACGTATATACCCCTTTGTTTATGAGATGGCCTAGTTACTTGGCGGTTCCCTACATACTACCCCCTTATCTACAAGGCCCAAAACCCCAAAACCCCTAAACTCCAAACCCCGTATCCCACACCCCTAACCCCTAACCCTAGGCCCACACCCCTAAACCCTAAACCTAAACCCGAAACCCTAAACCCTAAACCCTAAACCCTCAACCCTAAACCTTCAACCCTAAACCCTAATCCTTATCCCAAACAGCCCAGAAGTCTTGCGATTTTTCCGCTGCCTGGCCGAGGCATCCTTGGTGTGGGGATGGCGGGTCAAGTATAAGCCTGTCTTGAACAGGGTTTAGGGTTTAGGGTTTAAAGTTTAGGGTTTAGAGTTTACGGTTTAGGGTTTAGGGTAAAGGGTTTAGGGTTTAGGGTTTAGGGATAGGGACTGTTACGGGCTTAGAGGTTTTGGGTTGAGGGGTTTAGGGTTCTGGGCTATCCCCCTCATGAACCTCTCAACCCTGAACACATGAGCCTAAATGCTGCGGGCGCCGCGTCTAGGGGACAAACGCCGCGGCAATCGTTTAGGTCCATCTCTAAGAGTTCGGATATTTGGGGTCTAGATGGTTTCGGGGTTGAGGGTTCCCTAAACCCTAAACCCTAAACCCTAAACCCTAAACCCTAAACCCTAAACCCTAAACCCTAAACCCTAAACCCTAAACCCTAAACCCTAAAACCTAAACCCGGATGGTTTGTGGGTTGGGGGTTCAGGGTCTCGGGAGCTTTTGAAATTCTAGGGCTTCGGTAAGAAGTAGGCTTCAAGCATCCGAGGTATAGGGCTGAAAGAGTTCGGAGGTGGTTTAGGGTTTAGCGTTTAGGGTTTAGGGTTTAGGGTTTAAGGTTTAGGCGGCTGAGGGTTCAATTTTGTTAGCGTTTCGGTTTGGGACAGCAACGTGATGTTAAATGCATCGCAGGCGAGTCACCTGGCCCAGCCATCTATGGAGCACCCACCGGCAAATATGGCTCAACACTGAACCGTATAAGCTCTATATCACGTCCGCAACTACCCTAAACCCTAAACCCTCAAGCCTAAACCCTAAACCCTAAACCCTCAAACCTAAACCCTAAACCCTAAACCTTAAACCCTAAACCCTAGACCCTAGACCCTAAACCCTAAACCCTAAACCCTAAACCCTAAACAGCCCTAAACCCTCACCCTATAATCTGTTGTCAGCCCTAGAGGCCTGAGCCCGGGCCCTTCGAGCCCAGGCCCTAGACCCCGAACCACCCTAAACCCCAAACCCGAAACCCTATACCCTAAACCCTAAACCCTAAACCCTAAACCCTCCAGGGTGTTGGGTTAGGGTAGGGGGTTCAGGGCTTAGGGCTTGGGGGTGGATCAAGCTTTCAGGGCCGGGTTGTTGTGATGGTTTGGGGCAGGTTTTGGGTTTAGGGTTTAGGGTAGGGGCCCATCCTTTCAAGCACTAAAGCCCGAAACTTGCCTTAGAGTTTAGGGTTTAGGCTTTTGGGTTTTGGGTTTGGGTTTTGGATTTAGGCTTTGGGGTTTTGGATGCACTTCTTCAACCCTAAGCATGTGCTTCAATCCGTTCAGAACAGTTCCCTTCCTCCCGATCCTACAATGTAGCGGAGCTTCTACGTGTCGCTGGATCGGATTTCTGCGCGGCAAGAAGCATCACAAAATGGCCGCTGCAGCGAATCGGGACCTGACACGCTCGGAAACCTCAAGCTATTGGGGGCTGTTGGGATATCGGTGCGCTTCGGGTCTTAGGGCTTCAGTCTAGTCCTCCTCTCTGGGCCCTAAACCCTAAACCCTAAACCCTAAACCCTAAACCCTAAACCCTAAACCCTAAACCCTAAACCCTAAACCCTAAACCCTAAACCCTAAACCCTAAACCCTGAACCCTGAACCCTGAACCCTGAACCCTGAACCCTGAACCCTAAACCCTAAACCCTAAACCCTAAACCCTTGGGTTAAGGTTGAGTTGAGGGTTGAGGGTTTGGGGTTTAGGGTTTAGGGTTTAGGGTTTAGTGGGTCCCCTGACCCCGTCACCTTTTCAAAACCTAAAAGCCCTAAAGCCCTAAAACCCCGAAGGCCTGATGGATCAAGGGACTAAAGGAGTTATAAGGGACCTCAGGGGTTACTTGGGGGGTTTATTTTGGGGGCTACTTAGGTACATAGTGACTACATACAGTACATATAGGGGTTGCCCTCCTTTTACCCCTTAAGTGGATGGCTCGGTCCAGACTTCGCCGGAGGTTGCGCTTGTCCTCTGCAGCCTCCGGATTGTGTGAAGCAGTTTTTTTTTGTTGCTGTTATTGGTGAGTGTTTCTGAGGCTCCTTGTTTTGATATTGGTGAGTGTATCTATATATATATATATATACGTATATATATATATATACATATAAAGGGTGTCCTTTTGGGATACAAGGAATACAAGCCCGTTTCCGAAATTGGGAGTACCTTGTTGGGGGTCCTTATGATACGGAAATCCTACTATTTGGGGGCGGGGGGGGGGGGGGTCCTTGTTTTCGTAAACCCCCATGTAGGGTGTTTGGGTTTTTTAGACTTAGCATTCCTTTGCTGCCGCGAGGAGGCTTGTGAATGCAACGGTGGCAATTTCGGACCGTAGCCGTGTCGGCCGGTGTCAATCATTGTGACGCCCCCAAAACCCGAAGCCCTACACCCTAAACCCTAAACCCCTAAACCCCAAACCCCAAACCCTAAACCCTAATTAAACCCTAAACCCTCAACCCTGGACAGCAAACTCTAGACCCGCGACACCGGCCCAAGTCCCTAAAGCACCCAAGGCCCGAAACCCTGACCCTGGACCTTGCACACCCAAACCCTAAACCCAAGAAGCCTAAACCAAGCTTAATGCCGATGACCCCCCCCCCTCCCAGACCTCGACAGCCAAAGGGGCGCTGAGGGAGAGGGTTTAGGGTTTAGGGTTTAGGGTTTAGGGTTTAGGGTTTAGGGTTTAGGGCTTAGGGCTTAGGGCTTAGGGCTTAGGGCTTAGGGCTTAGGGCTTAGGGCTTAGGGCTTAGGGCTTAGGGCTTAGGGCTTGGGCCATGTTGCGAGCCAGCCGATTTGTCAGCGCCCCAGCGGGTGCATGGTGACCGTAAAGCCCCTAAACCCTCAAACCCCAAACCCCCCTAAACCCAAAGCCATCCCAGGATAGGTTTAGGGTTTAGGGTTTAGGGTTTAGGGTTTAGGGTTTAGGGTTTAGGGTTTAGGGTTTAGGGTTTAGGGTTTAGGGTTTAGGGTTTAGGGTTTAGGGTTTAGGGTTTAGGGTTTAGGTTTAAGGGTTTAGGGTTTAGGGTTTAGGGTTTAGGGTTTAGGGTTTAGGGTTTAGGGTTTAGGGTTTAGGGTTTAGGGTTTAGGGTTTAGGGTTTAGGGTTTAGGGTTTAGGGTTTAGGGTTTAGGGTTTAGGGTTGCCCGAACAGCTGAGCTCGCAGCATCCTCCTCCCTGAGCATCGCAGCATTGAGCGGGTACCTCGCTGACAGAAACTGTTGAACTATGGGCCCAAGCATCCCAGGGCTTTTAGGGTTTAGGGTTTAGGCTTTTAAGGTTTAGGGTTTAGGGTTGAGGGTTTAGGGCTTAGAGCTGAAGGAGTTTAGGGTTTAGGATTTAGGGTGCCGCTCACCTACACCCTCATCAGCACGTTCGCCTTGCTCGACGGCTTTGAGCCGTAGGCAATCGAAAGCCGAGCTAGGAGAGGGTTCATGAAAAGCTACTGCTACAGACCTGAACCTAGAACATCCACCCTAAACCCTAAACCCTAAACCCTAAACCCTGAACCCTAAACCCTAAACCCTAAACCCTAAACCCTAAACCCTAAACCCTAAACCCTAAACCCTAAACCCTAAACCCTCAACTCTTTTGACCTTCAACCCCTATGCTCCTAGGTACGCTTTGCCGGCGGGGGCCCACGTGGGAACCTCACCGCAGAGGAGCCAGGGAGTTTAATATAGGGGTCGGAAGAATTAGGGTTTAGGGTTTAGGGTTTAGGGTTTAGGGTTTAGGGTTTGGGGTTCAGGGTTCAGGGTTCACGGTTCAGGGTCAGGTAGGGTATAGTGTCCCTTTAGAGTTATACTATAACAAGCCCCCCAAAAACGATTCTGATTCTTCAGACCCCTTGCATTCGGAGCTTAGATGATTGCCAGTTTTTGCCTCTTGCGTTTTCTGTATCTGGGGCTTCTTAAGGCTTATCGGGTTCAACTTGCATACAGAGTACCGGAAATGCCAAAGTCAAAGTGAAAGCGGTTCCTATATCGAGGGCTTAGGGCGTCTAACGAGTCATGCTCGTGAAGGCTTGTGTTGGAGGGGCAGGGAATGGAGGCTCTCAGATCAGCCTCAAGACCCGACATGTTGAACCCTAAGCACACAGAACCTATAACCCCTCTAAGCCTTTGCTAAACCTTCTAAGTCCTATAGCCCTCAACCCTAAACCCTAGAAACCCTTCTGCGCCCTGCAACCCAATCCAGCCTGTGCGCAAGGACCTCAATCGCCTCAAGACCTTCTTTGCCCGTGCGGGCGTGGCGACGCGCCTGCTCAAGTCCCGCTTGGCGCTGCCCGTTGCGTGCGACAGGGAGGGCGGGTGGGGGGGGAGGGGGGGGGGGGGGCAACGTGGGGGTCTTCCCTGGAGTTCATGGGTACTTGTACCCTTCACTAGAAGTCTGCTTGAAACCAACTTCGGGGACTTATAAGTGCAGTTATGTTGCAGTTGGGGTTATAAAGTACCGATGAACCTCCAAGTTGAGCCACAAAATAGGGTGTAGCGTTCAGGGCTCAGCGCTGTATGGGGGATCGGGAAGCTCCTTTGCACCCGGAGAACCCTGAGCCCTAACCCCTCTAAGCCCTACTTAAGCCCTAAACCCCTAACCCCTAAACCCCAAACCCCAAACCCCAAACCCTAAACCCTAAACCCTAAACCCTAAACCCTAAACCCTAAACCCTATATAAACCCTAAAGCCTAAAGCCTAAACCCTAAACCCTAAACCCTAAACCCTGTTTAGGAGGGGCCTGCTTCAGAAAGGTCAAGTTTGCCGGGCTCTTCAGCACCGTGTGACTGTTTCGGGGTGCCCGAAACCCGAAACCCGAAACCCCAAACCCCAAACCCCAAACCCTAAACCCTAAACCCTAAACCTTAAACCCTAAAAGCCCTAAACCCTAAGCCCTGGGATGCTCGGGCCCATAGTTCCACAGTTTCTGTCAGCGAGGTACCCGCTCAATGCCGCGATGCTCAGGGAGGAGGATGCTGCGAGCTCAGCTGTTCGGTAACCCTAAACCCTAAACCCTAAACCCTAAACCCTAAACCCTAAACCCTAAACCCTAAACCCTAAACCCTAAACCCTAAACCCTAAACCCTAAACCCTAAACCCTAAACCCTAGACCCTAGACCCTAAACCCTAAACCCTAAACCCGCAACCCTCAACCCTCAACCCTAAACCCTAAACCCTAAACCCTAGACCCTAAACCCTAAACCCTAGGGGAACCGCATGTCTAAACCCTTACCTTCAAACCCTGAACCCCAACGTCTCCGCCGCCGAGCCGGGGCTTGTGACGATCTCCGTGATGGGGGTCCTGACACGGGCTTAGGGTTTAGGGTTTAGGGTTCAGGGTTTAGGGTTTAGGGTTTAGGGACCAGCACACAAGTTCATTCCGGATCTCAAGACCGCTCATCACAAAGACTTGATCGAACTTGGCCCAGTCCTCCAACGCGCAGCTGACTGCCGGGCAGTTTTTGGGCAACGCTCCCATGCCTTGCAAAGCCAAAGCAAGTTTGCGGCGGCCTTTACAGCGGCCGCGGGTCGACCATCCCCATGGTTTCGGACGATGACAAAACCTCCTTCTCTGGGCTTTGGAGTACTATACTTTGATACATTTTTTGTTCTGGGTTCCCATTATAGCTACGTATGGTATGTACTTTTTTCCAGGGTCTTTCCAGGGTCTACTCCAGAGGTAGGGATTCTGCACAACCGTGACAGCTTGAGCCCTGAATCGTGGCACGTGCCTGCCCAAGATAGCTCCACCTACGAAGCTTCCTGACCGTACAGGCCCTAACTTCCGTAGACACGTGCCCAGCTATCTGGGGTTGGCCCCCCCCTAAGCTTTGATAACCCACAAGACGTCGCTGCAAAACAGGTAAGCCCCGAGAACTCAGAATACATCGCTGCAAAAAAGGGTGAAAGGCCAACAGACTTCCAGCTGAACTAAGCCTCGAACCCGAGACCCGAAACCCTGACATAGGGTCGGAAGAATTATAAGTAGCATTCCCTTCTGGTCCCCTTATAAATGTACTACAAGAACCCCCCCTGATTGTTAAGGCACCTTTTGTAGTCCCTTTGTCCAGCTTGTGGTCTACGGGTAGTTTCGTGGGCCCTTAGTATGGTCCCTTACCTCCCTTTGGACGGTTCTCATGTATGGGCCTTCGGGTTGTTTAGGGTGTGTAAAGGGCGTTTAAGGGCCCATACTAAGGGACCACGTACCTACCCTAAGATGTGGGTCCAAACCTCCAAGCCCTTGAGAACGTCAGACTTCCACGCCCTTTACGGTTCAGGGCTTAGGGGGTTCTGGGGCGAAGGCTTGGGGTTCTAGGGTTTAGCGGTTAAGGGTTTTAGGGTTTAGGGTTTAGGGTTTCAAGATCTGGGGTTTAGGGTTTCAAGATCTTGGGTTTAGGGTTTAGGGCTTAGGGTTGTGGAGTTTTCTTGTAGATCTTGCTCAAAGGTTCTAGAGTGTAGGTTTAGGGCCTTAGCGTTTAGGTGTCAGGGAGTCAGGGTTCGAGGATTTCGGGCTCCAGGAGGCTGCTGCACTCGGCAAACCCGCAAGTGCCTCCTAACCCAAAACCCAAAACCCAAAACCCTAAACCTTAAGCCCTAAGCCCTAAACCTAAACCCTAAACTGTGCTTACTTGGCAGACCCGTGGTATCTTGCCACTTTGGGGTTCTCTTGTTTCTTGGAGGTTCATGAGTACTTGTAAGCCCATGTAGGTCTACTTCTAACCCACCTAGGGGACTTTATGGGGCTTCTAAGTGCAGTTATAGTACTGGGCGACCAAGGCTGAGCCAAAATTCCTGCCTTTTGATTCACCCGCCATTAAGCTAAGCCCGGTTTATTGTGCTGCTTAGGGTTAGAACCTCAAGAACCCTAAACCCTAAACCCTAAACCCTAAACCCTAAACCCTAAACCCTAAACCCTAAACCCTAAACCCTAAACCCTAAACCCTAAACCCTAAACCCTAAACCCTAAACCCTAAACCCTAAACCCTAAACCCCATTCTGCTGCTCAGACGAGTGCGCCTTTTGAAGCTTCGCCGCATGCGGCTGTCCGGGACCAAGAGGCGCACGGGTTTTAGGCAGACTGTTTAGGGTTTAGGGTTTAGGGTTCAGGGTTCAGGGTTCAGGGTTTAGGGTTTAGGGTTTAGGGTTTAGGGTTTAGGGTTTAGGGTTTAGACGAGTTCTTCGAAAGCTTCTTGCAAGTAAGCCAAAACAGCCCCAAAACCCCCAATCCCCCAAGCCCACAAGCCCTAAGGCCCTAAAGAACACCAAGCCCTAGACTCAAGTCTAACGAGTTGTTTTGGAGGGGTCTCAGAGTTTAGGGTCTAGGGTTTAAAGTTTATGGTTTAGGGCTTAGGCCGTTTGTTGCTTCTTGGAAGTAGCTCTCTGATGCCCCAAAAGCTCCATCGCCATCAAGTTGCCTAGGGGTAAACCCTAAACCCTAAACCCTAGACCCTAGACCCTCGACCCTAGACCCTAAACCCTAAACCCTGAGCCCTAAACCCCTAAACCCCGAAACCCTAAATCCTAAACCCCTAAACCTCATATTGGTTGGTGGTCTCTTTAAGTAGGGTTTCTTTTTTTGTAGGGGGTTCTGATTAGGGTATCTAGGGCCATTAAGGCATATGGGCAACAGATAAAGAGGCCACCGGCCTTTTTAACCTAAACCCCTAAAGCCCTAAACCCCTAAGCCCCTGAACCCGTAATTCCACAGCTCGAAGACTCCAAAACCCTTGCAACCAAGATTTGCACAGTAATCTTTTGTGTGAATTTACGTTATACGCACTGATTCTTTCACCACCGTTATCACAAACCCTAAGCCCAAGCCCTAAACCCTAGACCCTAAACCCCAAACCCTCATCTTGTATTCAAAGCCAGGGCTCTCTGAGCAGCCCCGACTGGATCGTGAAGCAGAAGGCCGCCAGAACAAGGGGGGGGGGGGGGGGTCAGGGTTTAGGGTTTAGGGTTTAAGGTTTAGGGCGTATATAGTTGAGGACCTCATGTGGGGTTGGGGCGTTAGTGGGGTTTAGGGCTTTTAGGTGTAGGGGGGGGTGTAGGAGGGGTGTGAGGGGGGGTGCAGGGGTCCTACAGAACTGAAAGTGTACACTTTGGGGGGGGGGGGGGGGCTTATGAACTCAGCAACTAAGAATTCAACCACTTCTTCGAGTAGGGTTTCGGGTTGAGGGTTTGGGCTTAGGGTTTGGGTTCGCGGACCGTAGTCTGGCTTGGACAACGCCCCTGAGCCCAAAAGAGGGTCCAAAGTGGAATGGTTTTTGCCACACCAGGGCCATTGCAAGTTTTAGTAACAAGCTTCCTAAACCCCGAACCCTACACCCTAAACCCTAAACCCTAAACCCTACACCCTAAAGCCCAAACCCTAAACCGTAAACCCTAAACCCTAAACCCTAAACCCAAACCCTAAACTCTAAATCTCTACGAATGTGGGGGTTCACGATGCGGCAAAGGGCCTGGCCCACGTCACGCCCATCGTGGCCGGGATGTGCAAGGCGGGTCTCGCCATCGCGGGGCCCGGCAAGGTTTGGGTTTGGGGTTTAGGGTTTAGGGTTGAGGGTACCCTGAAACCCTACACCCAGAACCCTGAACCCTCAGGGGGTTTAGATACCCACCTCTCCCCCCCCCCCCCACACACAAATATTCCTGACGACTTTTGGTCTCTTGAAGGCGCCCCTGTGGGGAGGAGTCTAGGGCTCTCTATGTCAGCAGGGTTTAGGGTTCAGGGTTCGGGGTGTGGGGTATTTCGTACATGGAACACACAGTCCTCCCGGAACTCGGAACCCAAAACCCTAAACCCTAGTGGACCTTCAAAAACCTACTTGGCTTGTAGTTGATTTTTGAATCTCATCTGGGTGGATTCTGAGGAAACCCCAGCCCCCAAACCCCAAACCCCAAACCCTAAACCCAAAACAAACAAAATCCTCCAAAAAAGGCTTCACATTCTGAAGGTACACAATAAACCCTCAAATTGGCAAACCCTAAACAACCTAACCGAAGCTACAGTCCTGTTGTGAGCCGCGGCCTTGGGGTTTGGAGTTTAAGGTCAAGGGCTATCATGGACCCAAACCCTCGACCCCGAACCCCGAACCCCGAACCCCGAACCCCTAAACCCTAAACTCTAAACCCTGGACCCTGGACCCCACACCCCTGAACAGTTGCAGTGGGCAGGCTTTCGGACCGTTGCACTGGCTGAGAGGATTTTCGTGATGAGTTGTGAGTTGAAAGGCTTTCTACCTGAGCCCTAAACCCTCAACCCTAAACCCTCAACCCTAACCCTAAGGCCCAAGCAGTGTGGTTCAAGAGACATCCAAGCTGAAGCTGTCAAGCCCAGTGAACATCACATGAGAAACCCTAAACCCCCATACGCCCTGAGCCCCAATCAACCCCATAAGCCCCGGAGCCCTAAACCCCAAACCCCAAACCCCAAACCCCAAACCCAAAACCCTAAAACCTTCTTTCATCGGAAACCATGGCCGCCGCGGAAGCCGCGCATCCGGCACCGGCAAAGGATGGATCACGGGTTGAGTTGCAGCTTGGGCGGTTTAGGGTTTAGGGTTTAGGGTTTAGGGTTTAGGGTTTAGGGTTTGGGGTTTTAGGGTTTAGGGTTCTTCGCGCCATCCGAGGAGTGGACGCCACATCATGATCATCAGCTGTACTTTATAGCTACCAGTTTCTTAAGAACCCTTTTTCAAAATGAAGGACATAAAAATGCCTATCTTGGGTTCTTAAGCAAATAGTAGTTAAGAATGTCGGCTGCACCACAGAGCATACTACCCAACACCAGAGGACCCTAAACCCTGAACCTCTGATGCACGTCTCTTGGTTGGGCGCAGGACTAGTTGCATTCACGCTTGGTAGCTCCCAGGTCTTGATTGTTGTTCGGAAGGCTTTGGTGGGCCAATTAAGTTGCAACAAGCTTAGAACCACGTCAACTATCGAAGTAGCTTTAGCAGACATGGGGGTTTACAAAAATAAGGGACCCCCCCCCCCCAATATAGACCCTAAATATTTGAACCCCAAGAAGGTACCCCTAAAGTTCGGAAACCCCCCAAGTATCTTAGCAGAAATCGTTGACGCACATCTACTGAATCAGGAGACCCCACCCTCTCAAAAATTTCGAAGCTGCACTGCAACTAGGATGCCCAGTAGTGCCCTTTTTCCCTTTTTGGGGGCTCTAGGTTCCCCTATAAACCCCTTCAAGCAAAAAAGGGCACCCTTTTCAATCCTAGGTTACTGGGCAACCTAGGTAACTGAGTTTGCCACGCTGTGCCCAGTGGCCTGGCATGACATGGGTCTGCACACCCGAACATGGAATCATGACATGCATCGAAAAACACTTCATGACATCGAAAGATGACATGAAGAAAGTTGGTCCTTGTGTTACCTATCAGAAGCCCACAAATGACATCTCAGCCGTCCCCCGCCCTTTTTTTTGGCATCCCGTCCCGCCCTAGACTTAAAACACTACACCCAAAACCGTTGTTAAGGAATATGGGCGAGTTTCCGAAAACAGGGATTGCTTTTAAATGGTGGTTCCCTTACTAAGGAGTATGGTGTTTGGACGGGGTATATTAAGTAAGGGGCATCTCGATTTGAAGAAAAGTTCCCCAAGGCCTCTCCTAAACCCGAAACCCTAAACCCTAAACCCTGGCCCTATTCTGGGGAGGAGGGTGCACGGCGGCTGCTCCTCAGGAGCCCCACAGCGCCTCTCTCAGTGGGCTCAGATGTCTTGGGGCATGTTGTGTTGATAGGGGTCGTAGGTAGGGTCGTAGGGTTTAGGGTTTAGGGCTTAGGGCTTAGGGCTTAGGGTTTAGGGTTTAGGGTTTAGGGCTTCGACCCGACGCACTTCCACATCAGGGAAGACCCCTCCTTGCTTGGACGTTCCTGGGTAGTTACAACCCCAACTATAGGGTTAAAGGTTTAGGGTTGGAGGTTCAGGCGTACTTATGACCCCAATTATAAGTCTACTTCTAGGCCCCCTGACTGATACAATTGGGGTCAAAAGAACCCATGAACCTCCCAGTACTGGCGTACCCAGACTCTTGAAGCAGTCTGCTTCTGAGAATGCGTACGGGCAAAGTACTCGAAGAGTGGCGGAGAAGCCCCAGTTCGACATGGCATAAGCGGTACAACTTGCAAGATTGCTCACCCCCACTAGGATGTTAAGTGCAGCTACTACACGAAGTGAAGCCCTCCATGCCCTAAGCCCGGCCTAAGCTCTAAAGCCGGATCAGCACCGTAAAAGCCTCGGCCCCCCCCCCCCCCCAAAAGGCTGACGCTCACACCCTGGGTTCAGCGTTTAGGGTTTAGGGTTTAGGGTTCAGGGTTCAGGGTTCAGGGTTCTAGGGTCTAGGGTTTAGAGGTTTGGGCGTTTAGGGTTTCGGGGTTTCGGGGTATTAGGGTTTGGGCGTGGGCCAAGGCGAGGTTTGGGGTTTTCAGGGCTTCGGGGGGATCTGCAATCTTGAGCTACGTAACCTAAACCCTAAGCCTTGAAGCCTGCCCACGCCCGCAAATGCCAGAGGATGGCTATGCGCTGCACAGCGATGGCCAAACTGTCATCGGGCGCAAGGCCCCACCTCTACGGGTGGCCCGGGGGTGTCGGGCACAGGGTTTAGGGTTTCTAGGGTTTAGGGTTTAGGGTTTAGGGTTTGGGGTTTAGGGTTTAGGGTTTAGGGTTCAGGGTACCCTCAAACCATGGCTTTCTGAGTTTATGTAAGGGGTTCAGGGCTTGGGAAAGCTCTGAGAGCTTCCCTTGGCAAAGGAAGCTCTTAGAGAACCACAGTGTAGAAGAACTGCCCAGCACTCGCTTTGGAAGGCGTGGGTTAACATCAGGGAGTCAGCATACTAAGGAGATCCCTTAAAGGGGCCCTGTAGGGGCCCTGTAGAAGGTGGGTTATGAGGATGACATAGGAGCCCTAAGCTACTCACTACACCCCTAAACAAACCTGTAACAAACCCCATAAAAGCCTGAGCCCACCAGACCTTACTCAAAGCTCTGCACACCAAACCCAACCCCAAGCCCTACAGACCTTGAAGACCCTGAAGCTCCTTAAAGCCCTCTGACCCAACAGAGCCTCATCCCAAACCTTAAGCCGCCAAGCTCGTGACTGCCAGGAGTGCGACATTGAGGTCCGGCACGCCTCTGCAACGACCCTGGAGTCGAATTCCTCTGTAGACTTTGAGGCTTGTAGGGTCTACAGACTTAGGGTTTTGGAGGCTTCATTAGGGTGGAGAGGCCTATAGGGACCAACATCAGAAAGCCCTAATCATTCGGTCTTTTCGCCTGCACGGCGCAGTCGCTTCAGATGTTCGGACCGACCCTAAACCCAAACCCCTAAACCCTAAACCTAAACCCTAAACCTAAACCTAAACCCGAAACCCTACACCCGAAACCCTACACCATAAACCCTAAACCCTAAACCCTAAACCCGAAACCCTCCACTCCTCGGCCATTCCCAATTTCAGGTCTCAGCGCAGCATGCCTCCATACAGCTTTTGCCGCCTGGAGCTGAGCATGTGGGGATGGGATTCAGGGTTCAGGGTTCAGGGTCTAGTTTAGGGTTGAGGGTTTAGGGTTTAGGGTTTAGGGTTTAGGGTGTAGTTCAGGTTCAGGGTTCAGGGTTCAGAGTTAAGGGTTAAGCGTTCAGGGTTTAGGGTTTCGGGAATCTGGCTCTCTCAACCCCCAACCCTTCCCAAAACCCTCTAAGCCTGAACCCCCGTAGGCCCCTTACACCCGAGGCTCCATAAGCACCCAAAGCCCCTAAAGGCCCTAAAGGCCCTAAAGGCCCCACAGGCCCTAAAGGCCCTAAAGGCCCTAAAGGCCCTAAAGGCCCTAAAGGCCCTAAAGGCCCTAAACGCCCTAAAGGCCCTAAAGGCCCTAAAGGCCCTAAAGGCCCTAAAGGCCCTAAAGGCCCTAAAGGCCCTAAAGGCCCTAAACCCTGAACCCTAATTAAACCCTAAACTCTACACCCTACACCCTAAACCCTAAACCCTAAACCCTAAACCCTAAACCCTAAACCCTAAACCCTAAACCCTAAACCATAAACCCTAAACCCTAAACCCTAAACCTCCAACCCTAAACCTCTGCGCCTCAAAAACCCCAAAGATCACGCCCAGGGCCGGTGACGAGGCTGGCGCCGTCTCGGTCAGGGTTTGGGGTTTAGGGTTTGTGGTTTCGGGCTGAGGGTTTAGGGCTTAGGGTTCAAATTCAGGTGAGCTTAACCCAAGCTGCCCAACCCGAAAACCCGAAAACCCGAAAACCCGAAAACCCGAAAACCCGAAAACCCGAAACCCCGAAAACCCGAAAACCCGAAAACCCGAAAACCCGAAAACCCGAAACCCGAACCCCGAACCCTGAACCCTAAACCCTAAACCCTAAAGATACTACAGACTAGACCTCCCTTGGCTGGCAGGATGCGCCAGACAGCTCAAAGGCCGGCGGGTGCGCTTAGGGCAAGGTCCCGGGATAGGGCTGAGACTCAATTAGGGCGTAGGGTTTAGGGTTTAGGGTTTAGGGTTTAGGGTTTAGGGCTAGGGGTTAGGGTTTAGGGTTCCAGGTTGGGATGTTCCCCCTTCCACTAACAGTCCTTAAAGAGGATTATAGTCCCCCCCCCCCTCCTATTATAATCCCGATTAAGGACTGTTAGTACAAGGGGGAGCACTGGGGAAACCTTCATCCAGGACATGGCCATAGCCACGGCCCGGGTTTAGGGTTTAGGGTTTAGGGTTTAGGGTTTAGGGTTTAGGGTTGTATGCTTGGTGCCGCTATATATACATGGGTGGTCGTCAAAATTATGGTCCCCTTTTGGAGCCCCATGATCGTACGGCACCGAAAATTTAGGGTACCCCAAAAGGGGTCACAGTTTTGACAACTACCCGCATAGACTCTTGACCTGAAGTAAGGTACTTAAAACCCTATTGTTGGCTACTCATGAACCAAGCATCTAGGCCCGAAAAGGCCCTAAGCCCGAAAAAACCCTAAACAGCTCAGCCTTTAAACTCTACAAACCCCTGAACCCTCTCTTTTCGGCCAGGTGGCTGTCCTCTACGACCTGAACTCCACCAACGGTGCCTTCAGGGTTCAGGGCTTTAAAGGTTCAGGGTATAGGGTTTAGGGTTTAGGGTTTAAGGTTCAGGGTTCATAGCTTGCAGAAGCTCCTCGCAGGTACTCAGCAGGCGCGTATGTGAAAGAAGGCATGGAATGGTACAGCCCTAGGGGTTGAGCTCAAATTCCCTTGATGCACCCCTAGGACCTACCGCAAGAACCAAAGCCCACCTTCTTGCGTGTGCTCCCTAAACCCTAAACCCTAAACCCTAAACCCTAAACCCTAAACCCTAAACCCTAAACCCTAAACCCTAAACCCTAAACCCTAAACCCTAAACCCTAAACCCTAAACCCTAAACCCTAAACCCTAAACCCTAAACCCTAAACTCTAAACTCCCTAGAGCCGAGATCCAAGCATTCTTAGGCAACCTGCAGCCTACGAGGTTTCGTGCCTTAAGGTACGGCATAGTCCCCGACCTCGAGCATGCAAGAGCGAAAGAGGTGAGGGCTTTGGGGTTCTTGTGGTCTTGGGTTTCTCGGGCTTAGGGTGCCACCCTATACCCTAAACCCTAAACCCTCAACCCTCAACCCTCAACCCTCAACCCTCAACCCTCAACCCTCAACCCCAAACCCTAAACCCTAAACCCAAAACCCAAAACCCTAAACCCTAAACCCTAAACCCTAAACCCTAAACCCTAAACCCTAAACCCTAAACCCTACTCAAGATTACTATTCACAAAGCCTGGGGGTCGAGGCCTCAAATCCGGGGACTTAGAGAGGGGCTTGGGGTTTAGGGTTTCGGGTTTAGGGTTTAGGGTTTAGGGTTTCGGGTTTAGGGTTAGGGTTTCGGGTTTAGGGTTTAGGGTTTAGGGTTTCGGGTTTAGGGTTTAGGGCTAGTATCTCTACTTAGGGCGCCCGTAGCTGAGATCCTCCATGGACAGGCCTGCCCTAAGCCCCAAAGCCTTAAACCCCGGCTAAACCCCCAAACCTCAAAGCCAGTCCACACACACAGATGGGTCCCCGGAAGGTACCTATGCGGAGGGGCGCGAGCCGCCATTGGACCGTGTCCCGCTCGAGGGCACGAGGCTCTCTAAGCGATTTGGGGCTTGGGGTTGCGTAGTAGGGCTCATGGTTTAGGGCCATAGGGTTTAGGGTTTAGGGTTTAGGGTTTAGGCTTTAGGCGTGAAGGTCGTGGGTCCCAATTCCCAAGCCTCAAACCCCCTGAGTCCTTGGCAGTATCCGACTAAACTCATAGTTCTTGAGCGAGGGGTATATCCAAACACCCTAAACCCTAAGCCCTAAGCCCTAAACCTTAAACCCTAAACCCTAAAAGGCCGTGGGTTCCTGTGGGATGATAGGGTTGTGGGGTCGCGGTCCGCAGCCTCAAAACCCCCGAGCCCTGAAGCCTAGAACCCTCGAAAGCCCGAAGCCTCAAACCCCTAAGCCCTGAGCCTAATAAAGGGCATATAAGGGGCCCCCTTTTAAGGACCCATTTTAAGGGATCATGTAACTACCCGAAGATCCCTAAAAAATCCCCCGGCCCTAAACCCCTAAAACCATGAAACATCCTTGTCCCTCAAAGCTCTCAACCCGAAAGCCAAAGCCTCCCTTAGGCCGGCGGAACCTCTAGGGTTTAGGGTTTCGGGTTTAGGGTTTAGGGTTCCATATTGGCATTGAGTTTTTGGGTAGTTCCATGGGCCCGTAATATGGTCCCTTACCTCCCTTGGCGGGTTCTGCAGTATGGGCCCTTGGCAGCGGGTATAATAAGGGGTATATGCTAGGACACAGAGTACGCCCTTATTCCCCTTGTTCTGGGTTTAGGCTCCCTTATAAGGCCCTTTAAACCAAAAAAGGGTACCCTTTCTATTCCTAGGTTACTCTTGGGTCTAGTAGCCCTAAACCCTAAACCCGAAACCCTAAACCCTAAACCCTAAACCCTGAACCCTCTTCAGGGGTTCCCCTTTTTTAAGGGACCCATATGAAGGGATCATGTAACCACCCACAAGCCCTTTTGCCAAAGACTCCCGAGGCCAAGAAACAAATCCACCTGAACAGTTTTGGGTTTAGGGTTCAGGGTTTAGGGTTTAGGGTTTAGGGTTTAGGGTTTAGGGTTTAGGGTTTAGGGTTTAGGGTTTAGGGTTTAGGGTGTAGGGCCCTAAGCCCTGAACCCTAACCCTAAAACTGTCAACCCTAAAGCTCTCAAACCCGAAGCCTCCGAACCTGTCCCGTTAGGTAGGACTTTTGCTTCTTCAAGACAATCAAGGGATTCAGACTCGTACCCTTAAGGTTGTACCCCTAAAGGTTCCCCCTAATATACTCCTAATATGGCCCTCATATTCCCTTAAGGATCCTTAGAAAGGGGCCCCAAAACCCAAGGGTACAACCTTAAGGGTCCAAGGTAGAACCCCTAGACAAGACAAGGCTCGTTCTTTTGTCCGAAAGGCCCGCTGAACCCTATAAACCTTTAGACCCTGTACACCCTGTAAACCCTATAAGCCCTGCAACCCCTATTAAACCCTTTAAACTCTAGAAGCCCTATCAGGCCTACACGCCGTACGCACCCGAAAGGCCCCACAAACGCTATAAACCCCATAAACAATACAGACCTAGCTTATGCATAAACCCTGTAAGCCCTAAACCCTGAACCCTAAACCCTAAACCCCAATCCCTAATCCCTAAACCCTAAACCCTAAACCCTAAACCCTAAACCCTAAACCCCAAACCCCAAACCCCAAACCACTAGCCAGGCTCGCCCTGGGCGACTTCGTGCGCTTCGGCTTCTGCCCCTGGATCTATCGCCTTGAGGAGACAGGGGGTTTACGGTTGTCTTTCACATTTTTGGCGTTTAGGGTTTAGGGATGTTGGGTTTAGGGCTTAGGGCTTAGGGCTTAGGGTTTAGGGTTTAGGGTTTAGGGTTTAGGGTTTAGGGTTTAGGGTTTAGGGTTTAGGGTTCACGGTTAGGTCTGAAGGCCAATTTGGGCGCCCTGACCAGCCGAAGGTAGGACTGCCTCGATCTTTCAACCTTCAACACCACTGGCCATCAACCCTAAACCCTAAACCCTAAATCCTAAACCCTAAACCCTAAACCTTAAACCCTAAACCCTAAACCCTAAACCCTGAGCCAACCTTATAAACCCCATAAGCCCCGTAAATCCCATAAACCCTGTAAAGCCGCATACGCCCAGAAGACCCTGTAAGCCCTACAAACCCTCTAGACTCTGTAAAGCCGACAAACTCCATAACCCCTATAATCCGTTAAGCTTCTAAACCCTATAAACCGTATAAATCCTTTAAGCCACATCAACCCCAGAAAACCTAAACCCCATCGATTAATAAGGGAAACCCGAAACCTTAGATAAACCCTAATTCAATCCCAAGCCCTAAGCCCTAAGCCCTAAGCCCCAAACCCCAAACCCCAAACCCCAAACCCCATACCCTAAACCCTAAACCCGAAGCCCTAAGCCCTAAACCCTAAACCCCTAAACCCCTAAATTTAACAGCCTCCGGCTCAAGCCGCCGACCCCGCTGGAGCATAGTTGAAAGGTTTTTCCGCGGTGGGGGGGGGTAGGGGGGGGGGGAAGGGGGGTGGGGGTAGGGGGGGGGCAAGGGCCCTTGTCCTGTGAGTTTATGCCGGTGTGGTGTGGCCTGGCCCTCCAGTGAAAAGCTCCCCGGTGACCCCCCCTACCCCCCCCCCCCCCCCCCCCCCCCCCCCCCCCCCCCGCGTTTTGGGGGGGTAAGGAGGGAAAGAGGGAGGTTTTCACCTCCTTTTCCCATCCAACACGCCGCCAGGTTCGGCGGACCCCTAAGCCCCAAACCCCAAACCCTAAACCCCAAGAAGCTGCAAACAGTCCTCGATCTCCAGGAGGCTCCGGCGGAGGGCGCTGAAGCGGAGCAGGCGCGTGGGGTTTGTGATGTTTTGGGGTTTGGGGTTTCGGGTTTCGGGTTTAGGGTTTAAAGGCTCTAGGGTTTGGGGGTCTCGCATTCAGGGTTGAGGGCTTTGGGGTTTACATGTCGCATTCGCTACCGAGAAGCCGATACATCGAGCTGACACGGAATGTTCACTTCGGCTAGGGGTGTAGGGTTTAGGGTTTAGGGTTTTGGGTTTGGGTTTAGGGTAGGAGGAACCCACTACTACTGTAGGACCCAGAGTAGGCCCTCTTTTTAGGGGTTAGGCTCCCTTGTAAGCCGTTTTGAACCAAAAAGGGCACCCTTT
>CAJNDS010000724.1:42500-70000 GCA_905221605.1 Symbiodinium natans | reverse complement strand
CATGGTTTAGGGCTCAGGGTTTAGGGTGTAAGGCTCAGGGTTTAGAGTTTAGGGTTCAGGGTTTAAGGCTCAGTGAGTTTGCACTGCGTCTGCGGGCATCCCGGCCCCTAAGCTTTGGGATCAACCACAGGGCCGCTCGCTCCCAAGCCGTTAGTTAGGTTTGGGGTTCAGGCTTTGAGGTGTTTAGGTTTTGGGGCTCAGCGTCGGGATCAGGGTTCGGGCTTAAACCCTAAACCCCTAAACCCCTAAACCCCTAAACCCCTAAACCCCTCAACCCCTCAACCCCTCAACCCCTAAACCCCTAAACCCCCAAGCCCCTAAGCCCCTAAACCCCTAAACCCCCCAAAACCCCTAAACCCCTAAATCCAAAACCTTGGTTCAGGGCTCGTAATGATCAGAGCCTTTGCACGGGTTTAGGGTTTAGGGTTTAGGGTTTAGGGTTTAGGGTTTAGGGTTCAGGGGTTAGGGGTTAGTTAGGGGTTAGGGGTTAGGGATTAGGGGTTAGGGTTTAGGGTGCCAGAGACAAGCCGGCAGAGGCAACCTGCTCTGCTTTCGCCCAGCGGCCCATGTCGAGGCCGATCTTTTGTCCGCCTTTGGGGGTCTAAACTGGGGCTCTAATCCTGAGGGTTTAGTTTAGGGTTTAGGGTTTAGGGTTTAGGGTTTAGGGTTTAGGGCTTTAGGGCTTTAGGGCTTTAGGGCTTTAGGGCTTTAGGGCTTTAGGGCTTTAGGGCTTTAGGGCTTTAGGGCTTTAGGGCTTTAGGGCTTTAGGGCTTTAGGGCTTTAGGGCTTTAGGGCTTTAGGGCTTTAGGGCTTTAACGTTTCAGGGTCTAACCTAAGCCCTAGGCATGCTTTGCGGCGGTGTCATAGGATCCAAAGAGGGAATCGCACAAAACAACGCCCAGAAGAAAAGGAAGGCTAAAGGCGAACATAGGGGCACATGCTTACTGGTGGTGGAGCAGCTTAGAGATGAAGTGGGCCATGCCGGTTGAACCCTAAACCGGAACCCCTAGACCCTACCCCAGACCCTAAACCCTTGAATCCGAAACCCGAAACCCGAAACCCTAAACCCTAAACCCTAAACCCTAAACCCTAAATTTCAGGCCTAGCGGCACGGGCCGGCCCCCGCCCCCCGTTTTCCAAAGCACGAAACCTTGAACCTTGGCACTGTCTTCTCTTTCCCGTGTCTTTGTCCTCTCCTTCTCTCTGTCTCTCTTTCTCCTGCCTTCGCCCCCCCTCGCGCGCGCGCGCGCGCGCGCGCGCGCGCACCCGCATCAGGAGCATCAGTGGGGTTGGTTTGGGGGCCTTAAAAGCATTCTATGCATGCGTTTTGCCTTCGAAAAACCTTCAGAAAACGCTGTAAACACGTGTTTTTGGGCTTGGGAAGCCTTTTGGGACCCAGGAAAGGGAGCATCATGAGCATCAGCGGCCTCCCCCAGGCCATCCAAAACCCCCTTAAACACGCCGATTGTATGTGCTTGAACGCTTGCGTGCCCACGAAACCCCCAAAAGCAAGACCCCGAATGCCCTTAAGGGCATTCGGGGTCCTGCTGTTCGGGTGTTTTGTAGGCACGAAGCCGTTCGAGCGTGTAAAATGAGCGATTTTAGGGGCGTTTTTACGTGGACCCACAAAACACTCGGTATTTACGAGGTTTTCTGCTGTTGGAACCCCCCCCCAAAAACGAGCATCATGAGCATCAGCTGGGTCTCTGGGCCGTCGGCCCCGGAGGCCCACGAAGCCCATGAGAAACGATGGCTCGATGATGCGCCCGGACCCCCGCGCATCAGCAGCATCAGCAGACCCCCCCCCGGACGTGGGTTTCGATGATGCGCACTTTGGGGGCGGGTCAAGGGCAACAGGGGTGGGGGTCGGAGGCACGCGTGAAAAACCTCATAAAAACACGGTATTTACGGTGATTTCAGCGTTTTTCAGCGGCTGCTGATGCTCATGATGCTCGCCTGGTTTTGGGCTTCCGGTACCCCCCCCAAACCTTGAGAAACGTGGTTTCGGCCTGGCGCACGCCCCATGTGAAAAGCTAGGGCCGATGATGCGCGCCCGTGAGGGTTTAATGGGGTGCTGCGGGTGTTTTGTGGCCTCGGTTTTTCGTAAAAACCCATGGTTTTTACGAGGTTTTCGTGCTTTTCGCACCACCGCGTGTTGCGTCCCCTTGGATGCCGTTTTGGAGGCCTCCCAAAGGGCCCTGCGCGAATTTGAAGCAATTTTGGGCGGGGTCGGCGGCTCGGGCGCTCGCCCCTTAAAGCTAGCGCTTTAGTGCGGCGCGGGCTCCGCCCTGGACCACGGGCGGCGCGGGGGCCCGGATTTAAGAGCCTCCGGCTCAAGCCGCCGACCCCGAGCAGTTCTCCCAAATCCAGGCCGAGTCAAACTTTGGGCATCCCTTAAAAGATTTCTTTTGAAGCAGGAGGGCGGGCATCGGGGCAGGCTGAAACCCTAATTAAGCCCTAAACTTAACCCCTTGAAGTTGCCAGCTCCGCCCCGTGCTAGATGGGCATCTTCCCTAAACCCTAAACCCTAAACCCCAAACCCCAAACCCCAAACCCTAAACCCTAAACCCTAAACCTAAACTCTAAACCCTAAACCCTAAACCCTAAACCCTAAACCCGAAACCCGAAACGCTAAACCCTAAACCCTAAACCCTAAACCCTAAACCCTAAACCCTAAACCCTAAACCCTAAACCCTAAACCCTAAACCCTAAACCCTAAACCCTAAACCTAAAACCCAAACCCTAAACCCTAAACCCTAAACCCTAAACCCTAAACCCTAAACCCTAAAACCTAAGCCTTAAACCCTAAACCCTAAACCCTAAACCCTAAACCCTAAACCCTAAACCCTAAACCCTAAACCCTAAACCCTAAACCCTAAACCCTAAACCCTAAACCCTAAACCCGAGGGTTTAGGGTTTAGGGTTTAGGGTTTAGGGTTTAGGGTTTAGTGTGTTGGGTTTCGGGCTTGGGGTTTAGGGTTTAGGGTTTAGTGTTTAGGGTTTTGTGTTTAGGGTTTAGGGTTTAGGGTTTAGTGTTTAGGGTTTAGGGTTTAGTGTGTTGGGTTTCGGGCTTGGGGTTTTCGTTTAGGGGTTCAAGGTGAGCGGCTTTGCAGCTTTTTGGGGGTTGCAGAGCTTCGGGCTTTGTGTACGATTTTGAGGGATTTTGGGCGTTTGAGGGTTTTTGGGGTTTTGGGGTTTTGAGGTTTTAGGCTTCTGTCGTCGGCCCTTTTTTTTCCCGGATCGCAGCGCAGCAGCATGCAGGTGTGCCAGTGCATCGTCGCCCTTCGCCAGGCAGAGCTTTCCCCTTGCAGCCCTGAGCCCTAGACTGCCTACATGGGCATTTCCCAACATAGGGGGACCAGTTTATACCCCAAATAGAAGAGAATCCCCTTAAAGGGACCCCCCAACAGGGTACCCCTATTGTCGGAAACCCGCACATTCTTAATTCTTCTGCTTTCTGATGGATGTCGGGTTTAGGATTTTGAATGTGGGGAGGAAAGCGTCAGGCAGGTTGGTGCAGATAAGATGCTGGGCGTTCTGATGCTTTCGCCCAAGGCCCGAAAACCTCTATTCTGGAGCTCATGGGCGGGTCTCTCGTGTTTGTGTTTGTCTTTTTGGGTTGCCCCCCCTTGAAGTTTACGGGCTCTAAAGAAGAAACCTCACACTCGAAACTCCTTTTAAGGCCCAACCCACCCATCCAACATGCCGCCCTCAACCCTCAACCCTCAACCCTCAGCCCTCAGCCCTCAACCCTAAATACTCTAACCCTAAACCCTAAATACCCTCACCCTAGACCGTAAATACCCTAACCCTTAACCTTAAACCCTAAACCCTCAACCCCCCCATCCCCCTGGACAGGACCTGCCCCCTCCGCGGACGCAGCATCCCGGGCAAGACGCGTCCGGCCACGGCCGTGGCGGACCTTGCGACCGAGGAGGAGCATAAGGAGGCCGGGCTTTAGGGTTCAGGGTTCTGGGTTTAGGGTTTGGGGTTTAGGATTTAGGGTGTAGGGTGTAAGGTTAGGGTGCTTGGGGTTTAGGGTCAGGGCTTAGGCTCAAAAAATGTAGTGCTGAGGGAAGTGCCTACCTTGTTCGGAGGGGGCTACATTGTCTATCTAAAGTCTATGCTCTCTGCAAATCGGGTCGTCAAAGAACCCCATAAGCGCTCCACCCTGTTAGCCGTTATCCCGAAGCCCCGGAAGACTTAAGACCCCTAAGTCCTAAACTACACCCTAGACAAGAATGTCACAATAGAATCCCTCTAAACTCACGTCATCTACACGTACCTATTCTGATGAAACAGGGCCTCATACTACGACCCCAGGGCCTTAGGCCTTGGGAGGGATTCAGAGGTAAGGCTGTGGGGTGCTTGGTTTAATTCAGGGGTTAGGGTTGATAGGGTGTAGGGGGTTGAATTAGGGGCTTCTCGTTTATTGACGACTGCCCGGCATTGACTCGCCTCAATGCATTGTTGTGGCTCTACAGCGACCTGACCATGGGGCAGTTCCATGAGCAGTTGAGGCAGTCGCTTCTTGACAACCTAGACCCTAAGCAGTTTGGGGTTTAGGTCTTCAGGTCTTAGGCCTAGGATGAAGCAGACGCGCGTCTCGGGAAGAGCGGGAAAGCTCGTGAGCTTGGTTCAAGCAGTGCAGAAGCGAGGCCTTCTTACCAGCTCATCAGACCGAGTCATTTCGATGACTGCGGCATGCCTATTTTGAGGCACTTCAATCGTACAAATACGGGTCGGGTGAAGGGCGATGCACCCTAAACCCTAAACATGCTATGGCTGTCAGGTTAGGGTTTAGGGTTTAGGGTTTAGGGTTTAGGGTTTAGGGTTTAGGGTTTAGGGTTTAGGGTTTAGGGTTTAGGGTTTAGGGTAACCTGATTTTTGCGCAAGCTAAGAAGTTTTTTGCGGGCTGCGGTCGTTTGGTCGACATCCATGTCGTGAACTGCCCAGAGCCTTGGGAGGATCCAAAGAAGAAGCGATCCCCTTAAGGGTTTCCCAAGAATGACCCTAGTAGCATAGGCAGCATAGGGTACTATTTGGGGGCTCTACTTTTCAGATCCTCCCAGGAATCTGGGTATGCTGCGAAATTCCGCCAGATTTAGGGTTTAGGGTTTAGGGTTTAGGGTTTAGGGTTTAGGGTTTAGGGTTTAGGGTTTAGGGTTTTTCAGAAGAATACTCCGCCTCCCGAATGACACTCTGGCCCATCAGCTGTTCGGCTTGTTGACTTGGAGCCGTATCCCTGAAGCCCTCAAGACCGAAACACTGAGCCCTAAGCTCCAAATAAGCCTAAACCCTAAACCCTAAACCCTAAACCCGAAACCCTAAACTCTAAACCCTAAACTCGGAGGTGGATACCCTGGAGGGTGTTGTTCCAGCTCCAGCAGATATCGAAGAGGAGGCGGAGCGGCTATCAGGCCCCGCGGAGTCATCTGTTGCCCAAAGAGCCCGATACCGGGTTTAGGGTTAAGGGTTTAGGGTTTAAATCACACTAAGGTATATTCAAGGTTTAGGGTTTAGGGTTTCTATCAGGCCCTGGGAGTCGTCTGCTGAGGGCTTCAAGGCTGAGGGCTTTAAGGTTTAGGGTTTAGAGGGTTTAAGGTTTAGGGGGCTTAGGGTTTAGGGGGTTAAGGGGGTGTAGGGTTTAGGGGGCTTAAGGTTCAGGGGGTTTAGGGTTTAGGGCTTAAGGTTTTGGGTTTAGGGTTTAGGGAGTTAAGGGTTTTTCGAGTCTACGGTTTAGGGGGTTTTAGGGTTTAGGTGGTTTAGGGTTTGGGGTTGTGGCACCGTGTACTTCGTGCAGGGCGGCTGCACATGGTGTAAATTTTCCCCAAGATTTTTGCTTTGAGGGTTTTGGGGCGAGGGTTTTTTGGTTCTGGGCTTTGAGAGTGCTTCAGGATTGAGCCCGAAATCCTAAACAAAAACCTTTCAAGGCTGAGAGGCCACAGGGTTTGGGGTTTAGGGTTGAGGGCTTAGGGTTTAGGGTTTAGGGTTTAGAGTTAGGGTCTGAGAACGTCGGCTTATGTCATTTAGGGTGTATGTCTTGTTGCGTTGCATCCTTGGGCATTTTACCGTTTTCCCCTAAGCCAAGGAAGGCCTAGACGCCTCGGCAGTTTCTGTGTCCTGCTAGTTCCCCAAATCCTCAAAGCGTCCAAACCCCCAAGGAAAACAACGCCTAAACCCTAAGCCGTAAGCCCTAAGCCCTAAGCCCTAAACCCTAAACCCTAAACCCTAAACACTAAGCCCTAAACCCTAAACCCTAAACCCTAAACCCTAAACCCTAAACCCTAAACCCTAAACCCTAAACGCCCTGCAAAAGCTTGCCGTTCGGCGAGGCCGGTCGTGGGAGGTCTCGAGCATCCTACGCCCTACGCTTGCATCGGAAACTCGGTTCGCCTTTGAGGGGTTTTAGGCCTTCTTGTGGGGAGGGGATATAGGATTTAGGGTTTAGGGCTAGGGTTGAGGGTTGAGGGTTGAGGGTTGAGGGTTGAGGGTTGAGGGTTGAGGGTTGAGGGTTGAGGGTTGAGGGTTGAGGGTTGAGGGTTGAGGGTTGAGGGTTGAGGGTTGAGGGTTGAGGGTTGAGGTTTGAGGGTTGAGGGTTGAGGGTTGAGGGTTGAGGGTTGAGGGTTGAGGGTTGAGGGTTGAGGGTTGAGGGTTGAGGGTTGAGGGTTGAGGGTTGAGGGTTGAGGGTTGAGGGTTGAGGGTTGAGGGTTGAGGGTTGAAGGTTGAGGGTTGAGGGTTGAGGGTTGAGGGTTGAGGGTTGAGGGTTGAGGGTTGAGGGTTGAGGGTTGAGGGTTGAGGTTGAGGGTTGAGGGTTGAGGGTTGAGGGCTGAGGGCTGGGGGTTGAGGGTTTAGTTTTTTTTTGGGGGGGGTTTCGAACTTTTCGGACTTGGGGGCTTAGGACTTTAGGGTTTAGGCCTCTGGGGGTTCAGGGCTCTTAGGGGTTTTGGGGCGTTTGGGGCTTCAAGGGTCGCCCTTCTCACCTCCCCCCACCCCCGTCCCCCCCACCCCTTCCAACCCCCTTTAAGGTTTAGGGTTTAGGGTTTAGGGTAAAGGGTAAAGGGTTTAGGGTTTAGGGTTTAGGGTTTAGGGCCCACCCACCTCCCCCCCTCCCCCCCCAAGCCGGCCTTAAACTGCAAGGGTTGGCAGGTTGAGGGTTGAAACGGTTTGGGATTTGTGCCTCGGCGGTTTAGAGGTTCAGGCTCATGGCGAAGAGGTTTGTATCGTGTTTGGGCCCGGTGTAGAGTTTAGGGGTCTCGGCAGGCTGAGAGGTTTGCGGAGGCGTTCCAGGGTTCGTTTTGAACCGATGCTCTATACTTTTCGCCCCAACCCTGAACCCTAAACCCTAAACCCCAAACCATAAACCCTAAACCCTAAACCCAACCCTGAAACCTTATCAGCTTTGTCTCGCTACCCTTGAATCCAGACCCGTGGGCCTTCGCAGTCCTTTGGGAACCCCGAGTCCTCACTGCAATTCCTAAACCCTAAACCCTAAACCCAAAACCCTGAACCCTAAACCCAAAACCCTGAACCCTAAACCCTAAACCCTAGAACCGAAAACCCTAAACCCTAAACCTGGTCCCGACATCCTAAACCTCAAACCCTGAACCCGAGGCCCTAAGCCCTAGTGCAAACACGTCAGCGCCATAAACCCTTCATCCGAAGCCCTTGAACCTAGTGTGAAACCTCAGCCCCGACAAACCCAAAACCCTAAACCCTAAACCCTAAAAATTAACCCTAAACCCTAAACCCCTAAACCCCTAAACCCCTAAACCCTAAACGCCAAACCCCAAACCCTAAACCCTAAACCCTAAACCCCAAACCCTAAACCCTAAACCCTAAACCCTAGACCCTTCAAACAAAAACCCGCAAAGGCCGCGGACCTTGACAGCGTCGAGCGCCAGCTGCAGGAGGCCTGGGTGTGGCCGGCCGATGCAGCGCGAGAGCTGTGGGAGTGTGGTGTTTAGGGTTTAGGGTTTAGGGTTTAGGGTTTAGGGTTTAGGGTTTAGGGTTTAGGGTTTAGGGCTTAGGGTTTAGGGTTTAGGGTTTAGGGTTTAGGGTTAGGAGCAGAGTAGGTAACCTTTAACCTTTTTGGGGTAGTCTAATCCCCTTATAATCCCAAAGGTTAACCTTTAGTTTCCCGAGGTTTCTGGACAACTAAGTTATAATGTATCGTATCCATAGAAAAAACAGTCTTTCTATCTGCCTATTTATCATCTGTCTACCTACCTATCTACCTACCTACCTATCTGTCTCTCTCTCTCTCTCCCTCTCTGTGTCTCTGTTCTATTTTCTTCGAGAATGTTATATATTTTTGTCTGATGTATATATATATATATATATATATGTGTAGATATATATATATATATATCCACTCTATTTTCCTTTTTCATTATGTATTTATTGTTATACACATGTTCTTTTTGGAGGGGGTGACAGGGTTTAGTCTTGGGATTTAGGATTTCGGGTTTGTCGGGGGTGATCGGGGGCGGTGGGGGGTGGGGGGGGGGGTAGAGCGGGCCTAGAGTCCCTACGGTAAACCCCGAACCCGAAACCCAAAAGCCCTAAAACCTAAACCCTAAACCCTAAACCCTAAACCCTAAACCCTAAACCCTAAACCCTAAACCCTAAACCCTAAACCCTAAACCCTAAACCCTAAACCCTAAACCCTAAACCCTAAACCCTAAACCCTAAACCTAAAAGTCAGGTTCTTGGGTGTGAAGTCTTGGGGCTTCAGAGACAGGGGCTTATGTGGGGGCTTGAGGAAAAGGTCCTTCTCGGGATTTGTTTAGAAGGGAAATGTAGACTTTGAGAGCAGGTATGTTCATCAAGAAAGTTGAGGTGGGTTTGGGTCTGTCTGTCTCTCTCTCTCTCTCTCCCTTCAAATTGTTGAGTGCTGTGGGCTTTGCAACTCCACTCAGCCCTAGTTGGGGTGGGGGGGGGGGGGGGGGTTGCGGCTTAGCTTTTGAGGTTTGGACTTTTGGGCATGGGGCTTAAAGGATTGTTTCAGGTCTGGGGTTTCGGGTTTGACTAGGACGTATCCCTAAACCGGAAACCCTAAAACCTATAGCCCTATAACCCTATAAGCCTAAGCCCTGAACCCTAAATAAACTGTGGGTTTCATGATGGCGTTCCAGGGCCAGGGCGTCGGTCTTCGGACTTTGGCATTTGGGCTGCCGGGCCTATGGCTCTTCCTTTTGACAGTCTAGGACACAGAGCCTAAACCGTACCACAAGGCCTATAAACCCTATCCACCCAGAAAAAACCCTATAACCCTGTAAACCCTAAACCCTGTAAACCCTATCCAGGACCCAGAGTAGGCCCGTATTCCCCTTTTTTGTTTAGGGTTTAGGTTCCCTCATGAGCTCGCTAAACCCTAAACCCTAAACCCTAAACCCTAAACCCTAAACCCTAAACCCTAAACCCTAAACCCTAAACGCGGGGTTTAGGTTTGGGGCTGCAGCGCGAGGCCCTTACGTTTGTCACGGAGACGCTGCCTGCGCTGGCCACCGAACTCGGGGAGCAGGTCCTCCGTGAAGCATGCTTAATGTTTAGGGTTTAGGGTTTGGGGTTTAGGGTTTAGGGACCCCCCCCCCTCAATAACTTTGAACTCTAAGCCCAAACTTCCTAAACCCAAAACCTAGCCTGACCTAAAACCCGGATAGAAAAAGCACAAAACAACCTATCAGCCCCACACAAGCCTCTACATAAGTCATTGGATCATTTGAGCAAATGTTGAGGGCCCAACTCGACACTAAAGCCTTAGCTGCTACCCAGATAGGGTATAGGGTTTAGCTAGGATAGTACCCTCAAGTGGTACCCCAAACCCTAAGCCAGAATATTCACCAACACCTTTATTCATCCGACAAGCGCATGGTGGCGTGCGAGAAGAAAAACTCGAGGCAACGCCCAAGCGGACCGGGCAGAGTACGAGCTTTGGGTCAAGGAGGGCGAGGTTTTTGCCCAGCGGAAGAAGCGTGAAGACGTCACGCCGCTCTCCTCTTGGTCTTGTCGGCCCATGCACGCGGCGCACAGTGCAAGCTTTGGGATGGTCGCAAGAAGCCGCAGGGTTCATCTGCAAACTGGGGAGAGCATCACACCAACATCCCCGAGGAATTTTACATCCTAAACCCTAATCCCTAATCCCTAAACCCTAAACCCTTTATAGTACCAGTTGCCACCATAAGGTTCTGGGTTTGGGGGTAGGAACGGTTCGGTGGAACGTCATCCCAGGTGCGAACCCTGAGCCCGAACCTCTATGGAAGCCCTTTAGGCAAGAGGTGGCCTAAACCCTGAGCTCTAGACCCTAAACCCTACCCCCCCAAACCCCAAACCCCAAACCCCAAACCCCAAACCCCAAACCCTAAACCCTAAACCCTAAACCCTAAACCCTAAACCCTAAACCCTAAACCCTAAACCCTAAACCCTAAACCCTAAACCCTAAACCCTAAACCCTAAACCCTACCCTAAACCCTAAACCCTAAACCCTAAACCCTAAACCCTAAACCCTAAACCCTAAACCCTAAACCCTAAACCCTAACTAAGGGTTGGGGCCGTTTAGGGTTTCCATGCATGGTTTCGGCGCTGTAGGGTGCCAAGGGCAGTTCAAGACATGCGGCCACACCCGAAGTCCCCCAATCCTCAACCCTCTTCCTTAAACCCAAATTAACAACGTTTAGGGTTTTGGGTTTAGGGTTTAGGGTTTAGGGTTTCGGGTTTTGGGTTTAGGGTTTAGGGTTTGGGGGTAGGGTTTAGGGTGTGAGGAATTAGGAGACCGAGCCGAGCTCCCAAGCCAACGGCCATACACGAAACACCTGAGCCCTCCCCAAAGCGCCCAAAAACCCTAAATCCAAAGTACAGCCGAAGCCCTAAACCCTAGCAGCCCTAAACACCAGAAAGCCCCAAACCCTAAACCCCAAACCCTAAACCCTAAACCCTAAACCCTAAACCCTAAACCCTAAACCCTAAACCCTAAACCCTAAACCCCCCTTGAGCCTACCAGGTTTCCGGCCTAGCCTTCCAAGCAATTCTGGCGCGGAGCACGCGCCCTCTCCCTGGGCACAGTGGTCGCAGGGAGCCCTGGGATGTTATAAGAGAGGGTTTAGGGTTTAGGGTTTAGGGTTTAGGGTTTAGGGTTTAGGGTTTAGGGTTTAGGGTTTCGGGTTTAGGGTCGAGGGTCTACGATTTTGGGGTTTTTAGGGGTTCAGGGTTTAGGGTTTAGGGTTCCAAGGGGCTTAGGGGCTAGGGTTTAGGGGCTTGAGGTAGGGTTAAGGGGCTTAGGGCTTGTTATGATGGTTGGGTGTTCGTCTTCGAGGTTGCCAGGTTTGGGGTTTGAGGGTGCACGGAGGGAGGGATTAGGGTGTTTAGGGTGTTTGTGGTGTTTCGGGCATTAAGGGTATTGAGGGAATGTAGTGGACCTAAGTGCATTTAGGGTAGTTCGGGTGAGTCGGGTTGAAGCATTCCCCCTAGTGTGCTCGGGCTGGTTTCGCACATACTAGGTCTACGCGGTCTTGGGGAAGGAGCAGACCAAGCCTACACCCTAAACCCTAAACCCTAAACCCTAAACCCTAAACCCTAAACCCTAAACCCTAAACCCTAAACCCTAAACCCTAAACCCTAAACCCTAAACCCTAAACCCTAAACCCTAAACCCTAAACCCTAAACCCACAGGCTTTTGTACACTTCTTCCCACCCTAGTCGCGGGCAAGGCATCAGTCTGCAGGATGCTTGAAACATCGCCTGAAGCTCGGGCTTATCTTCGAGGGCAGCGAAAGATCCGAGTTCTGCCGTGAATTGCGGAACTTTTCCTTCGCATTGCAACGCTTCGAATCCGCGGCTCTGCCGCTATTCATAATCATAATCATCAAGACTCTGCCGTCCCTGTACGCTTTTTTGGCCTAGCTAAACCCTAAACTCTAGCCCCTAAGCCCCTAAATCCTTAACCCTAACCCACACTTACGGTTTGCCTATAAGTTATAGGGGTCTTCAGGGAGGTAGGTACCTAGGAAACTGTGGGGAGCTTCGGGAGCCTGAGGGAGTAGTGGGGAGCGTTAGGGAACCTTGTGTTACCTGCCCCCCCCTCCCTTAAGAACCCTATTCAGATCTAAGCCCTATTTAACCTAAACCCCAAACGGGCTTGGGACTTCGGGATTAGGGCTTTGGGCTTCGGGCTTAGGGCTTAACTAGGTTTTAAATGCCCGTACGACCTAGAACCCATACCCTAAAGCCAAATCCCAAGCCCAAAATCCCAGTCCTTAGGCCCTTAGACTTCTCAAACCCTAAAGCCTTTCACCCCCCCAGAAAAGCCTAAAATATCCCACATCCCAAAACCCGAAGCCGCAGTGCGTAGGAGGGTTTAGGCGCTCGGCCTTGGAACTCAAGGGTATTGAGGTTTTCTAAGCTGCGGGTGGTAGGGTTTGGGTTTAGGGTTTAGGGTTTAGGGTTTCGGGTTTCGGGTTAGGGTTTAGGGTTTAGGGTTTAGGGTTTAGGGTTTAGGGTTTAGGGTTTAGGGTTTAGGGTTTAGGGTTTAGGGTTTAGGGTTTAGGGTTTAGGGTTTAGGGTTTAGGGTTTAGGGTTTAGGGAACAGGCTCTCTACACATCATCGCACCCAGCGCGAGGTGAGCGTTGCAGCTCGGAGAGGCTGGATCACGTCGGCAGCGACCAGGCCCGCGTGTGCGCCTGAACGCCCGTTAAACCGGCCTCGGTTTAGGGTTTAGGGTTTAGGGTTTGGGGTTTGGGGTTTGGGGTTTAGGGTTTAGCCCTAATTCCTAGAAAACCTAAGCAGGGAACCCTGACCCCTAAACCCAAACCGGTCCCCGCCCTAGACCTTCAACCCTAAACCCACTGAGTTTGAGCGAAGCGAGGGTGGCTTCGAGGGCTAGGGTTTAGGGTTTAGGGTTGAGGTTTAGGGTTCAGGGTTTCTGGCTTCAAGGTCTTGCAATTCAGGTCCCAAACCCTAAAATCCTAAACCCTAAACCCGAAGCACTCTTCAACCCTACACAGCGCTTGTGATCCCTTGCTAGGATGCCCAGTAGTAGGCTTATTCCCGTTTGAGTTTAGGTTCCCTAATAGGCCCCTTAAACCAAGAAGGATACTGGCAACCTAGCTACCCTAAACCCTGAACCCTGAACCCTGAACCCTGAACCCTGAACCCTGAACCCTGAACCCTGAACCCTGAACCCTGAACCCTGAACCCTGAACCCTGAACCCTGAACCCTGAACCCTAAACCCTAAACCCTAAACCCTAAACCCTAAACCCTAAACCCTAAACCCTTGCGAGCCCTCAACCTTCAGTCTCCGCTTCCCTTCTTAGAGGGTTTGGAGACTTGAGGCCGGAACCCTGTCGGAGTGTAGGCCCGAAACCCTAAACCCTAAACCCTAAATCCTAAACCCTAAACCCTAAACCCTAATCCCTAAACCCTAAACCCTAAACCCCAAACCCTAAACCCTAAACCCCTGGTAGGTTGCCAGCTTGGTGGCCGGCGCGGAGCAGTTGGTGGGGCTCCTGCGGGCCTGGGGCTCTGTTTTGCGGAGGGTTCAGGGTGTAGCTAGGTTAGGTTAGGGTTTGGGGTTTGGGGTTTGGGGTTTGGGGTTTAGGGTTTAGGGTTTAGGGTTTAGGGTTGAGGGTTGAGGATTGAGGGTTGAGGGTTGAGGGTTTATAGGGATTAGGGTTTGCAGGGTTTATAAGGTTGAGGGGGGTTAAGGGTTGAGGGTTTAGGGTTGATAGGGTTTAGGGTTTGTGGGGTGTATAGGGTTGAGGGTTTATAGGGTTGAGGGTTTAGGGTTGAAGGTGTAGGGTTTGGGGCTTTTTGGGTAGCAAGCCGCGCCTTCGGCCCGACTTGCGCAGGTGCGTAGGATCTGCTCGCGCCGCGTGCTTAGGGTTTAGGGTTTAGGGTTTAGGGTTTAGGGTGTCCTGTCGAAGAATCTAAGGGTGGTTACATGGGCCCTTAACATGGTCCCTTAACTCCTTGAAAGGGGTCTGAAGTATGGGCCCTAACTTGTTTAGGGTATATAAGGGTAGGGGTACCCTTGTAAGGGATATAGGGGTACCCTTTTAAGGGCCCATACAAGGGGACTTAGAAGCACCCAGAATCTGAAGGCCTTGGGCGATCGCACGCGTGTTAGCTGCCCCAAACCGCTGGACCTTAAACCGCGACCAAGTCCCGAGCCCTGGAGCTCTAAACCCTACACCCCAAAACCCCAAACCCTAAACCCTAAGCCCCAAACCCTAAACCCTAGACCCGAAACCCCCAAACCCTAACCCCTAACCCAAGCCTCAAAGAAGCCAAGGTCAAGATCGAAGACGATGGCGACCTCGTGCGCGCCCTCAGTCCGGGTGCAGGATAAAGAGCCGCCTAGCCTTCAAAGTTTTAGGGTTTTTTGAGTCTAGGTTCCCTAAACCCTGAAGCCTGAACCCTAAACCCTAAACCCTAAACCCTGTTAGGGTTTCAGGGTTTAGGGTTTCAGGGCTTAACTAGGGGTTTACCGAAATTGAAACTCCGAAGTCCGAAGCCGTCCAGACCCTCGCGCCGAACTTTTCCCGTCTTCAGCTGCACAGTCAGTAGCCCTCAAGCCCTAAACCCTAAACCCTAAACCCGAAACCCTAAGCCCTAAACCCTACACCCTAAACAGCCCCGAAGACCCTCAGCCCGAGTTTGGGTCTTGGGGTAGTTCTATGGTCCCGTGAAATGGCCCCTTGCCTGCTTTACAGGGCTCTGAAGTATGGGCCCTTGGGCCCTTGGGGGTATATGGGGGTCCCACAATGGGCGCAGGACCGAAAACGCTAAAGCCTCAACCCTCAAACCCCCGTAACCCCAAAATCCCTAAACCCTAAACCCCCCCCAAGCCCCTCAAACCCCCAAGTCCCCAAACTCCCACACAACCCAAAACCCTCAAAGCTCTCAAGCCCTAAGCCCTAAAGCCCTAAACCCAAAACCCCAAACCCCAAACCCTAAACCCTAAACCCCAAACCCCAAACCCTAAACGACCAAATTAGGCCTTGGCCCGGACAGTCCTTGAAGACAGCATCCGCTTCTTCTGGGACCTAGACCAGTGTGCCAAGCCGTGCCCTTAATTGCGCTTAGGGTTCCAGGGTTTAGGGGTCAGGGTTTCGGGCTTCGGGTTCTGGTGGTGCTTAGGCTTTAGGGTTTTGGTGTATAGGGGTGTTTGGGCTTAGGGTTTGGGGTTTAGGGCTGGCAGGCAACGAATGGTCGGGCTTCGAGCATGAGGTGGCTCAAAACCCTGGCGACTGGGACTTCGTGCAGGGTTTAAGGTTTAATTCCGGATCAGATGCTTTGAGCACGGGTTGCTGTGCAACCCTAACCCCTAAGCCCTAAGCTCTAAGCCCTAAACCCTAAAACCCCTAAACTGTAGGATCTACGCTTTTGCAGTATGGTTTAGGAGTTTCGGGAAAGATCTCGTTGGGTCCCCCTCCCCCCCTGCCCCCCCCCCCCCCCCCCCCCCCCGCCAGTGCATACTTCAGCGGGCGGCCTGGTGTGGGATCCCCATCTCCACCGCGGATCCCCATCTCCACTAGACCCTAAACCCTAAACCCTAAACCCCCTAAACCCTAAACCCCAAACCCCAAACCCCAAACCCCAAACCCCAAACCCCAAACCCCAAACCCCAAACCCCAAACCCCAAACCCCAAACCCCAAACCCTAAACCCTAAACCCTAAACCCCAAGCACCCCTCACTGAAAAAAACCTCCCCTGCGAGCGTCGTTGAGATGTCGGTTCGGGGCAAGGGGCGCAGCCAACCTGGCCAAGGCATCCCACAACTGCACGGCCTTGTACTGCAACCCAAAACCCTAAGCCCTAAACCCTAAACCCTAAACCCTAAACCCTAAACCCTAAACCCTGAACCCTGAACCCTGAACCCTGAACCCTAAACCTTCCCAGGTGGAGGAACATCTCTCCATGGGAACTGTTTGAAGAGGTCAACGACTGACAGGCTAACGGTTAAGTGCTACCTACTTCGAGGTGCCCTGATAACCTAGCTTTCCAGTACCAGATGTCTAGGGTTTGGGGTTTTGGGTTTAGGGTTTAGGGTTTAGGGCTAGCTATTACTGTACTTGCAAGACCCCTAAGTCCCCTAAGGAGGTTGTAAGAAGACTCATTACTGGAAGTTTTAGTCACCATGAACCTCCAAGTAGGACACCTAGCCAAAAACCCTAATCCCTAAACCCTAAACCCTAAACCCTACACCCTACACCCTAAACCCTAAACCCTAGACCCTAGACCCTAAACCCTAAACCCTAAACCCTAAACCCTAAACCCACGTGAAACCCTACCAACCCCCCAAACCTCAACCCCTTGGCTTGCATGCCCCAGCTTGCGGGGGACCTTACTTGCTTGGCCAGCAGTGGAACTTTGAAGCTTTTTGGGCTTCCTTCTTGGTTTAGGGTTTAGGGTTTAGGGTTTAGGGTGTAGGGTTTAGGGTTTAGGGTCTAGGGTTTAGGGTGTAGGGTTTAGTAGGAATAGTAAAGTCTAACCTTTTTTTCCCTTGGCTACTGGAGAAGTAAGCTTAGGGATGTATGAGGATTTGCGGGATGCTAGGTAAGCGCTAGGGGTGCATCTCGTTTTTGGGGTGTATGGTTTAGGGTTTAGGGCTAGGGTGTTATTAGGGTATGGGTAGAGTTTTTGGTTCTAGTATTGGGTCTACTTTGCGTGTTTGGTTTGGAGGCCTGACATGTTTGGGTATCGGAGTTGACATAATATGGCTCGCCTTCGTAGTCGCTGGCCACGACCTGCACTCCGCCGCTTGGGGGGAGAGTCTGTCAGGAAGATCAAAGTGTTTAGGGCTAAGCCGGAAAACCTAGCCCCTGATACCCGAATACCCTAACCTTTACACCCTAAACCCTAAACCCTAAACCCTAAACCCTAAACCCTAAACCCTAAAGCCTAAACCCTAAGCCCTAAGCCCTAAACCCTAAATGCCCTAAATACCCCTGAACCCTAGATGCCCTAGTCAATACCCTGATCCCCTTGGCCCTAAACCCGAAATACCCTAAACACCCTGAACCCTAAAATACCCTTATACCCTGAACCCTAAATACCCTAATACCCTAATGCCCTAATACCCTAATACCCTAGTACCCTAATACCCTAAACCCTAAACCCTAAACGCCTCCTTGACGTCTGAGCTGCCACCCCCAGCCACGGCAGACCACGTGCTTCAGGAAGCCTCGGCGCTGATCTCTTTTGGGTTTCGGGGTTTCGGCTGTAGGGTTTAGGGTTTAGGCCATATAAGCACAAGCTGCAGTTCAAGGGTCCTAGAATGTAGGGTTCTTTGACTTCTGGGGTTCTGTGGGATGACTTATGCTTACAAAAATTGGACGTGTTCCTACATGCGCGTTGAGTTTAAAGGGTCAGGATTTAGGGTGTAGGGGGTTCATGGGTACTTAGAATTCGAACCCCAATGATGAGTCTACCTGTAACCTACTTAGGGGACTCAGGGGGCCTGCAAGTTCAGTTATAATTTTGGTTGTAAGCGCCCATGAACCTCCAAGTAGCCCTACGAGAACTCAAAACCAGGCCAGTGCGAGGGCTTGTAGGGCTTTTCCATGTGCCTTTTGGGGGATGTGCGGTTCTGCGGCAGTCTCACCGCGGTAGAATCCCTGCCGCCTAAGCCGAGCAGTCTCGAAAAAGGGGAGGGGGGAGGGGGGGCGGGTTTGGTTTGGGATTTGAGTGCTGAGGGCTTCTCTTCTGTTTAGTGTTTAGGGTTTAGGGTTTAGGGTTTAGGGTTTAGGGTTCAGGGTTCAGGGTTTAGGGTTTAGGGTTGAGGGTTGAGGGTTGAGGGTTGAGGGTTGAGGGTTTAGGGTTTAGGGTTTAGGCTGTGTGCCAGAGGTGGCGATTTCGATGTGAAGTCTGGCTCCAGGGCGCTGAAGTAGAATTCGACACCCTAAGTCTCTCCTAAACCCTGAAACCCAAGACCCTAATTCTAGTAAACCCTAATCCTAAACCCTAAATCCCGACTCCTGAATCCCAAGTCCTAAATCCTAAGCCCGAAGCTGCTCACACTCAACCCCGAACCCTCTGTTCTACCAACCTTAAAACACCTGCCGCAAGCTGCCTACGCCTTGCATCCCACGAACGCGACACCCACAAGCCCCCAAACCCCAAACTTCCAGGGCTCTAGGGATTAGGGTTTAGGGTTTATAGTTTCTTGGTGCTTAGGGTTTCGGGTTGTAGGTTGGGGAACCTCGGGGGGTTGTATAGAGGGGGGTCGTCGTAGGGAAGCCCATGTTCAGAGGTATAGGGTTTCGGGGATGGGTTTAGGGTTTAGGGTTTAGGGTTTAGGGTGTAGGGTTTAGGGTGTAGGGTGTTGGGTGTAGGGTGTAGGGTTTAGGGTTTAGGGTTTAGGGTGTAGGGCTTAGTGGAAATCATGAGATTTGCGGGCAGGTCGCACCGCTCTTGAAGGCTGCGCAGGCCCTCACCCACTACCAGGCGCCGGCGAACCCCTAGACCCGAAGCCCAGCTGAAAGAAACCCCAAACCCCAAACCCTGAACCCTGAACCCTGAACCCTGAACCCTGAGGCCAGGGTTCAGTTCACAGATTCGATAGTGCGCGCCACTGCGGCCTGCGGGAACATAAGCCAGCCCCCCCCCCCCCCCCCCCCCCCCTCTCTTGTTCAATGGCCCCCCCCCCCCCTTGTTCAAGGGGGGGGGGGCCCCCCCTGGTCAATAACAGTGTTCTTAATAGGGTTTCACTTGATTTTAATTAACGTTTTAATAGGACTTCTTTTGATTCTAATCGGGTTTTTGTTACTTTTGAAAGATTTCTAATAATATGAATGAGATTTTTATCCCTTCTAATAAGATTTGTATTAGGTTTAACGGGATTCGTATTGAAATAATAGAAATCCTTGTCGAATTAAGTTCAACTCCTATTACAATTGATTGAACTGCTATTAAAATTAGTAGAAGTCCGATTAGAAATGCTACGAAAAAAGAAGGCAAATAGAAATCTTGTTACATTAATAGAAATCCTCTTGAAATTAGAAGGATTCCGAATAAAAAGCAATAGGAATCCTACCAAACATGGCAGAGGAAATGTGGAATTGAGCATGGGGGGGGGGGGGGGAGGGGGAGGGGGGTTTGTTGGGTGAAGGGGGGGGGGGGGGAGAGGGGGGGTTACCTTGAATATCCGCAGGCCTCTTTTTTACGCGCTCTCATACTCTTGGACCCGAACCTTTGGACCCAAGATTTCCCTGCCCTTGTTTTTTAGGGCTTAGGGTTGAGGGTCAGTGCTGTGAAGCGTCTGGGCCAAGCAATTGAGCTCGGGAGGACCTGACCAGGAAATGAAACCCTAAAGGGCTGAGGCTTGGGGGTTTGGGGCCTGGGGACTTTAGGGAGTTTGGGGAGTTTACGGAGTTTAGGGACTTCAGGGTTTAGGGAGTTTAGGGTTTGGGGTTTGAGGGAGTTTGGGGTTCAGGGTGTCGGGTTTTGGGGTGTCTAGAGTTTAGGGGTGTTGGTTCAGGGCTATCGAGCTACATGCCAGGGATAGGGCATCAGCACAGCAACAAGCATCCAAAGATTCTAATTCCCTTGATGAAGACATTTTTTTAACGCCAAAGTCAGCGGGTAATTTATAGGATTTTTCGATACTCCGTGGTTCACGTGATTCTTGCGTCTCTTGGAAAATTAGCCCAAGCCGGAAAACGTAATGAATAGTCAACCGAAACCCATACGCCAGAAGCACGCAAGTCCCTTTGCCAAGCCCTGCACACCAAAACCTCAATCTTATACAGTACTTCTATATAAGATATATGATGTATATATATATATATATATATATTGATAAACAATATATATATATACATATATATATGTATGTATATATATATATGTATATACATACATACATACACACATACATACATACATACATACATACATACATACATACATACATACATACATACATACATACATACATACACACGTACACTCATACACACACACATACATACATACATACATGCATGCATACATACATACATACATACATACATACATACATGTATACATACACACATGTATGCTATAACTAACTAAAACATTCAGGCCCTTGAGAGGTGTAGTTTCAGGTCTCAATATCCCTCGCTTCCCTGCAGGGCGGGCACCAGAGGCACGTGATGGAGGATCCGGCCGAAACCGAAGAGAAGGCCTGGCCCTAAACCCTAAACCCTAAACCCTAAACCCTAAACCCTAAACCCTAAACCCTAAACCCTAAACCCTAAACCCTACACCCTAAACCCTAAACCCTAAACCCTAAACCCTAAACCCTAAACCCTAAACCCTAAACCCTAAACCCAGCCTCCGCCAACCTCCAGGTCTCAGGGGCTTTGGGGTTTAGGGATTATGGTGCTTAGGGTCAGGGCTGACAGGGGTTAGGGTTCAAACCCTAAACCCCAACCATGAGAGGGGTTTAATTATAGGTTCTGTGGTTGGGGGGGGGGGGGGACCCGAAGCCCGGAAGCCCTAAATCCTAGAAGTTTTTTTTCGCATCTTTGCATGTACCAGGCTGGCCCAAAGCACCACAAGATTGAGCCTTCGAGCCTCCAATGCTCCTTAATTAAGGAAAAGTCCTTAAACCATATACAGGAACCCTATTATCATTCAAGGGGTATTTGAGTTCCTGGGGCCAGCCATGCAAGCTCCCAAGAGTCGCAACTAAAACGATGGAAAATGCTCCTAAACCCTAAATCCTAAACCCTAACCCCAAACCCTAAACATCCCTAAACCCTAAACCAACCCTAAACCCTAAACCCTAAACTGCACCCTTCCACTCGCAACCCGAAGCCCGGAATTAGAGGAAATGGACATCCGTCTGAACTTCATGCGGCCCCAGCGTTTGCGATGCCACCGCCTCGGGAGTTTGGTCGGCTTAGGGTTTAGGGTTTAGGGTTTAGGGTTTAGGGTTTAGAGTTTAGGGTTTAGGGTTTAGGGTTTAGGGTTTAGGGTTTAGGGTTTGCGGTTTAGGGTTTGGGGTTTAGGGTTTAGGGTTTAGGGTTGGGATCCCAGAGCTGGAGGGTGCTTTGTTGGGATCTCCTTTGCAAGCCCAACGTGTTCAGGGTTCATATTGGGTTTCAGGGTTTAGGCTTTTTTTAGGGTTTGGGGTTAGGGTTTGGGGGTTTAGGGTTTGTAGGGCTGAGGGTCTCATAGATTTAGAGGTCGGTGTGTTGGAACTTGGGGGTTCCTGGGTTGAGGGGTTTAGGGTTTCGGGGGTTTAGGCACGTACAAGCCGGAAAAAAAATAAGGAAAACGCAGTCCACAGCGACGGAGATCCTAGCGACGAAGCATATTTAGCCGTAGTTGGGCGGTTGGAAAGGGTTTAGGGTTTAGGGTTTTAGGGTTTAGGGTTTAGGGTTTAGGGTTTAGGGTTCAGGGTTCAGGGTTCAGGGTTCAAAAGTTCAGGGTTCAGGGTTCAGGGTTCAGGGTTCAGGGTTTAGGGTTTAGGGTTTAGGGATACAGGGGTTTAGGTCGGGCTAGTCTAGGGCCTTAGGGTCCTGAGGCCTCAGTTTTGGGGCGGGCTGCGGACTCAAGCTTGTCCCTGCCTGAGGCTTCTTAATGGATCATCTCAAAAATTATCATAGCCTCACGTTCCTAAAACAACTCCCCCCCCCCCCCCCCCCCCCCCCAGATCTGGGGCAGGAACCCTGCTGATTAAGACAGAAGCTGCGCAGCCCTAATCCCCTAAACCTTAAGAGCTTCGGGGCTTAGGGTTTCTGGTTTAACCCAAAGCCCTAAACCCTAAACCCTAAACCCTGAACCCTGAACCCTGAACCCTAAACCCTAAACCCTAAACAGTAAAGTCTGCCCTTCTCAGCCGCCTACGGGCGCGGGCCCGGCTACAACGTCACGAAGACGGGCCTGGGAACTGGCTGGGACGACTCTGGCTCAGGCCTGGCAGTGGGGTTTAGGGTTTAGGGTTTAGGGTTTAGGGTTTAGGGTTTAGGGATACAGGGGTTAGGGCTTAGGGGATCAGGCTCTGGGGATTCCGGGATCTTCGGGTTTGTAGAGAACCCGAAGCAGGGTTTAGGGTTTGGGGCTTAGGGTTTAGGGCTTTCGGCTTAGGGTTTCTGTCATTTATTGTTTTTTCGGGGTTGCATTTGGTTCTGTGCCTTTGCGTTTGCCACCCAATGTACACCCTACGCCTTTTGTGAATCCCGACCACCGAAGTTCAAGGGACTACAGGAGGGACCCTTGTAAGGGATGTTAGGGGTTCTTTGGGGGTTATTGAATTTAAGGTCTTTAGGGTATCTATAAGGGTTATATAGGGGTCACATAGGGGAATAAGATTAAGGGTCTCTTCGAGGGGTCCCTCTATAGACCCCTTGAGAAGTGCTTGAATGGTAGATGCCGTTCCCAAAACGTGAGAAACCGGAGCCACATTTTCAGTATGGGGAGCCTACGCTCTAAACCCTAAACCCGAAACCCTAAACCCTAAACCCTAAACCCCAAACCCCAAACCCTAAGCCCTAAACCCTAAACCCTAAACCCTAAACCCTAAACCCTAAACCCTAAACCCTGAACCCTGAACCCTGAACCCTAAACCCCAAACCCTAAACCCTAAACCCTATAAACCTTAAATCCTATAAAAACCCTAAAACCCTAAAACCCTAAAACCCTAAAACCCTAAAATTTAAGAGCCTCCGGCTCAAGCCGCCGACCCCGCTGGAGCATAGTTGAGAGGTCTAAACCCGCTCGCATGGTTCAAAGATCATCCCAGCCTGCTCGGCAGGGTTCTGTGAAACGTTTGGGGGGGGGTAGGGGGTGCACGGGGCGGCGGGGGTGGGGGGGGGGGGGTGGGGGGCGGGGGGGGTGGGGGGGGGTGGGTGGGGGTGGGGGGGTGGGGGGGGGGGGGGGTCTCGGGGGGGTTGGGTGTGGGGGTGGGGGGGCAAAAGTTTTGCTGAGGCGCCCCTACCCCCCTGTGCTGAACCGCCTGTTTACGCTGTGCGGGTGGCGCGGTCCTCCACGAAAAAATTGTGCACCGACCCCCCCCCCCCCCCCCCCCCCCCCCCCGCGGGGTAAGGAGGGAAAGGGGAGGTTTCACCTCCCTCAAACCATCCAACACGCCGCAGTGGTCGGCGGACCCCCTAAACCCTAAACCCCTAAAACCCTAAAAAAACCCTAAAACCCTAAACCCTAAAAAAACCCTAAAACCCTAAAACCCTAAAACCCTAAAACCCTAAAACCCTAAAACCCTAAAACCCTAAAACCCTAAAACCCTAAAACCCTAAAACCCTAAAACCCTAAAACCCTAAAACCCTAAAAACCCTAAAAACCCTAAAAACCCTAAAACCCTAAAAACCCTAAAACCCTAAAACCCTAAAACCCTAAAACCCTAAAACCCTAAAACCCTAAACCCTAAAACCCTAAAACCCTAAACCCTAAACCCTAAACCCTAAGTCCTAGTGGTTGGGGTATAGGCTTTTGAGTCGAGGGTTAGGGGGCCGCAAATCCTGACCAGGAAGACCAGCAGATTCCATCTTGCCCTAAACCCTATATAAACCCTAAACCCTAAGGGTATAGGCCTTCGAGTCAAGTCCTGACCAGGAAGACCAGCAGATTCCATCTTGCGGCGCATGACCGTGGATCCCAAGGACGACACGCCGCTCCGCCTGACATTGGAGAGTACTCTTTGGGAGAAAGGAGTTGGGATGCTTAGGATTTAGGGTTTAGGTTTTAGGGTTTAGGGTTTAGGTTTAGGGTTTAGGGTTTAGGGTTTAGGGTTAGGGGTCTAGGGTATAGGGTTTAGGGTTTAGGGTTGGGATGTTCCCTCTTATACTAACACCTTAGTAGGGATTCTAGTACCCCCTTGATCCATCTTAAGGACTGTTAGTATAAGGAGGAACATCCCAAGAAGGGTTTTCATCAGGGGTAATCCCTAGGGGGAACGTCCCAACTTGAAACCCTCATCATCTGACTGAATACACCCCCCCCCCCCGCCCCCCCAGCAAGAATCCCTGAAGACCTCTCAACAAAGAAGCAAAAAGACTCAGCTCACGCCAAAATCCACCCCCAAAGCCCCAAAGCCCCAGATCCCCAAAAACCCCAAAACCCCAAAACCCCAAAGCCCCAAAATCATCCCTAAACCCTAAACCCTAAACCCTAAACCCTAAACCCTAACCCTAAACCCTAAACCCTAAACCCTAAACCCTAAACCCTAAACCCTAAACCCTAAACCCTAAACCCCAAAAAGCATCCCTAAACCCTATGCCCTAACCCTTCGCAGATCTTAAGGGTAGTTTCATGGGCCCTGACTCGGGTCCCTTACCTCCTTTTAAAGGGTTCTGGTGTATCGGCCCTTAATTTGTACAGGGCATATACGGGGTATACCGGGGTCCCTAAACCCTAAACCCGAAACCCTAACCCCTAAACCCTAACCCTGAACCCTGAACCCTGCAACCCTGAACCCTGAGCCCGTTTAAGGACCCATGCTAAGGGACCATGTGTAGTACCCTTAGACAGACCCTCGAGATCATGCCGAGGTTCCCTGCTAAAAAAAACTTTTTGGGCTCAATGATCCCTAAATGGCCTTACTTATCGGGGAACCTAGGGGGGGGGGGGGGGGGACGTAGTATGGAGGGAGGGGGGGGGGGGTTAGGGGAACCCATGGTCATGAGGCCCAAGTTCTCCACCCTCCTGGGCAAGAAATATGCGGCTTGGCTCGCTTGGCAGGTTTGGGGGGTTTAGTAGTCTAGCTAACTTGGGATTTAGGGCTTAGGGTTTGGGGTGCAGGGTTGAGGGTTTAGGGTTTCGTTTTTGTAGTGTAGGACTGGGTTTTGCTGTAGTTCAAGGCTTGGGATGTAGGGCTTAGTAGCTTAGAGTTTACGGTTTCGTACTTTGGGGTTGTTCGCCGTAGAGCAAGCGCAACCATAGTTTGATGTGTTTTTTGTTTTTCATTTTCCATTGAGGCGTTGTATTAATCTATTCCGTTATCAATTATCTGAAATACATATATCTATGAAAATATGTCGCATACTTTTTCTGGGGACGGGATATGGGCTTAGGGCTTGGGCTTTGGGCCGTCCTGGCATGCCGTTGGCCTGACAGAAGGCACGAGCCCCAAGAAAGAAGCAAGAAAAGAATGTTGCGGGTGTCTTTTTTTCCCCCCCCTCCCCCCCCCTCCCCCCCCCTCCCCCCCCCTCCCCCCCCCTCCCCCCCTCCCCCCCCCTCCCCCCCTCCCCCCCTCCCCCCCCTCCCCCCCCTCCCCCCCATCCCCCCCCCTCCCCCCCTCCCCCCCCCCCCCCTCCCCCCCCCCCCCCCCCCCCCCCCCCCCCCCCCCCCCCCCCCCCCTCCCCCCCCCCCCTCCCCCCCCCCCCCCCCCCCCTCCCCCCCCCCCTTCCCCCCCCCTCCCCCTCCTCGCCCCCCCTCCCCCCCCCTCCCCCCCCCCTCCCCCCGCCTCCCCCCCTTCCCCCCCCCCCCTCCCCTCCCCCCCCCCTCCCCCCTCACACTCCCCTCCCTCCCCCCCCTCCCCCCCCCCCCTCCTCCCCCCCTCCCCCCTCCCCCCTCCCCCCCCCCCCCAAAAAAAAAGACCTCCCCCCCCCCCCCCCCCCCAAAAAAAAAAGGAGACCTAAGCAGGGTACGAGGGTTTTCGGGGTCTGCAACTTAGGGGTTTGCCGCTTCCTGGTTGCTGCGACTTGGGGGTTTAAGAGTCTATTGAGGCTGGGTGATTTGGTGTAGGTTCATGAAGACCCTAAACCCTAGAAACTCTAAACCTCAAACCCCAAACCCTAAACCCCAAACCCTAAACCCTGTCTCTTGGGCGTGGGGGGGTGCAGGTTTAGGGTCTAGGTAGGGTCTAGGGTCTAGGGCTTAGGTTTAGGGTCCAGGGCTTAGAACTTATTAAGGCTTAGAAACCGAGATCCGAAGTCGGGTTTAGGAGGCAGGGCGTCTATGGGTAATTCTCTAGGTTAGGCTCCCTTTTTGGGTCCCCTATATAGTACGGCGCCCTTAAGGACCTCAAAAAGGGACCTCTGTTTTAGGGAGTGGTTATTTTGTAAGGGTTTGGTAGTCGGGCCTTGCTAACTAGTTAGGGCCTTTCCCTGGCCCTTAACAGTTGAGTAGAAGCCCGAAACCGCCCAGATAGCACTTGGGGCTCGTCCTTGAGGATCCTCTGACTGACCCTAAACCCTAAACCCTAAACCCTAAACCCTAAACCCTAAACCCTAAACCCTAAACCCTAAACCCTAAACCCTAAACCCTAAACCCTAAACCCTAAACCCTAAACCCCAGGTCTCCAAGACCAAGTGGAACAAGCGGAAAAGCGGAACCGAACTCGAGACGGTGCATCGATGAGCTGGGGAGCCCTAGGCCCACCAGGCTTCGTGTCGCTCTCTACATCATGGTCCGTTCTCTTCTAGGATGCCCAGTGGTACCCTTATTCCCTTTTTTGGGGGTTTAGGTTCCCTTATAAACCCCTTTAAGCAAAAAAGGGCACCCTTTTTCATCCTAGGTTACTGGGCAACCTAGTAAGGGTCAAATATCAGTTTTGGCCCTACAACCACTTAGAGAACTGGCCAGACATGTTGAAACAGCCTAGGGCATTGTAGCTCACACCTCCGAACGCCACACACACATCAGCAGCGACGAAGCCAGCCACCTTTCATGGTCACGGACTGTCGCGTGTCACTGCAAAAGCCCGCTCTGCCAGCGCTCTGTGTACAGTTGAGGGTTTAAACAACTCTTTGCTTGTAAGAACCCTAAAAACAACTAACCCCTATATCGTCCTTATGAGTCAAAATCTGTTTCATTTTTTGGGGGTTCTTAAGCAAACCCTAAACCCTGAGCCTTAAACCCTAAACCCTAAACCCTAAACAGTAGTAAAGGTTGAGGGCTCACTCTCTCGCTGTCCCTGTGTGTCTTTGCTCACCGAAACACTAACACCTGAAGCCTTTTCTTACCGCAGGGCTTGGTCGGGCCGAAAATTCTGAACCTCTAGGGTTTAGGGTTTGGGTTAAGCCCAGGGTGTCCTCGGAACTACGTACCCTAAACCCCTAACCCCTGAACCCCCTAAACTCTAAACCCTAAACCCTAAACCCCTAAACCCCCTAAACCCCTAACCCCGTAACCCCTCAACCCCAAACGCCCCATGCTCGCAAGCCATGCTTTGATTTCCCGGCGCTCGGGCCTCTCAGCGGCCCTGAGGCGCCCTAAATCACTTGTATGTTTTGGGCAAAGTAGCGTTTAGTGATCAGGGGTTAGGGTGGTGGGATGCCCCTCTAAAACCTTTCAGGGATCCGCACGGAACCGAATTCGCGATTGAAGAACCAGCAGGGTGAAACTCCGAAGCAAAAAATTACTCTGAGGCCCCCCAAAACTCAGAACCCGTGTCAACACCGCTAAGCCTAAGCCCTAAACCCTGAACCCAACCTTAAGCCTTAAACCTTTGACCCTAAAACCCTACATCCTAAGCCCTAAACCCTAAGCCCTAAACCCTAAAACCTAACCCCTCGAACCCCCGTGGGCCATGCTCCTAGTCCAGAGCGCTGT
>CAJNDS010000724.1:17500-35000 GCA_905221605.1 Symbiodinium natans | reverse complement strand
AAATCACTCCGGCATCAGCTCCCGTGCAAAGGCACAACGCCTTTCCTGAAGTAAAATTCCACCTGGTTCCATAAACCTCGAGCTCTAAAACCCTAAGCCCTAAATCCTAAATCCTAGACGCTACACTTCTCGTTCGAGCCTTAGGGCCTTAGGGTTTAAGGGCATGCACCCTGAGTGTTTGAGGTTTGGCGAGGAGGGGGGCGACGGCGGAGAGGAGGCGGCACGCTTTAGGGTTTAGGGTTAGGGTGTTTGGAGGAATTGAGGGGGGCTTCACTGCAGTTCGGCTCATAGGCCTATATAACTTAACGAACAGGCTCGACCAGCAGATTGTTACTTCTGGGATCACTGCGCCCATCCCTGCCCTGGATACCCTTCTGAAATTCCAGTGAGGCGCTTGTTGCAGCAAACTACTCCATGTAGTCGGAACATGGTTTAAGGACGACTAGTGCAGGGATTCCCCTTAGAAACCCTCTTCAGGTATAAGGATAGTGATGCCCCAACTTTTGGGGAGTGGACTGTAGGGTTAAGGGCTTCGGAGTTTGGGGCTAATCGAAATGAGGCTTAGGGTTTAGGGTTTAGGGTTTAGGGTTTAGGGTTTACGGTTATTCAGGTTTTGGGGCCTCGCAGTGGATGCAAGGCGCCCGCCGCCGACAGTAGGCAGGCCCGGCGACCTTCGAGGCCGCTGGGGGTTTGAGGGTTCCGGGTTTCGGGGCCTTAGGGTGTAGGGTTTAGGGTTTAGGGTCTAGGGTTTAGGGTTTAGGGTGTAGGGTCTAGGGTCTAGGGTCTAGGGTTTAGGGTTTAGGGTTTAGGGTTTAGGGCCTTCGGGTTTTTGGGGGTTGCTCATGTGCCTCGCCCCACCCCCCAAACCCCACAAGAAAGGTCTATGTCTTAAGCCTGAGCCGCTGATGCTTAATCTTGTTCCCCTATATAGCCCCTATATATACCTTCACAGAGTCTCTCTGTACCTACGTAGCCCTGAAAACCTAAACCCTACACGCCTAGAAGCCCAAAAGCCCTGAGCCACTTGTCAGGCTGTGCATGCAAGGACAAGTATGGGCAAATGGAAAGGGAGATTGGACAGGGGCAGGGGTCGGATTGGGGTTGTGTTCTCTCTCTAAGCCCACAACCCCGAACCCCAAACCTTGGCTGTGAAGTGGAGCGATCTTCAAAACTCAATATTTTGTTGCATGACCAAAGCACACCCTAAACCCTTCCGGAAACCCCAAGGCCCCAAAACCCTGAGCCTTCTTGTTGAGGGCGCACACTAAAACACGATGCAGTAGTAGGTTGCAGCCCGCACCATTAAGAGGGCGCACGTCGTGAACTCAGAACGCAGGATTTGGGTGTGTTTAGGGGTTGAGGGCTTTGGGGATTTAGGGTTTAGGGTTTGGGGTGTGGGGGTTAGGGGTTTAGGGTTTGGGGTTTAGGGTTTACGGTATGGGGTTTAGGGTTTAGGGTTTAGGGTTTCGGGAACCTCAAGCCACAGCAGTTCATGGAGGGGAAGCTTTGGTGCCTGTACACTGCAGGCTCGAGGAGCCAGAGGTGGAGAAAGGCCTGGGGCCAAGTTTTTGAGGGTTTAGGCGTATTTATTTGTTTAGGGTTTAGGGTTTCGGGTTTAGGGGTTAGGGTTTAGGGTTTAGGGTTTAGGGCGTCTCGCTGCGCAGCGGCAGTTTGTGCCATTTGGAAATGGCGCCCCTACACACCCAGGGGGTGTGGGGGGGCGGCATGTCGCGCGAAGGCATCCGTTTTTCAAAGCAATGCAGCAATTTTCAATGGTGCTGGGTTCTTTCTCCCCACCCGCTGTGAGGGTTTAGGGTTAAGTTTAGGGTTTAGGCTTGGGAATAGTTGCTAATAGTATTCCCGTGTGGTCCCTTTACAGTTATACTACAATAGGCCCCTCAAAACCCTATTCTATTTATTCAGACCCCTATATTGCTGGTATTCGTTGGGATGTTCCTCCATTATACTAACAGTCCTTAATGGGCTAGGGGGTTACTATCATCCCTATCAAGGACTGCTAAAATAAGGGGGAACATCCCAAAGCGTTCGCTTAAGAACCCCAAAGAATAAAAGACACGAATCTCTACATTGCCCGCAACAGGAGGAGTATTTTGTATAATTTTTTGGGGGGTTCTTAAGCAAATAGTGTTTTTTAGTGGTTTAGGGGTTGCAGTAGGGGACTTCTGTACCTTAACTCAGCCCTCAAGCAACCTTATCTCTTTGGGAAGTTTCAAGCTCGCCGCCGGGCTGGGCTTAAGAGGAGCTTGAACCCTAAACCCTAACACCCTAAACCCGAAACCCTAAACCCTAGCCCTAAACCCTAAACCCTAAACCCTAAACCTAAACCCTAAACCCTAAACCCTAAACCCTAAACCCTAAACCCTAAACCCTAAACCCTAAACCCTAAACCCTAAACCCTAAACCCTAAACCTTAGGCCCTAAACCCCTTTGAAAGGGCCAACCAACTCTCCGACATGCCAGTTATTTCGATCCCTGCCAGCTTGAACACTAAGCCTTGGGATGTTCACCCTTGATAGGGATTATAGTAGGGGTTTAGGGTTTAGAGTTTAGGGTTTAGGGTTTTGGGGGTACTACCATCCCTATTGAGGGTTGCTAGTATGACGGGGAACATACCAAACTTAGCGCTTTTTGGGGTTTGGGGGTTGGGAGTTGAGGGTTGAGGGTTCAGGAACAATGCGATGTATTTCCAGACTCTTAGGGTTTTTGTGTTCTAGGGTTTAGGGTTTAGGGAAAACCCTAAGGGTTTTCCAGGCTTAGGCTTTGAAGGGTTTGAAGGGCTTCAAGGGTTTGAAGGGCTACCCTGAACCCTAAACCCTAAACCCTAAACCCTAAACCCTAAACCCTAAACCCTAAACCCTCTAAACCCTATAAACCCTATAAACCCTATAGACCCTAAACCTTAAACCTTCAAGGGTGTCAAGGGTTTCAGGGGCTTGAGGGGCTTCGGGTGTTTTTGGGCAGTTCCAGACTCATGTCTGCCAGGCGCCGGGTCCCACCCGTCGACGCCTGACTTTGGAAGCCTCCCAGGCGCCTACATCTTAATGAGCAATGTCGGGCCGAGGGTTTAGGGCTTGCGGGTTGAGGGTTTAGGGCTTGGGGTTTAGGGTTTAGGGTTGGGGTTGGGGGTTTAGGTCTTAGGGTTAAGGGCTTAGGGCGTTAGGGTTTGGGGCTCCTACAGCCCCCCAAAAACCCTCAAATATAAGGGGCCCCTAATATAGACCCCCAAATAGCAGGGTTCATTTGCAGAATACGGACCCCAACACCTAAACCCTAAACCCTAAACCCTAAACCCTAAACCCTAAACCCTAAACCCTAAACCCTGAACCCTGAACCCTAAACCCTAAACCCTAAACCCTAAACCCTAGTTTCAGAACCCCCCAAATCTGCTTTGAAGCCGAAGACCTTCGCAGGACCCAGCTTGGACGAGGAGTCCGAGGACCGCAATGGAAGCTGTAGGGTTTTTAGGGTTTAGGGTTTAGGGCTTGGGGTTTAGGGTTTAGGGTTTAGGGTTTAGGGTTTAGGGTTTAGGGCTTAGGGTTTAGGGTTTAGGGTTTAGGGATAATGATGCGGGAGTTTGCTCTAACACGGGGTTCCCAATATGGGGTGTTGGGATACTGGCACCTTCTTAAATTTTTTTATGGGGTCTAGGCAGGGGTGTAAGGGTTTCCGAGCTGGCAGCCGCCCCAGACCCTGTAAACTCTACATCCCAATGAGCCCGAAATTTAAATCTCCGTCTATCCCTCTCTCTCTTTCTCTCTCTCTCTCTATACATACCTATATACATACATATGTGTATGCCTGTTCTTGTAGCTTAAACTTCGCTCCTTGACAGCAAACCTAGCAACAAAAACAACTGATAAACTTGAACCCCTAAATCCCTGCCCCTTCAGGATCCCGAAACCCTACATGTTGGGATGTCCACCCTTATACTAACCGTCCTTAATCGGGATTATAATAGGGGGGGTTTAGGGTTTAGGGTTTAGGGTTTAGGGACTCTAATCCCTCTTGAGGACTGTCAGTATAAGGGTGAGCATCCCAGGCCCTAAGCCAGGAACCCAGCAGCGCCCACGCTGCACACCCATCATGGACCCTTGGGCCTGATAACGGCGGCTGAATTTCTGTGGAAACCGCAGCTCGGAAGCGCTAAACCCTAAACCCTAAACCCTAAACCCTAAACCCTAAACCCTAGACCCTAAACCCTAAACCCTAAACCCTAAACCCTAAACCCTAAACCCTAAACCCTAAAGCCCTAAGCCCTAAACCCTAAGCCCTAAACCCTACAGGATCTGCAGAAGTTGGGCAGTGCCACCAGCAGCCCACCAGGCTCGAGCCCGGATGAGGCCGTCGCTTCTCTTTTTTTCAAGGGGGTTTAGGGTTTAGGGTTTAGGGTTTAGCGTTTAGGGTTTAGGGTTTAGGGTTTTGGGTTTTGGGTTTTGGGTTTAGGGTTAGAGTTTAGGGTTTAGGGTTTAGGGTTTAGGGTTTAGGGTTCAGGGTTTAGGGTTTGGGTTGGGATGTTCTGCTCTACATGAACAGTCCCCAATAGGGATTATAATAGGGAGTACTATAATCCCCATTAACTACTGTTAGTATAAGGGGGAGCATCCCAAGGTATAGAGTAAGTGTTTAGGGTTTAAAGACTTTTTTTCTGGGTTTTGGGTTTTTTTTTTTTTTTTTTTTTTTTTTTTGCGGGGTTTGAATTAAGGGTTGTGGGTTTAAGGGCGTTTTTGTTCAGGGTTTAGGATTGAGGGTTTGTTTCTATTTTGTGGGGTGGGAAGGGGGGTGGGGGTTGAGGGTGAAGGACTGAAAGACTGATTTTGAGTTTTTGGGGCTGGTGGGGGGGAGGAGATAGGAGATAGGGTTTATATATGGGGTTTAGGAACCCTAAACCCTAAGCCCCAAACCTAAACCCCGAACCCTAAACCCCAAACCCTAACCCTTAAGGTTTAGGGGCTCTGAGATCTCGGAGAGCTCTTGCGCTGGTAAAAAATCTTGCAGCTGAAGGTCGAAAAAGCTTCGGTCTCAAGGTCGATGACGCGCGCCCGTGAGGGTTTAGGGAGCCCCGGGTGTTTGGAGGCCTTGAAAATCCGTAAAAAAAAACCCGTGTTTTTTTTTTTTGTTCGAGGGTTTCGTGCTTTTCGCACCCTTTTCTTTCTCTCTTCTCTCTTCTCTCTTCCCTCTTCTCTCTTCTCTCTCTCTTCGCTCCCTTCGCTCCCTTCCTTCCCTCTCTTCCCTCTCTTCCCTCTCTTCTCTCACTTCTCCCGGAATTACGTTGCGGGCACTTTGCTGGGATGGCTGCAGGAAGTCTTAACTACTCTGGGAGGCAGAGTGGCTGGCCACTCTGTTTCTTTGCGCCCTAAACCCTAAACCCTAAACCCTAAACCCTAAAACCCAAAACCCTAAACCCTAGACCCCCCTAAACCCTAAACCCTAACTCGAACTGACCAGTAAACAATAATGCCTTCCCCCTAATATTAAACGGGGGGGCTCCCCCCCCACCCCTTTAAAAATTCGAAACCTGTTTTTATAATTAGGGGGTGTTTTTATCGAAATGTCATAAGGACTCTAACCCCTGAACCCTTAACCTAGACCCCCAACCCTAAACCCTCTGAGGGTTTTATTGGTGTTGAGGGGTTTATTGGAGGCCTGAACCACCCCCCTAATTCGGAATTGGGTTTAAAAGGCGGGGTCGGTTTCGGCAGGATTTTCCGGAACGTGTTTTTATCACGAGGGTTGCATGTAATAAAAGGGGGAAGGGATTAGACGCATTCTCGACGAGCAAAGGCTCTGTTGGTGTGGGCTTTGTAGGCATGAGAAGCCCTCGGTTTAGGGTTTAGGGTTTAGGGTTTAGGGCTTAGGGTTTAGGGTTTTGGGTTTTAGGGTTTAGGGTTTAGGGTTTAGGGTTGAGGCCCAAGCCACAAGCCCCGATAGATTCTCAACTAATGCAGCCCTAAACCCTCGGCCCTAACCCCCGAAGCCCTTAAACCATACGCCCTAAACCTCCCTGAAGCCCGAACTACCCAAGTTCCGTGAACCCTCAAACCACCATAAGTTTGCCCTAAGCCTTGTCATGTAAACCCAATAAACCCAATAAACCGTACACACCCTACAAGCCCTATACAATAAGCACTATAAACCTTTGAACCCTAAACCTAGCGTTTCAACCCTAAACCCTGATCCCGAATCTCTAAACCCGAAACCCTAGTCCCTAAACCCGAAACCCTTTTGTAAACGCGAAGAACCCTTGAGAGAGGCGGCTGGCAGCCCAGACCCCCCCGCGCACCGGAACTCCGCAGCGATCTTGATGTTGGGGGTTCGGTGGGGCGGGGGTGGGGGCCAAGGGTTTGATTTCCAGTTTGAGGGTTTAGGGTCTAGGGTTTACATAGGGTTTAGGGTTGTGTAAAGTTGAGGACTTTGGTTTTTTGGGAGGGCTCGGTGTGGCGGGTTGGGGGCAAAGGGTTTGATTTTGGGGTTTAGGGTTAGGGTTTATAGGGTTTAGGGTTTCGGACTTTCGGGGTTTTGGGGTTTTAGGGTTTGAGTTTTTTTGGGTGTTTAGGGTGTTTCGGGCTTTTGGGGCCTCAGGGTTTTAGTGAAGGGTGGGCTGGACCCGCCACAAGGTGGGGCGTGTGTATGGCTTAGGTTTTTGGATTTAGGGTGTAGGGTTTCGGGCTTTGGGATTTCAGTTGTTGCTCTTCATTATTTGTTTTTTTCCTTGGGGGCGGGGGGGGGGGGAGAGGGGTGCAGGTAGTTGTTTTGGGATTTGGGTGTATAGGATGCCCGTAAAGGGTGTGCAGTTGGGATGTTTCCCTTATACAACAGTCCTGAATCGGCATTATAGTAGCACTTGTCATGCTGCTTAAACCTGCATGCATCACGCAGGAAGACGATGATGGCCAAGCCACTCATCACAGTGGTACGCTTCTCTCATCGTGACTGATATGGCACAGTCTTCCAACTTCAGCACAAAGGTTCACGTGGCCTGGGCCTCTCTGCTGTACCCTTTCTCCAGAGACGGTTTGGGTAAACATCTCCTGCTGCGTGGAAAGCGCCACCTCCACCTCCCAACGCCTGTGACTTGGCTGTGAGCTGCCATGTGTTGCGTGTGAGTTGCTGCATAACTTCCGACATGGTGCAGGGCCAACCCCTCTTTGTGGCCCGGCATGCCGACCATGACAAGGGTCAAGACGAGGCAAGAAACAAGCTACGATGGAACCAGGATGAAGTGATTCATTGCAGAAATCAGTCTGTTATCCTTCTGATTCTGACAGCGCGAAAACATGTCTGGTTGCAAAAAGAGCTCAGGAGCACTTTTTTGTTTACGTCATCGCGTAGAGATCCAAGTAGCTTGAGTGCTGTTTTTCATGACAGTTTCATTGCAGCCGTTGCAGCTTTCGCTCTTTCCAGCTTTTGCTCTTTCTAGCTTTGCCTCTTGCCCACCATGGCCGATCGTTTTGCTGTTCTGCAACAATTCCCTTGCAGTGAGGAAATCACAAATGGGGAGGTCTTCATGCGCTTTCAGACCCATGTGGGCCGCCCTTTGCTGCTTGCCCTCAGCACTTCAAGTGCCCCCAAGGCTGGCGTTCAGGCGAAGTGGCAACAATCTTCCACGTCACCGACTTGGCTGCGTTAGTTGGTCCAGTACACTACTTTCCTGGAAGCAGAGGCATCCTCCACGACACTGCCATGGGAACATCATACAACGGGCACTTGTCTCGATACGGCGTGTTCGGACACGGAAGCACGTTGCAAGCAGCAATGCGCCTAGCGAGGGAGCCCACTTCCTGTTTCTGGAGCTGGAGTGCACCTACCTTTTGGTGGCGCAGAGTGGCATGAGGAATCGCTATGTGGCCCCCGGACAACCTGGTTGCATCAACCAGCACTGCCGCGTCAAAGCAAGCACGCCGCCGCGGATCGAAGCCGAATCACGTCCGATGACTTGGCGATGCCTCTATGCCTATGCCGCGCTGGAGCACTCAGAAGACGGGCAAATCGAGGAAGGCTTTGTGAATCTATCAGCAAATTACGTCGTTACAGTTCTCGCGCCGGCATGCTGGAAATACGTTTCCCAAGTATGTCATCTTAGGCGGCGCAATAAGCAATTGGAAGCTGTCTGGCGTGGTGCAATAAGCAACAGTAGGTTCGTTTCCGTTCCTGGTACATACTCTGGAACGGTTCCGGTTCATGCGTGCCAACCCCCCCCCCCCCCTCCTCCAGCCCGCCCCTCCAAGCCTCCAGCCCCTTCCAGCCTCAGCTCCAGCCTCCAGCCCTCCAGCCCCTCCAGCCAGCTTCCATCGACCCTTTAGCCCCGTCAGCCTCCAGCCCTCCAGCCACCAGCCCTGGAGGCTGGCAGGCTGGAGGGGCTGGGGGGCGCGGTTCGCGGCTTTCCTGTAAGCAAATGGAAGGGGCTATGGGTGGCGCAATAAGCAAATGGAAGGGGTCTTGGGCAGTGCGATAAGCAAGTGGACTTCATCTTGGGCGGTGCAACAATGCCACCCTTACTTATGAACCATTAGAACCACCGTCGCCCACCCCAAAGGCCGGACAATGATTGGGATGTCACTTCCCGAGCCGGGTTGCCAGAAGTGTGTTCTGATAAAAACTGCTGCTGTATGCCACTGTATGCTTATCTGTTCTGTTGCAGTGTTCTCCGTGCTGCATGTCGATTCCGAGTTCCCGACTTGCATCAAGATAAATGGCAGTTGCGCCCTGGAGCTGCGGCAGCTTTCGCTTATGACCACTTGTGTAAGGTTGTGTGGCTTGCTGTTTGCTTGCTTCGGCCTTCACACCCCTACCACGTTACAAATGCTCTCAGAGGATAGATGTGCTGATCGTGATGCACCTGAACGCAATTCACGTAGTTCATGGAGGCGGCGTGCGCGCGCCACATCCTCCTTGACCCTTCCCCTTCGGACGCCAGGCTCCTTGCCTTCCGTTGCTCGGAGTTTCAAGATATTAAGATATGAAAGGGGTTCAGAGTCTAATGCTTCAGGATTGCAAAGTTGAGGAGAATTCAGGGATCAGGTTTATCTCCGGCTTGCTTATGTGTGGTTCAAGCACGCTACAACAGCACTGCCATCCTCCCTCTTCTAACTCACACAAACCGCATCATGTCTCATAACCCTCCCAAGCCATCTCAGTGATGCCCCCAAGTTCTCCAAAACCCAAGAATACCCAGGACTGACTCACGACATCTCACAATCATGGCCTTTACCATTGATGTGAGCTTGCTTTCTGGCAAAAGCGTTTCACTGCAAGGAGGATCGGACGAGACCACAACAGCTTTCAAAACAGAGCACAAAGAGCCTTGGCAGTCGGGAAAGGCAGACTGTTGACCTCTTGCGGCGAGATCCCCTATTACAATCCCTAATCAGGACTGTGAGTATGAGGGGAAACATCCCAAGTTCGGATGTGTGTCTTGTTCTGCCTGGTCTGTGAGGTTGCATGCTTCAAACGCTGGTGCTCAAGCCTCCTCAAAAGCTTGCTCGCCAAGCCCGCATGAAGCTTGCAACCCCAAATCCCACCAGAAGACGCCTTCGAAGTCCTCTATTCATGAAGAACAGCCCTAAACCCTAAACCCTAAACCCTAAACCCTGCAACCTAAACCCTAAACCCCCTTCTTAAAGGCCACTTGGGGTGGAAGAAGGCGCCATGGCGTTGCGTCGCGTGCGAAGCTTTGGGCTGCTGGCGCTGATGGCGCTGGCGTCCGCGGCCTTCGACACCGGGATCGAAATCGCCATGAAGAGTTTTGGGGCTTGGGGTTTAGGGTTTTTAGGGTTTGGGGTTTAGGGTTTAGGGTTTAGGGTTTAGGGTTTGGGGTTTGGGGTTTGGGGTTGAGGGTTTAGGGGAACTTTTCGGGTTTAGTGTTTACAGGTTTATAAAGGGTTTGGAGGTTCAGAGGTTTAGGGTCTAGGGTTATAGGCTTAGGGTTTAGAGTCTATAGGTTTATAGGTTTTGGGGTTGTCTATTGACAGTGTTTGTAGGTGGGGCCCTTTGAGGGAGGCCGGAGGACGACTGGCGAGTTGATGTTTGGGGGCTTGTAAGGGCTTCTAGGGTTCCCAAAACGAGGCGTTTAGGGGTTTCGGGGTTTAGGGTTTAGGGTTTCGGGGTTTAGGGTTTACGGTTTAAGGTTTAGGATTTAGGGCTTAGGGCTTAGGGTTTAGGGTTTAGGGTTCCTCTAAGACGCTCCTTGAAACAGCCCCCCCCCCACCCTCACAATGGAATTTGAGAAGCCACAAACCATCTGCGACGCAAGCCACAAAGTTTTGAGTCTTGACAAGTTTTTCGAGGTGACAGGGGAGTTGAATCTCAGGGGGGGTCCCCAAACCCAAAAGCCAAAACCCATACCCTGAACCCTAAACCCTAAACCCTAAAGACTCTACCAGGTCGGCGGCCGGTGGACTGCGGTTGCACCACGAGCCGTCCGGCCTGGGCGCGGCGCGGCGCTCGACGAGGCTCAAAAGAGCGTAAGTAGGGTTTAGGATTTAGGGTTTAGGGTTTAGGCTTTCGGGTTTAGGGTTAGGGTTTAGGGTTTAGTTTAGGGTTGAGGGTTTGGGGCTTAGGGTTAGGGACTCTTTGTTACCTACAGTTTAGTAGCAACTGCCCCTGCATGAGTAGGTATGACCCATAAGACTGTAGGTACATAGGGTCCCAGGTATAGGGTTTAGGGTTTAGGGTTGCTGGTCCTGACCCTAAACCCGAAACCTTTTCTTCCGTACAATCCTTCTGTCTAGAAGTACTATTCAGCTTGCGTTCTTCTGTCGAATTCGTGAATCCGACTCCGACTCTAGAGCTAGGAACCTTTCTTGTGCAAACCAAGTTTGCCGAATTCAGACGTGAAGGTACTGCGAAGGTAAACTGAAGGGAAACATGGGAGTAGATCATTCAGATGGACGTTGTCTTCCCTTTCAGGATTGAGCAGTCATCCAAGAACCTAGTACATAGCAACTAATGATTGTAGCTTCTACCATCTTTCCTCGCATTTTCATTTTCTAGGAAAGGCATGTGTTTAGGGGCTTTCTAGTTTCACTACTTGTATCCTTCTCTTGACCATCTCTTAGTTTATTCTCTTGTCCAACTTCCTATTTGCCCTAGGAACCCTTATGCCTTAGAACCCTTGTAAGCCCGATTGTTCAACCCAGAAAGGGTTAGGGGCTTAGGGTTTCGGCTTAGGGCTTCACGTGCTTGCTTGTAGCCGTTGAGGGCTTGGATGTAAGGGACTCGTTCCACGACATTTTTTCGTTGTCAAAGTTTTTTTGGGTTTCAAAAACAATTCTGTAGGGACGTTGTAAAACCTGGGAGAGTGTTTAAGGATGTTTCTGGGCTTTGGATGGACTGCTTTTCCAGTGTTTTTCAGGTTCTTCAGGACGTTTTAGGGTTTTTGTGTTTTGAACCTTAACCCTTAAACTCGACCTGCCAAGCCGTCTTGGAGTGTCTTGGAGCTTTGCTTTAGAGCTTACGGGCTCGAGGTCTCTTAGGGTCTTCCTGTGTCGCGAATCAGCGTTTGCTGTTGGGGGTTAGGGTATACTTTGGGGTTTGGGGTTTAGGGTTAAGGGTTTAGGGATTAGGGGCTAGGGTTCAGGGGCTAGGGTTTGCCAAAAAGCCTACACATGTCTGGAGTCTGGGTTTTATGGTAGTGCTCTAAACCCCCCTAAACCCCCCCCAACCCCCCCCCCCCCCGCCTAAACCCTAAACCCTAAACCCTAAAGATTAAACCCTAAACCCTCAGTCGGGTTTGTTGAGGATGTAAACGGCGCAGTCATGTGCGGCGCCATTTCCTGGCCTAAACTTAGAGACCCTGCAGGCCGCCAGCTTGACCCTCCTCCCCTCCCTGAACTCTGAATAGGGGTTTAGGGGTTTAGGGGTTTAGGGCTTTAGGGCTTTAGGGCTTTTGGGCTTTGTTTAGGGTTTAGGGTTTAGGGTTTGGGGCTGTATACTTCAGACCGAAGACCCAGCCTCAAGTAGGACCTGAACCCGGACGCCGTCAGCCGCTAGCCTAAATCCGAAGGACCCCAACGGCCCAAAACCCTAACACACCCCGGAACCCGAAACCCTAAACCCTAAACCCTGAACCCTAAACCCTAAACCCTGAACTTTGCCCTGAACCTAAACCCCTAAACCCTATAGTGGGGTTTTCAGAGTTCCAACCATCAGCCCAAGCCCGAAACCCTAAACTTGGGATCTTCCCCCTTCAACTCACAGTCCTTAATCGGGATTACAGTACCCCCCCCCTATTCTAATCCGTACTAAGTTTGCATAAGGGGGAACATCCCAACCCGAAACCCGTAAAGTCCGACGCTAAGCCCGAAACCCTGAACCCTGAACCCTGAACCCTGAACCCTGACCCCTAAACCCTAAACCCTCAACCCTCAACCCTCAACCCTCAACCCTCAACCCTCAACCCTCAACCCTCAACCCTCAACCCTCAACCCTCAACCCTAAACCCTAAACCCTAAACCCTAAACCCTAAACCCCAATCCCTTAACAAGAAACAATCCCCCCTAGAATCCCAGAGGCCGATCTGAACCCCGAGCAGCAAGCCTTACTGGAGCGCTTCCTAAGCAGCCAGGCCATGGGGTTGGTGGTAGGGTTTAGGGTTTAGGGTTTAGGGTTTAGGGTTTAGGGTTTAGGGTTGAGGGTTTAGGGTTTAGGGTTTAGGGTTTAGGGTTTAGGGGTTAGGGTTTAGGGTTTAGCATTTAGGGCCAAGAGCTTGGGGTTTAGGGTTTAGGGTTGGGTTTAGGGTTTACGGCTTAGGGCGAAGATGAGGCTTTAGGGGTAACCCCCTCCCCCTAAATGTAACCTCCCTCCTACCCCTTTAGGGTTTAGGGTTTAAGGTTTAGGGTTTAGGGTTAGGGCTTAGGGTTCAGGGTTTAGGGTTGAGGGTTTAGGGTTTAGGGTTTAGGGTTTATTATAATATAATATTACTATAATGGGGGGGGGGTAGAATATCTAGGGGTAGGGGGGGTTTAATATTAGGGCGTTAGGTTAGGATGCAGGCCATGGGGTCATAGGGCCGCCAGCGCTTGCTTATTCAGGGTTCAGGGTTTAGGGTTCACGATTTACTGGTTAGGTGTTAGGGTTTGGGGTTTGGGGTTTGGGGTTTAGGGTGTACGATTTACTGGTTTTGGTGTTAGGGTTTTGCGGCTATACTGCTACAGGGTAGTTAGGGCTGTTGGGAAGGCGGGTTTCGGGCATGGATGGGTTAAGGGTTTTCGAGGGTTTGCTGTTTCAGGGTGTATAGGGCTTGCGAGTTTACTGGTGACGGCGGCTTGGGGATTTAAGGGCTCAGGGACCCTAATCTCCCAACACCTAAACCCCCAACCCCTCTGGGGGTTCAACGCGTTCTAAGTTTTAGTGAAGACCCTAAATCCTATAAACCCTAAACCCCAAACCCTAGGTCCCTAGACCCCAATCAGCCCTCAACCCTGAACCCTAAACCCTAAACCCGAAGCCCTAAACCCTAAACCCTAAACCCTATGCCCTACAAACGCCTTATAAGCACGAGAAGCCAGGTCACTGACGAGGCGAAGCTCCGCAAGGAGCGCACGTTCCCCCTCTCCGAGGAGGAGCCTACTCCCGGGGAACGGAAGGCCCTAAACCCTAAACCCTAAACCGTAAACCCTAATTGTTCGCAAATCAGAAAAACGAAAGCACCACGCTAAACTCCAAACCCTAGACCCTAAGCCCTAAACCCTAGTTGTTTGCCCCTGACCCGATAAGCCCCTGAACCTCTCAGTTGAATCCTATACAAAGCCCCAAATCCTAAACACCAAAAACTAATACCCTGAAGCCTCAACCCGAAGCTCTAACCCCAACCCTAAACCGCTCAAAGCCCTCAACCCTAAACCCTAAGCCCTAAACCCTAAACCCGAAGCCCTCAACCCCCCTAAAAACCGCAGGAGTTGATACGCCGGACCAAGATCTACTTGGCGCTGAACCAGGCCAGGGCCCCATCCGACCCGGACCCTAAACCCTAATCCCGAAACCCTAAACCCTAAACCCTAGACCCTAAACTCCCAAGATACGTCTGCGCACCCATGGACCTCCCGGTCGACCTCCCAGCTCCCGTGTGAGGATGAGGTCGCGGTGCCCGAGCTTCTGGCCGAGGACTTCGTGTTCTGCGGGCCCATCATTGGTCCCTTGAAGAAGGCCAAGCTAGGGTTTAGGGTTTAGAGTTTAGGGTTTAGGGTTAGGGTTTAGGGTTTAGGGTTTAGGGATTGGGGTTTGGGGTTTAGGGTTTGGGGTTTGGGGGTAAGGGTTTATGCAAGACTCCAATTTAGGGTTGAGGATTCGGGTCCACTGGGGGGGGGGGGGGGGTCTGGGAGGTAAACCCCCTATAAACCTTAAACCCTTGAGCTTTGAACCCACACCTTGAGACATAAACGCAAACTAGGAAGGCCGGTTCGGACATTCGATACGTTCCTGTATTGGGTTTCGGATTTCGCGTTTAGGGTTTATGGGCTTTAGGCTTCTGCAGCATGTTTCGAGCGCTTAACAAGGAAGGTAAGCTCCGGATTCTGAATGCCTAGAACTTATAGGGCTCTAAATTGAGGGGGGGTTCAGGGGGGGTAGGTATCTAGGGAACTTAGGGAAACTTGTACTAGGGAAGGTTGGGTTACATACACCCCTTGAGCCCCCTCCTTTAAGAACCCTACAAGAAACTGCTAGGGCTCAATGTCTGCCCTAAGAGACGACGATGAGGGCGATGTGCCAGGCTCGGTACATCGAGCAGTTCAAGAGCTTCAAATTCCGTGAGGCGGGACGCTGAGGATTCGGGATTCAGGCTTTTTGTTTTTTTCGAAGTTGGGTTTGGAGTTTAGGGTTTAGGGTTTAAGGTTTAGGGTGTAGGGTTTAGGGTTCAGGAACGCTATATTTTTCAACTTGCACTAGTATCTATCAGTTGGTGGGTGGCTGGGTGGGTGGGCGTGTGAGGGGTGCAAGTGCCCTGAAATGATGGACGCGCACACCCTTTCCAGCACCCAGTCCTTGCACCTGGGCTTTCAGTTGTCATGGTGCTTTCAGTTACAACCGGATTCCTTGCAATTCCTCGCCCCGCTCCGGGCCGTCCCCCAAAGCCAGAGCCCATGCGTCTGCAAGCAGGGTTTCAGATCATGCTGTGGTTTTTACAAACCCTAAACCCTAAACCCTAAGCCCTACACCCTACAAACCCTAAGCCCTACGAACCCTAAACCCTAAGCCCTGCAGTCCTAATCCCTAAACCCTAAACCCGGCAAACCCTAAAGTTGTCCCCGGTAAGCCGTTCTCGCAAACCGACTTGCGCGCGTAGGCTTGCCTTGGTCGTGGTGTGTCTTGCCATGCCTCTGGTGTTCGTTGCAAAGGTTTAGGGTTTAGGGTTTAGGGCTTAGGGCTTAGGGCTTAGGGTTTAGGGCTTAGGGTTTAAGGTTTAGGGTTTAGGGCTTAGGGTTTAGGGTCTAGGAACAAACAGCCGCAAGTTGTAAGTGGGCTGTCTTGGATATGACGCGCGCTGACATAGTGCTCTGCCGTTTCACCCCTAAACTACCCGAAACCCCTGCGCCCGAAACCACAAAAAACCCAAAAAGCCCAAACACCTACACTGGACCTGAGACCCCCAGAACCTAAACCCTAAACCCTAAACCCTAAACCCTAAACCCTAAACCCTAAACCCTAAACCCTAAACCCTAAACCCTAAACCCTAAACCCTAAACCCTAAACCCTAAACCCTAAACCCTAAACCCTAAACCCTAAACCCTAAACACTAAAACCTAAACCCTAAACCCTAAACCCTAAACCCTAAACCCTAAACCCTAAACCCTAAACCCTAAACCCTAAACCCTAAACCCTAAACCCTAAACCCTTGCCTGGAAGCCCAACGTCTTTGCATCTGACAGGCGTTCCCCGATAGGGTGAACGAGTGGCACGACTTTCGCGTCGACCCGTTTGAGGAGAACCGCGTTCCTTCGAGCATGTTCATGGGCTTCGAATTCAGGGTTTAGGGTTTAGGGTTTAGGGTCTGGGGTCTAGGGTCCAGGGCTTAGCGTCTAGGGTCTAGGGTGTGGGGTTAATCCGGGGACTGAACCCGGAAATCTCGGTTTCAGATGCCCACATGCCAGCTCGAGGTTTGGTTCACCACCCGCGGCCGCGGAACAAACACTGGAGCGGCGCCGCCACTGTGCCTCGGATGTGTGTGTGTGGCAAGCTCTCCAAATTAGGGTCCTTTTGGGGTCCGGGGGTCCTTATCATATGGGTGCCGTACAAAATATTAGTAGGGCCCAAGAAGTGACCTTAACTTAGAAAACTGTACCCGCGTAGTTAAGGCCGAGGGTTTTCGGACCTGGGGTTTCCAAGAACGGGACGGCTCTAGTGTACGTAGACCCGAGCCCTAACCTAAACAACTCAACCCACCCAGGAAACCTTCGGCCATCGTTGTACTTTGAGGTTCAGGGCGCTCATAACACTAATTCTAACTGTACTTATAAGCCCCCTGAGTCCCCTAAGTCCCCTATGTAGGCTATAAGTAGACCCCCAGTTGGGGTTACAAGTGACCATGAACCTCCAAGTGCAGCACCCCAACATCGCAAGCCTAAACCCTAAACCCTATACTCTATAGACCCTATAGACCCTAAACCCCAAATTCCAAACCCCAAACCCTGAACCCTGAACCCTAAACCCTAAACCCTCAACCCTAAACCGTCATGCAGACTCCGCACTCTCAGTGGCCCGAGGACTAGGCCTCTCAGACTCCTGCAAAAGAGACCTTCCAAACTCAACCCTGAACCCAAGCCGTGGGTTTACGGTATAGGGTATAGGGTTTAGGGTTTAGGGTTTAGGGTTGTTAGGGTTTAGGGTTTAGGGTTTAGGGTTTAGGGTTTAGGGTTTAGGGTTTAGGGTTTAGGGTTTAGGCCTAAACCACAAGCCCAAAGCCCCCCCTAAGCCTGGACGCACCCAAGGATCCCGGAGCCTACGGGAAAGGCTTTCGAGAATCCGCCGCAGGCCTGCAGCGTTCGCTTCAATGAGGCGGGGGAAAAGGGCGGGGTTTAGAGTTTAGGGTTTAGGGTTTAGGGTTTAGGGTTTATATAGGGTTTAGGGTTTAGGTTTTTTTTTTTTTTTTTTGGGGGGGGGGGGGGGGGGGGGGGTACTGTACTGCCCATGGTACCTAAACCCTAAACTTAGGGATACTTGGGAGTCTTTTTTTTTGCACTGGAGTTCCTAATCAACAGCTAAAGTTTGTGTTTTTTGCTAGGGTTCCAAGTTCAGTTTAGAAAGCTCTGAACTAACTCAAAATCCAATTTATACATATATATATATATCTTAAGCATCCGAATCCTGCAGAAAACTGAAAGCCGGGTTTCGGGTATAGGGTTTAGGGCTCAATTCGGAACAGGTTCTCCCCGCAGCTCAGTTTCAAAAACCCTGGCTCTGAATGGTTGTGGGATGAAATTAAAGAGACCGTAAGCCCTAAACCCTATAGGCTGTTTGTTGCGCCATTTTCAGCGAATTTTGGCAT
>CAJNDS010000724.1:10000-12500 GCA_905221605.1 Symbiodinium natans | reverse complement strand
CCCTAAACCCTAAACCCTAAACCCTAAACCCTAAACCCTAAACCCTAAACCCTAAACCCTAAACCCTAAACCCTCCTCGCCCGGTCTACTCCTAGAGGCCCAACCCCACAGACTCCCTGAAATGCCAAAAATTCAGAGGCTCCCTGGAGTGCTTCACCCCAGAGACTCCCTGAAGGTGGGTTTAGGGTTTAGGGTTTAGGGTTTAGGGTTTAGGGTTTAGGGTTTAGGGTTTAGGGTTTAGGGTTTAGGGTTTAGGGTTTAGGGTTTAGGGTTTAGGGTTTAGGGTTTAGGGTTTTCGAAGTAAAGCAATTAGTATTGCTCTTATTCTCCCCGCGGAAATATCCCCGTAGCAGGAATATGGCCAAGTCCTTAGGGAATATACCTTGCTTGGAGATCTTAGAGCGTGGTGGGCTCGAACTTGCTAGGGTACAGGTAGTATCGACAGTCTGGAATCTAGAATACCCCAAACCCTGCCTCCCCTCCCCTTTCCCCACTTACATGGCGCTGCCTAAGCCCAATAAACCTCGCAAAGCCCAACCTGAGGCTCGAACCCTAAACCCCTGAAGCCCTGAACCCCTAAACCCCTAACCCCTAACCCCTAACCCTAAACCCTAAACCCGAAACCCTAAACCCTAAACCCTACACACCCCAAACCCAAAACCCACTTTGAGCATTTAACGCCCGCGGGCAACTCCCGCAAAGCCCAAGTCGGACCATGCCCCGAGTTCGGGGGGTTTGAGGCTTTAGGGGTTTAGGGAGTACCCTAAACCCTAAACCCTAAACCCTAAACCCTAAACCCTAAACCCTAAACCCTAAACCCTAAACCCTAAGCCCTAAACCCTAAACCTCTAAAAACCCCACAAGCCCTAAGCCCTAAACCCCCTAACAACCCCTATAAACCCGGAGCCCTAGGTCGATACCCTCCTGCCCTCGCCCGTGCTGGACTTGGGCGCTTCGGGTGCGACGGCCGAGAACTCGAGGCAGCCTGGGTCTGGTTTTGGGGTTGAGGGTTGAGGGTTGAGGGTTTAGGGTTTAGGGTTTAGGGTTTCGGGTTTAGGGTTTAGGTTTTCGAGCTTTCGGGGTTTTGGGTTCTTGTTTTTAAGGGTTTTTGGGTTTGTGTCTTGGCTTTTTGAGTGTTTTTTCAGGCTTTCTGAGGGTTTTCAGCTTTTGAAGGGTTGCTTTGGGTTTCTGGGAATTGGGTTTGGGGTGCAGGGGTGCAGGGGTGCAGGGGTTGACGGATTAGGGGCACAGGGCCTGGCTGGACCTCCTGTAGGAGGCCTTCGTAGTCAGAAGTCCCTAAGGGAGGGGGGTTCATGGTGGGGTTACGTAGGGTTTAGGGCCAGTTTAGGGTTTAGGGTTTAGGGTTTAGGGTTTAGGGTTTAGGGTTTAGGGTTTAGGGTTTAGGGTTTAGGGTTTAGGGTTTAGGGTTTAGGGTTTAGGGTAGGTTCCTAGGGAACCTTAGGGAAGCTTAAGGAGCCTCAGGTCTTACTGGAGGAGTAAGAGGGAACCTTGGAGTACATACAGGGTTTAGGGTTTAGGGTTTAGGGTTTAGGGTTTAGGGTTTAGGGTTTAGGGTTTAGGGTTTAGGGTGGTTCCTTGTTATAAGGTGCTGTACAATGCAGGGACCCAAAACGGGAACCTTGTTTAGAGAACCACCATGTTTACCACACCTTTCCACAATCGTCCCTAAACCCTACACCCTAGATCGCATAGCCTAAACCACAAAACCCGGCTTGTCCAGTGTTGAAGCTCCAAACTCAGTAACCCTTCGGAGGAGTGATTGTTCAATCCCAGACCCTGAGCCCTCCCCAACCCCTAAACCCTAGAAGCCCTAAACCCCAAGCCCTTAGCCCTAAACCCTAAACCCTAAACCCTAGAAGCCCTAGGCCCTATAGGCCGTTAGCCACAAACCTGAAGCTCTAATTCCGAAACCATGAAGAGACAGGTTCAACTTCCGCCCTGGGGAGGACCAGGCCCGTCTGATGGACTATGAGGTTTCGGGCTTAGGGTTTAGGGTTCAGGGATTAAGGGTAAGGGTTCAGGGGTCTAGGACAGCAGGAAGCAGCTGCTCCTAACTCCACCACCCCTGCCACGGATGCACAGGGTGCCTTTTTGGGAGGCTTTCTTTCCGAGTCCATCCAGACAAAGCGAGGGTTTAGGGCTTAAAGTTTCGGGCAATCACAAGGCCGATGCGGCCTGGCAATACCTGCTAGTGTCGCAGGCCCGCGAGATCTTGGCCCCAACCAGTCATGGCGGCCATGCACGATGGATGCCCAACCTGCGTACCCTAGACCCTAAGGTTTTTCAGCTAAGTTCACAAATCCTCAATCCTGAGCCAACCCTTGATCAATAAATCTCTGAGCTCTAGAACCCTCAAACCCTGAACATTTTGAAGCGCTTGAACCCTACAACCCCTCCCCCCTCCCCTCCCCCCTCCCCTCCCCTCCCCTCTCCCCTTCCCCCTCCCCTCCCCCTCCCCTCCGCCCTCCCCTCCCCCCCC
>CAJNDS010000724.1:0-7500 GCA_905221605.1 Symbiodinium natans | reverse complement strand
CCAGCTACCCGAACAGCCAAAGCACAGGCGCTCTGCAGGTGTTCTCACTCTACTATCGCCTAGCATAGACTCAGCGACACTACGCTGGCAGGATCTGCACCCGGGCCGTGCTCACGCGGTTCACTGCGAAGTCCGAGGCCATCCAGTGCTCCTGCTAAACTGCTACCAGTACACCAAGCAACGAGGCATGACGGAGCAGGACCACTATGCCACCCAAAGCAAAGTTCTCTCCTCCCTAAGCAAGTCCCTTTCCAACTTGTCACAGCGCACTGTTCCGATACTGGCGGACGACTTCAACTCTTCCCTAAAACCAAATCCCCCCTTCGTAGGGGGAGTGGTGCCAGCAGGATCTTCTAAGCACAAGCCGGTTCAAAAGCAGTTCCAGAAGTTTCTTCAGCGAAACTCCCTAGTTGCGCTTAACACATGGCAGGGGCGCAAGGCAAACACCTTCATCTCGCCACAGGGCAGCTCTCAGATAGATTTCATCTTGACCTCCAAATTCTACGCTGCTCAGCTGGCCCGCAAAGTGTGTGTCCTCAAAGACTTTAAGCTGGGAGCATGGCGTAAAGGTGGCAAACACATGCCACTCCGGACGGCAGTACCCCTCAAGAAGGTCTGGAGACACCCGTTCTCGACCAAAACTCAACCGGCAGTCCCTTCCAAACAAAAGTCCCTACTGGCTCACCATGTTAGACAAAACACTCCTCTGGCTCAAACCCTGCGGGAGCAAGTTGCACAGGATGTCGACAAACTCCGAGCGCAGAAGAATGGAGAGCCTCTTCACCCTGATGAGGTCAACGAGCTTCTTCTCGAACACGCCAAGACTTTCCAGCCGAGGGACCCAGAAGAAGGCAGCTCGGACGCAGCTCCGACAGCACAACCTCTGTGGCGGCTTCATAACCATCGGCAGACTGCACTGCGGAACCTAAAACGTGAGGATGACGTCATAAATAAGATGGCTCGCACCGAGCACCTCAAACAGGCTCAGCGCTCGCTAGACGAGGCAGCCAAGGCACATGCCATCCAGATAAAGAATCAGGCCCGAGAAAGGACTCATCGCACTTTGACAGAGATTTCTGAGAAGGTCAAACGAGATCCACATGCGGCATATCGCTCTTTAAAGCATGTAGCTCCTTGGTCTCCTGCACCTAGAGTCTGCCTCAGATCGCCATGCGGCCGCATCCTAACTGAGCCTGAGGGGCTGGCAGAGTTAAAGAGACATAGTCTTTCCATCTTCTCCTCGCATCCCCCCCTAGCCAGTGGCGTAGGCCAAGCCTTGCCCAAGCTGGACAAAAGTAGTCTCTCCAAAGGCATAGCCTCTATAAAGCCGGAAAAGGCAGTACCGCAAGGATCTGCCCCAGCATCCATGTACCGCCTTTGTGCTTCCACTGTGGCCAATAATTACTGCGACTATCTCGAAGCGGTGCCTCCGCCTCCCGCTCTGACCCATCCGGCGTGCGAGGTCACCTCCTGCCAAGGGAAGCGCGAGCCTCAGCATAACACAGCACCACTGAATCCAGCCGAGCCACCCTCGCTGCCCACAACGGCCAAGTCAGCAGACCTTAGCTTCATACCCAAGCCCTCTAAACCTGCCTCTAAGCCGGAGAACTTGCGACCGCTGGGCATCATTAGGCCAGATGGCAAAGGAATAGCCTCTGAGGCTAGGAGAAGGCTCGACCCCCTCTTTAAGAAGGCCCACTTTGCCTCCCCTCAATTTGCCTACATTCCAGGACGCGGTATCGCCGATGCCCAACTCCGGGTAATTGGCCACGCAAGGCGCGTCCGTGCCATGCTTCGATCCCGAGCACCAGACAGATTCTGCACTCCCAAGCGCACGAAGGGCAAGCCGGATCTAATCGGAGGCTTCACCTTCTCACTAGATCTCTCTCAAGCTTTTGACAAAACAAGCAGAGAGGCTCTCTTGCGCTCACTAATTACTTACGGAGCCTCACCCGAAGACGTCGAGCTGGTTGCATCCCTCCATAGGGAGGCCCAGTATAATCTGCGCTATGGACGAAGCCAGGAAACAGTAACCTCCACAAGAGGTATAAAGCAAGGCTGCAAACTGGCCCCCTCTCTCTTCTCCCTGGTCATCACGGAGGCGTTCCGGCTTATGGCCACCCACATAGGGTTCCCTCCCATACAGCAGTTCCTCACAGGCTTCGCAGATGACCTCGTCATTCACCGAGACATCCACAACTGGTCCGATCTCTACGCGGCTCATGACATGGTTAGACTGTTACTGCACTACCTGCAAGAAGCCGGACTAGAAGTGAATTACGCCAAGTGCAACATCATGGTCAAACTGGCAGGTCGCCACGCACAGCAGGCCAAGAAGCTCTTCAAGTCACAGGAGCTTCGCTCAGGCCGGAAGGTCACGGTCTGGAATATAGATGCACCAGAGCAGCCAAGACGGCCAATTCTGCTTTCGAATTCCTCAGTTCTTCCCCCTCTCCCCTCTCTTCCTTCCTTCGAGCTGGTAGACTCCTTCAAGTATCTAGGGGTCATGGTCAGCTACTCAAACCCGGAAGATCTTACCTATTCCTTAAGACAAGAGAGAGCGGCGAAGAAAAAGCAGACAGTGCGCAAATTCATTCACAATAAGCGCAGGACAAAAACCGCATCTAGGCTGCTTGTCTGGAGAGCCACCGTCTGGTCCACGGCCACTTTTGGCCTGGAATCCGTTGGTCTCTCAGGTAGGCGGGCAAGGGCTCTCCGCTCATGGCATGCCAGACAGGTGCGAGCGGTAACGCACAACCCTGTGCATAAGACTCGTGAAACTACAGCAGCGCTTTTTGCACGTCTGAAACTTGTCTCTCCCATTCAGCAGCTTCATGATCGCTCCGCCCAGCGCCTAGACTCTCTCCGCAAGCGCCGGAATGCAGCCCCAGCGAGTGAGGTCACCTCCTGCTCAACATCCACGCCGGCCAACGCGAGCTCTTCGCTCCTCACTCAGTCCGGCGCCTGGCCATGTGAGGATATCTTAACTATTCCCTCCACCCTGCAAACGGCGGAGGAAATTGTAGCCTCTTACAGCAAGCTGCTCAGGGAGGCCGACAATGACCCTTCTCCGGACGTGCCCATGCACACATGCTGTGGCAAGGTATTTCGTACTGCGGCGGGCATGAGAACACACCGGACAGTCAAGCATCCGGCTCCTGTTCCGCCACCCCTTGAATTCTCACGCCTAAAGCACTCCGTGGGAGGCCTGCCTCAATGCTCGAACTGCCAGGCGAAATTTAAAAACTGGCATAATCTACAACAGCACGTTGAGCGCAGAGTCTGCCGACAGGCTGGTTTCAAGCTTTCTAGACCTGAGGCGGCCACTCAGGCTGACGAAGCTCCTCCCAAGGCGAGTGAGGTCTCCTCCAGCCAGGAGCTCGTGCCCTCGTCAGACTGCCGTGCTACTGCCGCACCCTCGGTCCAACTTACCTTGCAGATGGACACAGTGCCTCTCATTTCGCGCATGCGCACCGAACTGCTGCAACAGGCCGGAACCCAGACCTTCCTCGAGCTCCTCACCGGCCACCTTGGCCAGCAACTCACCAGGACCTGTCTGCTCTGCGACTCGTGGATAGCCTCCACGACAAAAATAGCCTTCCACCTCACAAAGAAACACGGGGCAGAATGGGACTCTTATAAGGCCTCTGCGGGGAATAACACCTCTAAGATGTATGTGCTGACCCGCCTGTCACCCTGTCCTGCCTGTGGAGTGAAAGTGGAGAGCGCCCCCCGACACACGAAGCAGTGCCCGGTCATTCAGCAATTACAACTCTTCTTCTTTCTGCACCCTGACGCCCCTCTTTCCAGAATGCACTCGTCCCTCCAACACACTCAGCTCTCACATCTCTCGCCCCCCACCTCTGGGGCTGGCGCGTCTCCTCCTGCGGTCCCTACCCCCGGGCCGAGCACGACAACATCACACCAACACGCATCTCCCACACAGGCTACCCCCCAACCAAAGACGTTCCAACAGCGGACCCTGCAGGCTCCCAATCCCAGGTCCAAGCAAAGCCAGCTTCAGAGATGGTTTCGCCCAGGGAGTGCCTCCCAGGCTGCACAGCTGGGCGCAGGACCTCCTCAGCCAGCACCGACAGACCTGGATGCCTCTCCTCCGCCACCGCCTCCTGCAGCTCAGCCTATGCCACAGTTGATTAATCCTCATAACTTGTGCTACGCCATTTCAGTCTTGCAGATGATTAGCGCTCTGAGGGAAGAACCCTCAGTGGACTGGTCGAACCTTCAGCCTCTCCAGCGGGAACTTCGAGCAAGGGCCTCGCACCCAGTCTCTATTCTCGCACTAGAATCGCTCCCGCATTGTCATCCAGACTGGAGGCTTGCTAATAGGCAAAGCGATGCACTCGAGTACTTGACGTTTTTGTTGGCTAACCACCATGGCTCCTTACAAGGTACCCCCTGGAAGAGAGTCTATGATGCAGACATACCCGACTCAACTGGCTTCTCCCCCCTTCTACTAACCTTCCCGGAAGGCACCGACCCGACCAGGCTGTCCCAGCCTGACTCCCAGGCGGCGCCCATCTTAGCCTATTCACTGTCCTTTTTTGTGCACGAGTGGCACTCTCCACATGACTCGAAGGCGGCACTGTTGTATACACCTCCTTATATCTTTGTGTCTCTGCCAAGGTTCACAAATGCCGGAGCGAAGCAGCACTGGAGACTCACGGGCTTGCAGGACGAAGTACAGCTGCCTGCATGGACAGGGCCTCACTCTCAATCCTTTGTTCGCTACAGATCCGTCTCGGGAGTCTTTCACATAGGGCAGGAAGCCACCTCAGGTCATTACAGATCCTTCACCTTGCTTCCTTCTCTGCAGGTAGGTGATGACTCCAGCCCAGGCTTCTCGCCTACGAGCGAGGAACGTGCACAGATCGGGTCAGGAGCTTACCTTTTGCTCCTCCAACGCTTAAGTTAAGTCCCATTCATCTTCGTGTGAGGTCCCCTCCTGAAGGTGAACGGGCAGCGTTTTCACTTGTGCTACCATGCGTGTCCTCCCTAAGCGCTATGGAGCAAGCCCAGCAGGAGCTGCTGAACAACCCCGCACTATGCCAAGTGCTCTTTAAGAACCTCCCCCATCTTGCCGCTTCATCCATGGCTGCGCGGGCATTTGGCCCTGATGAACGTTCAACGTCCAGAGAACTGGTCCCTGCTCACGACAGGGATAGGCCTCCCAAACAGCGCCGTCAGCAAAAGGATCTGGAGCAGGACGAGGAAATGCCGCCGACTCGATTGCCCTCACCGTCCAGGAGGCCCAGGAGGACTGGTCGCCGTAATGGCTCCAGACCAAGGGCCTCGCACAACGGTCCGCAGAAATCAAAGCAGGAGGTCAAACCAACCGCTGACCTCTTGGCTAGCATCATCTTGGCCCTGCTGAATCACGAGGATGAATTGACAGCCTTGCGATACCATCATGGATGGATCTTCTACGCCACGGTGCACCAAGCGAACAGTGTGGTTCCCTCCTTGGCACGGATCCAGCAACAGTGGAAGTCGGACCAGCCCCAGGACCCCCCTGGCACGCCTGTTCGCCACGCCCTGTTCCTCGGTCTCCTTCACGAGCTGCACACTCGAGCCCAGGGCTTCGATCACATCGCCTATGACAGCACGAACCAGGACAAGGAATCAGCACTTATCTCTCTACCAGGAGCACTTGCCTCCCGAGGTCGACACCACACGGACGAGAACCCTGCCTTCTACTGGAACTACATGAGATGGGACGCCAAACAGCGGAAGGTAGTCATCGATGCCCAACGCCCTCCTCTCTCGCCCAAGGTTGTCTCCACCCACCTGGCGGCTATGCTCAAGCTAGATCAAGAACAGCTCACCAAGTTCAGGCCGTCCAGACCGCTGCGAGCCAACCTGACGGAAGAAAGGCCGGTCATAGCCTTCCTCCTGGAACTGGCCCTGACCATCGGAGACGACCACGAGGCAATGCACGCCTTTCGACTTCTAGCGAACAACTCAATCTGGAACCTAGTTGGGGTCACCATGCGCAGGGAGGGCCTAAGACGGTCTCCACAGATGCAGACCCTCCGCGATCAGCTAGAAGCGCTGCGCACAGGAGGCAACGAGGGCTAAAGTTTTCCAGGACATCCGAGTCGAGGTCCCCTCCTGAGCTGTCCAAGGCCCCCTTGTCTTCCTGGGGGATCTAGCTAGTCACTTAGCCTCAGACAACCCTCTTACTCTCGTGTAGAGGTCCCCTCCTGAGAGAACGAGGGCGCTGATGAGTCAGCCCGTTTTTCTCCCTTCTCTGCCGCCTCGCGCGCACCGTGCCTGCCAGGAAAAGTCTTTTCTGCACCATACGTCAAGCTTCACTATTGCATCGAACTGCCTTTCTCCCATTACAACTGAGGCCGAGCTTCACTTACGCCAGCCGTCGACCAGAGCGAGTCACACCACAGGCTCTCGCATTACTTACAAGCTGAGGGACTTTTTTCCGCCGTGTGCCTGACCGAAGCCCTAACTTAGCTCAGCATCAGCCGTTCTGCTCATATTGATCAGTACTAACAGTTCCTCCATCATCACCACGCCATGGCAACCAACCCGGAGGGCACGATTCTTGCCATTGAGAACACCCCTGGCATTCACACCCAGACGACGACAAGCCAGGCCAGTGTAGCCCAAGCTCTGGTCAAGGCAACGGCACCTCCGCCACCACAGTCATCATGCGGAGCAGGCTGCGACCAATGCCACAGTGCTCCATGTGTTCGACACAAGCCGGGACATCTGTGGCACTGCTGTTTCGGGTGTAGAGACTCCTGGGCGGTGCAACAAGCCCGCTCCAGGTACTGGTAGCTTTGAGCAGGATAGAGCTCGACATTTTGCGACCAGCAAGTGAGGTCTCCTCCTGCAGGTAAAACGCAGCTATGCTCTCACAGCTGCGCGCCGTCGACCGAGCCAACAGTCTCAACTAAAACAATCTGCCCTAAATGCATGACAGCACTTAGCTCATCCAATGTCTCTCCGTTCCTATATTGCTGCACAGGCCCCACTGTCGAGCCCAGCACTCAGCCAGTCCTTGTGCATTGCTGAGATAAATGTCTGACCTTACGCTCTGGCAAGACTCTGTGCTCAAAGAAGGTCCACTAGGTCTACAGCGCAGGGCACCTAGGACCATGCCCCCGCGGAAAAGACAATCGAAAGCTTCGACTCTGCCCTCGTTCGATCTCGCCTCCAACATCTGCACAGAAGCTGATAGGCTGCTGCCTTCAAACTATGTCCCCATCTCGCATAAGAGAATGGACGAGATCAGAAACTACCGCTGGGAGAAGGGCCTCCGTGCTATATCAAGAAGCATGATGGCCCGTCAATCGACAAGGCCGGTCTCGAGCCAGAGACAAGAGGATAAAGAAAGCAAGAGACTAGAAGAGCTGGGAATCAAAAAGCCTGGACTCACTGCAGAGGACTTAGCGGCCCTTCCTACCTCGGAAGTGTACAAGAATCTGTCTTCGCTATCCTTGATCTCGGTCGAAACTTCCCGAC
>CAJNDS010000723.1:50000-80829 GCA_905221605.1 Symbiodinium natans | reverse complement strand
TACTACTGCTACTACTGCTACTACTACTGCTACGACTACTACTACTACTACTACTACTACTACTACTACTACTACTACTACTACCACCACTACCACCACCACCACCACCACCACTACCACTACCACTACCACTACCACTCACCACAACCACCACCACCACCACCACCACCACCACCACCTGGACCTGGGACAAAGCGCTGCTGAGATGCTAGCAGCATCCATCGGAGGAAACATAGTCACTGACCTAAGCCATGACATGCTGAACACTCTTCGCGACAAGCTGAAATATACATACGATGGCCAAACCTGAACCCTTTGACCACATCTTCAGCTCAATAAACTTCAGCCAAGTTCCTCATATTTTTAGCTTTAACCCCCATACAATCCCAATACATCCCTACGGAATACTTCCATAATCCCTGCAGGCACTTCCTTCCCGCAGGTGTTTCCTTTCTGCATTGCTCTACCGAAACTGCAAAATGATGCTACATTCTTCGTAGGACAAAGCTTCTAAAATTTTGTAAAATGTTGAAGCGTTTGGAGGAAGAATAAATGGCGCACGCCGCCCAGACATCTTTGATGCCTCGACCACCCAGTGCCTGCGCGCGACACATCGACACAATTCCGAGGACATCGGCCGTGGCCGCTGATTAGGCTGAAGCAGTACGGACAACCTTGCGCCGTGATTCGCATGGGAGAGCACCGTACAAACCACTTTAGTTTCTCCAATCCTCACGGCTCGTGCTTGAAATGCACTCCAACAGCACATTCCATCACGCCAAGCCATACCATGCGGGGTCTTCTGTCTTTGGCGGTTCCTGCCGGTCATATTCATGGAAGTTCAAATTATATGGTCGTCCTGATGTCATCTACATCAAGCTGATCACTCCGAAGTCTCAGCCTCGAGCCCAGGCGCCCCAACAAGGAAAGGCCTGCCAAGCAACCTCAATCACACACACACACACACATACACACACTCGCTTGCAGCAGCTGGTGGTTCTGCAAAAAATATCAGCCTTTCGGAGAAGTGGTTTCCTTCCGGTCCTTTCTTTAGCGAAACCCGCTTGGTGATAGCGAGGCCCAGCGGTTCAACAAAAGGCATAATCATCTCGGCTCGCACAACGTGTTGTTCTCCTTTTAGCACACGCTTCAGAACTGCATTCCTCTCACACAATCTGAATGGCATGTTGGGTCTACCGAAGGCCTGTCTTCTTTGCTCAAGCGTGAGAAAACAAGACCGGCTGTGCTTCTGTATGGTGCTGTGCCTACCTGATCTCCCTCTGGATAGACCTTTCTCCCCGTATAGCTGGTGCTGAAAGCCTGATGCAGTGCCATCTGCGCAGTGCAACCGTTTCAAACAAGGCTTCAGAAAAATTGTCACAAGCCCCTACTATGCATCGAAACCACTGCTATGCAAGAAAAGAGTGATATGCTGCTATGCCGCGCAAAACGTGCAACCAGCATGGTTTCTTGGGCTACGCCTTGAAAGTGCCCTGCGCTGAAGTCCGTGCTTGCGGTGCCTTGCGCGAGTGCGACGAAAAAAGTGAAGGTGCAGGCCTGTGCTCTGGTGAGACATCGCACGGCGCGTCTGACTGATTGGTCGTGCGAAGACATGGCTCCGAAACATGCATATCATATGCATTACAGTGGTCCGGGGGAAGACCCTGCGGAATCTTGCGGAGCCTAGGAATTGATACATGCAGACAGCCCTAAGCCGCTAGAAGCGCACGAGACCGTGACAGCCCAAAACCCCTAGAAGCGGACGAGACAGTGACAGCCCAAAACCCCTAGAAGCGATCAGAAGCGGACGAGACCGTGACAGCCCAAAACCCCTAGAAGCGGACGAGACCGTGACAGCCCAAAACCCCTAGAAGCGGACGAGACGGTGACAGCCCTAAGCCGCTAGAAGCGCACGAGACCGTGACAGCCCAAAACCCCTAGAAGCGGACGAGACAGTGACAGCCCAAAACCCCTAGAAGCGATCAGAAGCGGACGAGACCGTGACAGCCCAAAACCCCTAGAAGCGGACGAGACCGTGACAGCCCAAAACCCCTAGAAGCGGACGAGACGGTGACAGCCCTAAGCCGCTAGAAGCGCACGAGACCGTGACAGCCCAAAACCCCTAGAAGCGGACGAGACAGTGACAGCCCAAAACCCCTAGAAGCGATCAGAAGCGGACGAGACCGTGACAGCCCAAAACCCCTAGAAGCGGACGAGACCGTGACAGCCCAAAACCCCAACACTGCCTCAAAAAAACCTTTGTAGGTCGGGCTTAGGTTGCATGCTGTTTCAAATCATGCTGGGCTCCCCGGCATTCTCCGGCCATACGTGTGATTGAAGCATTTCAAGCGCTTGGGTCATACTGCATAAACAAATGCGCAAAACACAGCAGAAGAAAATCTTTTCAAACTCCGCTCGGATTGAGTTAGCCAACTCGATTTACCAACATAGGTAGTGCAAGCGCGTTGCTGGTTTCTGAGTCCTCAAGAAAAGGCCAAGTTTTCCAACTGAGGTTCCAGGGCATGTTGGGCCCTAAGCAGCTTTATTGGTTCGATTGTTAAGAAAAGGTCTTGAACCAAGAGTTGAAACTTCAGGAGGCCTGAACACCCGATAAGCCCTGAAACAGCAGCAAGGTGCAAAGTCTTCAGTCTTGGGGCATAGTGTGCACCATCTGAGCGGTCTTCCGGAAGGAAAGAGGGGGAATGTATAACATGTTGCAGAACTGCATTCCTCTTGCACAACCTGATTAATTAACACGTTGGGTCTACCGAAGGCCTTCTTCTTACCTCAAGCGTAGAAAACATGACCGATTCCGCTGCTGTATTGTGCTGCGCTAACCCCATCTCCCTAAATAGGCCCTTCTCCCGTATACTCCCGCAGACGCAAGAAACAACCCCCCTTTCAAACAATACAGCTTGGCACATCTACCAGTATAAGGTCCAGGCCAGTGGCGCAAGATGTTTCCTAATCAGCACATTTTATGGATGCCTTCCCACTTGACTGCTCCGGTGCATTGGTAGACGCTGGCCTGTGAACCACGGCTCCGCTCATGCAGTGCGGCAGCCTGTGCGAAGATCTCAAAACTGACGAAACGCTCATCTTGGTCCACTGCACGTCTACCTCAATAGCAGCCCTTTGCACCTCGGCCTCCAATGTTGCTGCTGGCTCCTTCTGGCTTGCAGCTACCTCATTTGGAAAAACTCGAATTCTGAACACGAACTACGGTTTACGGATGTTGTAGAAAGAGTGTTGAGCTTTTCCAGGCCTTGGACAACAGAGCACGTTCAAGCCAACTGCGGATTTACGTCTCAACTTTCAACCTACTCCACCTAAGCTAACCCTGCTGCCTCATGCTCGTCACGGCCCTGTAGCTCTGCAATGAGGCTGGCCGGCCCGTCGACCGTCAGGAAACGAGGGGTGGGGATTCACGGTGGGGATGGTAAGGGGAGGGGGCGGGGGGGGGGGGGAATTGTGGTGGTTCTGAGCTGTAAGAAAAGGGCATTTAAAAACTCAGTCGTCATGGCTGGCTCTCTCTCTCTCTCTCTCTCCCTCTCCCTCTCCTGATCCTCTCCTCCAAGCCCTCGGATCCGAAATGCAGTGACCCCCGGCCAGCCGGCCCTTACAGCTAGACTCTAGCCTTATGGTGCCCTGTGTAGGCAGTCCACTGGAGCCCTGCTAGCCCCCGGCTTAGTTTGGGTCTTTGTTCCTTCCGGCTTGCTTTGGACCGTCTACAACCGTAGCCACATTCTGTGAGATTGGCACTTTCGCTGGCCTCAGAGAAAAGATTTTTTTTATTGTATGTGCTCAAGCTATGTGCTGCCTGGCTTCGGGTCATATTTGTGTCCTTTCCTGATGTTAGGGTGTGCTTCCTGGCAGAGGTAAGTTTCCTGCCTCGTGGTGACCCCAGCTGGTCCAAGATTTGGTCTCCTTCCCAACCCGGGACGCCACCCTGATTGGGCACTTTTTGGGACCCTGCCTGAGAAACCCCCTCTGCGCCCTCCAGGAATTTTCCTGGGCTTGGGTCAACCCTCCAAGCCTACAAAGCCCTAATTCGGCTGAGAAAGGCTTTTGGAATTTCCTGGGCCTTGGGACGTGAACCGGCCCAGCTGCCGAGGCGGCGCGCGCAAGTGCTGACAATTGTTGCTCTTGTTGGTGGCGGTGCCTTTTTCGTAGCGTTGTTTTTCCCGCCAAGCAGACCGCGTTGCTTGGGCTTAGGGTCAGGGCTTCGCACTTTGGGCTTTCAACATGGACCCCACCCAAGCAGATGCAAAAATTAGACCAGGTGGAGTTTTTTTGTGGGTATTTTTTTTGTTTTTTTTTGTCGATTTTCTTGGTTTTCTCTAGGAAAAACTCTACTTTCCTTACATTTTGGACGGATTTCCTGTCATTTCCCTTAGGTTTTCGTTGGTTTTTCATAGGGAAAACTTTATTTTCTTTACATTTTGGACGGAGTTCTTGGGCTTTGAAGCACGCTTGGTACGGCTTAAAAGGGGGTAGTTTCTTGGGCTTTGAAGCACGCTTGGTTCGGCCTAAAAGAAGCGGGGGGGTTTTGGGGGGGGGGGGGGGGGGGGCCCCCCCCCCCCCCCATTTGCAAACACCCTGCTCACATGATGGTGTCAACAAACGGCTTTGAAAAAAGTGGGGCGGGGTTGGGGGGGGGGCGCAGCCCCCCCCCCCGTTTGCAAACACCCTGCTCACATGATGGGTGTCAACAATTTCTTGGGCTTTGAAGCGCGCTCTGCACGGCTTAAAAAAACGCGGGGGGGGGGGGGGGGGGGGGGGGGGGGGGCAGCCCCCCCCATTTGCAAACACAATGCTCACACGATGTTTTTCAACTAGTTTCTGGGTCTGCGCCCCCCATTTGCAAACACCCTGCTCACATGATGGGTGTCAACAAGTTTCTTGCGCTTTGAAGCGCACTCTGCACGGCTTAAAAAAAGCGGGGGGGTTGGAGGGGGCGCAGCCCCCCATTTGCAAACACAATGCTCACACGATGTTTTTCAACTAGTTTCTTGGGCTTTGAAGCACGCTGGTACGGCTAAAAAGAAGCGGGGGGGGGTTGGGGGGTCTGCGCCCCCCAGTACAAACACCCTGCTCACATGATGGGTGTCAACAAGTTTCTTGGGCTTTGAAGCACGCTCTGCACGGCTGAAAAAAAAACGGGGGGGTTGGGGGGCAGCCCCCCCATTACACAAAAAAAACAACAACAAAAAAAGACCCAAAAAAATAGGCCCTCCATACTGTACTCTCTGAAGCGTAATTGCACTGTTTGATGTAGTGGCATTCCAACGTGAATTCAAAAGCTTTAGATCCAACACGCCCTCGGCTTCAAAGCTTCGTGAGGCACGTGCCTCTTGCGCCAATGAAGAAGCATCAGGAGTAGCCTCGCAATGCATGTTGATGGCCCACACAGTAGGGTTCTGAAGTGCTTCTCCTGTCTCTGGGTATCTAGTTTCAGGTTGCGGGGCATGGCCTGCCAAGAACAGGAAGCGGATGCGGCCCCAAACAATCCAAAGCAAAATTTTGAAAGCATGCGCGCAGGCTACGGTTACAGTAGCTGAGACCTTTGAGAACTGTTTTGGGGAGGGCACTGGGCACCACTTGGCACTTGGGATTGGGGACGAATGAATTCCGTCTCAAAAACCATAAAACAATTCTTCATACGAAGCCTCCCTGTTTTTCTGAATCCTGGTCCGCGGCCGAATAAAATATACCCTGAAAACCCTAAACCTGTTGTGAACCTAATGCCAGAAGCCCTTTTGATTCCGGAAGCTGCCTTATGCATAAGCGGAGACTCCAAGCCCCCTTGGGGGGCCTGGGACTCCACGATGGACTGCGCCTTCGCTTTGGTGAAGGTGGTGAGGGTTGCTTAAGGGTTCTTCACGGCTTTTTGGGTTTGTTGTGGATTTGATGGTTGGGCTTCTGAACTTCGAGCCGGGATCCGCTAGCTGGCGTTCTTGGCAGCTTTAGCTAGCCTCATGTCAGGGCGATTGTGCTAAGGCTTGGTTGAAGGTAAAATGAAGGCTCAAAGAAGCAGAACATACACTGGCTCAATCGTGCTCATGTATGACATGGCCTGAGCAAAAAGAGGATGCATGCAAACTGCCTCTGCCGCTGCGCTTGCGGCCGCTGCCACTTCGTTGAGGAGCAGCGCTATCTCCTGCAACGTCCTACACGTGCTGGCCCTTGCAAACCGTCAGGCTTGTAGAAAGGCCAACATGTCAGATTTTGGCCTAGGGCCGGACATGACGATAGTCCCGGAGGGGGTCCCCCCCCCTCCCCCCCTCCCCCTCTCTCTCTCTCTCTCTCTCTCGCTCGCTCTCTCTTTGTAGCCTCCGGCATGGGTTCGAACCCCGGCATCTGGTGTGCCCACGTTGAACTGAGTGGGTTCCCTCCTATTGCCCTCCACGATGTCACTGGGCCCACTCGCTCTTCAAAGGGTCGCCTGTTCGCGAGAAAACTCTCTCTCTCTCTCTCTCTCTCTCTCTCCGATCCTGCAGCAATCATGGCCCTTAATCCGAGCACCTGTTTAATTAAACCCCCCCATATTTAAAGAGTTTTTTTTCTCCGGAAGCCCGCCGGAAGACTACTTTCCATTGCGGTGGATTTCGTATGGGCATAACCCCCCACAATTAAAGAAAAAATTTTGGGGGGGGTTCAAAAATCTGTCGGCAGGCTTCTTGTTTTGCTTGCGGAGATGCGGAGCTACAGCACCTCAGGGATCTGCAGCCTATTGTTTTTAATAGAGAATCAATGCAGGGCCATGGTCCAATTATTGCGGAACCCTGCCTTCCTTATTTTGGGAACCCTGCCTTCCTTATTTTGGGGGGGGGGGGGGCGCCCCTCCCAATTAAACAGGTGCTCGGATTAAGGTGAGGGAGGTCTCTCTCTGTCTCTCTCTGTGCAAGGTCGGCAGTGCAGCTTCCATGCGTTTCAATGCCAGGACCAACTACCCACGCATGCCCGTGCCTTGCCGTTGTTGGGGCCGGAATTGAGGGGGGGGGGGGGTTGGGGGATGGACATCAAGAGCGAGCAACTGCAACTAAATACACGTCATATTAACACATGGAGGGGCAAATTCGACCTGCCCCAACGCAGATTCCCAAAGCAGGCTCTGTAGGGCCAAGGTGAAACGAAGAGTTGGGTAATCTCTTCCGCTGTCGAGACAGAGTCGGACGCACGGCTTTTATCCCTACAGGCTCAACAGTGACAAGGACAAGAAGCCAACGAGTCGAACGGAAGCACAAACCCCGTGCCTTGTCTGCCCCTTGCTTTGCCCAAGGGTCGTCTATTGACAAAGGATCATCGCCTCTGCTTGAGCTGTGTGGAGCCTGCGCAGAGCACAGCAAAGCTCAGGATTAATCTCTTCCGCTGTCGAGACGGAGTCGGATGCACGGCTTTTATCCCTACAGGCTCAACAGTGACAAGGGCAAGAAGCCAACGAGACGTACGGAAGCACAAACCCCGTGCCTTGTCTGCCCCTTGCTTTGCCCAAGGGTCGTCTATTGACAAAGGATCATCGCCTCTGCTTGAGCTGTGTGGAGCCTGCGCAGAGCACAGCAAAGCTCAGGATTAATCTCTTCCGCTGTCGAGACGGAGTCGGATGCACGGCTTTTATCCCTACAGGCTCAACAGTGACAAGGGCAAGAAGCCAACGAGACGTACGGAAGCACAAACCCCGTGCCTTGTCTGCCCCTTGCTTTGCCGAAGGGTCGTCTATTGACAAAGGGTCATCGCCTCTGCTTGAGCTGTGTGGAGCCTGCGCAGAGCACAGCAAAGCTCAGGATTAATCTCTTCCGCTGTCGAGACGGAGTCGGATGCACGGCTTTTATCCCTACAGGCTCAACAGTGACAAGGGCAAGAAGCCAACGAGACGTACGGAAGCACAAACCCCGTGCCTTGTCTGCCCCTTGCTTTGCCCAAGGGTCGTCTATTGACAAAGGGTCATCGCCTCTGCTTGAGCTGTGTGGAGCCTGCGCAGAGCACAGCAAAGCTCAGGATTAATCTCTTCCGCTGTCGAGACGGAGGGATGCACGGCTTTTATCCCTACAGGCTCAACAGTGACAAGGGCAAGAAAGCCAACGAACGTACGGAAGCACAAACCCCGTGCCTTGTCTGCCCCTTGCTTTGCCGAAGGGTCGTCTATTGACAAAGGAACATCGCCTCTGCTTGAGCTGTGTGGAGCCTGCGCAGAGCACAGCAAAGCTCAGGATTAATCTCTTCCGCTGTCGAGACGGAGTCGGATGCACGGCTTTTATCCCTACAGGCTCAACAGACAAGGGCAAGAAGCCAACGAGACGAACGGAAGCACAAACCCCGTGCCTTGTCTGCCCCTTGCTTTGCCGAAGGGTCGTCCACCGACAAAGGATCATCGCCTCTGCTTGAGCTGTGTGGAGCCTGCGCAGAGCACAGCAAAGCTCAGGATTAATCTCTTCCGCTGTCGAGACGGAGTCGGATGCACGGCTTTTATCCCTACAGGCTCAACAGACAAGGGCACGAAGCCAACGAGACGAACGGAAGCACAAACCCCGTGCCTTGTCTGCCCCTTGCTTTGCCGAAGGGTCGTCCACCGACAAAGGATCATCGCCTCTGCTTGAGCTGTGTGGAGCCTGCGCAGAGCACAGCAAAGCTCAGGATTAATCTCTTCCGCTGTCGAGACGGAGTCGGATGCACGGCTTTTATCCCTACAGGCTCAACAGACAAGGGCACGAAGCCAACGAGACGAACGGAAGCACAAACCCCGTGCCTTGTCTGCCCCTTGCTTTGCCGAAGGGTCGTCCACCGACAAAGGATCATCGCCTCTGCTTGAGCTGTGTGGAGCCTGCGCAGAGCACAGCAAAGCTCAGGATTAATCTCTTCCGCTGTCGAGACGGAGTCGGATGCACGGCTCTTATCCCTACAGGCTCAACAGACAAGGGCACGAAGCCAACGAGACGAACGGAAGCACAAACCCCGTGCCTTGTCTGCCCCTTGCTTTGCCGAAGGGTCGTCCACCGACAAAGGATCATCGCCTCTGCTTGAGCTGTGTGGAGCCTGCGCAGAGCACAGCAAATCTCAGGATTAATCTCTTCCGCTGTCGAGACGGAGTCGGATGCACGGCTTTTATCCCTACAGGCTCAACAGACAAGGGCACGAAGCCAACGAGACGAACGGAAGCACAAACCCCGTGCCTTGTCTGCCCCTTGCTTTGCCGAAGGGTCGTCCACCGACAAAGGATCATCGCCTCTGCTTGAGCTGTGTGGAGCCTGCGCAGAGCACAGCAAAGCTCAGGATTAATCTCTTCCGCTGTCGAGACGGAGTCGGATGCACGGCTTTCATCCCTACATGTTAAAGAATGCTACAGTGCTACAGAATGGTGATCCATTGCGGTGCAGGGCTGGAAGATTCCGGGGTCTGCTGCTGGGTAAAGTGAATGCCCCAGCTACAACCAAAAGCTGCTTTAAGCAGCCATGAGGACTCCTCACTACAATACAACTCGGCCCTTGACATGCGCACAGAAACCACGAAAAAGCGCTGAGTAGCCAGACTAAGCCAGTGACGCTGCGAACCCGCAGGCCCTGCGCCCTGCGCCAATCATCCTCTTAAACACAAAGAACACTGCTGGTCTTGGCCACCTTTGAGCTTCAAGATCAAACCTGCAAAAGGGACCCAGAAAAATGACGAGCATGGGATTCATGCAACAATTATTACAAAAACAAACAGCCAACACAAAAGCGCCCGGTCCAAAGCCTAGAGCACCAGTGAAGAACGGAAGTCTTCGGGCTCAAAAGACTTTCAATTCCTCCACAATTCTGAGGTGAGTGCGATTTCATCATCCTGGATCTCTGGCTGGACATTGTCGGCCAGATGATGCGGCCTTGGCATCCGAACCACACCTCATACACGATCAACTCGGGGTCCGGCACCGAATGGGTGGAGACACGACGTTCGCAGGAATTTGGGGCGCCGCGTCTGTTGCACATGCTGGAATGCACAATTAAGGTGCTTCACGCCCAGAGGCGCCAACTGCCATGTTGAGCCCAGGACGCATCATAGCTACCTGGCCACAGTCTGCACCAACATGCACGGGGCCTCCGTCTTCCGCTTCGGTGAACATAATTACCCCTCAGCCCCCACATGCTCGCCAAAATCTCCCCCCCCCCCCCCCCCCAAAAAAAAAAAAAAAAACTTCCCAAACGCTCTGAAAACCATCTGCAATTATGCCGGCGTAGACCCTAAACAGTGAGGAGGGCCAGAAGAGGCCAAAGGAGGCCAGAAGAGGTCTCGAAAAATGCGGCCCGCAATCTAAGCGCATGGCCCCCCCACAAGAGGCCAGAAGAGGCAGGTATTCGCGCGATCGAAACGCAACGGAATTCGCGCGAAATCACAGCGGCAGCGTCGAAACGCAACGGAATTCGCGCGAAACCACAGCGAGAGCATCGAAACGAACGCCCCGCCCCACCGCGTGCGCCGTTGCGGCCCGAAACCTAAGTGGCCCCCCCAGAAGAGGCCTGAAGAGGCCACGAAACCAAAGCGGGAGCATCGAAACGCAACGCAATTCGCGCGAAACCACAGCGGGAGCATCGAAACGAATTCCCGCCTCACCGCGTGCGCCGTTGCGGCCCGCAACCTAAGTGGCCCCCCCAGAAGAAGCCAGAACGGGCCAGAAAGGCCGGAATTCGCGCGAAACCACAGCGGGAGTGCTTCGAAACGCAACGGAATTCGCGGGAGCGTCGAAACGAAGGCCCCGCCCCACCGCGTGCGCCGTTGCGGCCCGCAACCTAAGTGGCCCCCCCCAGAGGCCAGAAGAGGCTGGAACTCAGGAATTCGCGCGAAACCACAGCGCCAGCGTCGAAACCAAGGCCCCGCCCCACCGCTGCGTGCGCCGTTGCGGCCCGCAACCAATTCCTTTACTCTGAACGTAAGAACCCCATTGTGCAAGCACTGTTTGGGGAATTTTCCAAGACGCCCAAGCCCTCGAGGTCCAGCCTGGCTCGCACGGCTCCAATCCAGGCGCGCCTGCACGGACATGTTGCAAGCAACGCTTCGGGATCGCTATCATAGCCTGCGCACATATAGTGCTGTGTCATTGTGTTCGTGCTCAGTTCTACACGTCTACGAATGCTGAGAACAAATGTAGCATAACATAGCTCAGCCTACGCAAGCATGCGGAAACCGTGGCGAACCCTGTGACTTATATATACACGAACCTTACTTACGCGCCCATGTTTTGCTTACGCGAGCCTAGGTTGCCGGAAGATTCTTTCATGCTTCCCATTTGCCAGTTTGTGAATCTACTCATATAGCCGCAGTGCTGCAACTAAATACGAGCGTTACACTGCGCATTCGCAACGAATGCGGGTAGAGATATAGAAGATTTTCAAACAGGAGGCACCTCGCATCGGAGTCGAAGCCTCCGCCTTTCACAGCAGGGGGGGCCCTTCCTCAAAACCCTTTAAGGAGGGTAAGGGACCATGCCCATGAAACGATCCTTAGAGAAAAAGGAATCTAGAGATGTAGGGTGTGTATGGGGTCTTAAGGCCGGTCGATCTGCCAGCACAGAAAGCCCGCCCCACTTCCCTGGGATTCTGGGATTATGATTTGGAGGGGGGGAGAAACATGTAACAATTCACAATTATCTTTCAAAACTTGTTATTGTTATACGATTTTGTGAATATCCGCCGACCCTCCGTCGGCATCAGTGAAAGCTCACCCCTGCAGTAGCCCCACCGCCCTCACCACCCTGCTCTGAGTGCTTGCCCCCCGCAATGTCATTTGCTGTGGATGAATGGAATTCAAGGGGCTCCAGCACGTACCCACCGCCCTTGCACCTGCTGTGGAGGCCCACCACCAGTGTAACTCGGGCTCTTGCGCTTGCAACCATGTCCAACCCCACCCACCCACCCACCACCCACCCACCTCCCACCCCGAGTGAATTTTAAGGCCCCGCCTACGCTGACTCCTCCCCCTCACCGGCCCCCTTACTAGCTGCGCAACTGAAAGGTTCCACCGCCCGACTCTGAATGCTTGCTCCCCCCCCCCCCCCCCCCCCCCCCGCGAGCCTTTTGAGGGCTCGGCGGCACTGGCCATCTATATATATATATATATATATATATATATATTTATATTTATATTCATATTTATATTCATATTTATATTTATGTTTATATTTATATCTATATCTATATTTATATTTATATCTATATTTATATTTATATTTATAGTTATATTTATACTTATATTTGTATTTATATTCAAACCTTTGTCCCGGAGAGGCTGCCTGACCCTCGTTACAAACCCAAGGTTTTCTGGACACACGCAAACAACTGTGCGTGACCCCTGTCTGTTCTTGTAGTTCTTGTAGTTGCACGACAAGTAAACAGACACATGGCCTCCACTGGGAACTCCTCCGCAACCTGGAATCTCCGGGATTGCGCACGCAAGGAGGGTAGTCTCTGGGGTTGGGTACTCTCTTTGGGTTCGGGCACTGCAGAGTCGTCTCCGGGATTGGGCACTTCAGCATTGAAGTTGGACACTCCAAGTGGCAGGAGAGGGTAGTCCCTGAATTTGGGCACTCTCAAAGTATCAGCAGAGTAATTTTTGGGGCTGGGCACTCCAGAAAGTCTCGGGTTAGTGTCTGGGTTGGGCACTCTAGGGAGTCTGGGGCTAGGCACTCCAGCAGGGAAGTCTTTACAGTTGCAGGGAGTCTCAGGGTAGTCGCTGGGGTTGGGTGCCGGGGTGGGTGCCGGGAGACCGGGCGAGGAGCAATAGCCTACTTTAAAATGTAACAACCCCACACTGAGGGTGGGGAACAACCAAATAAACATATTGATAGACATGCAAGTGGATGACACTGGCAGGGGAGTCGCATGCTGAATGGACGTGGTAGAAAATTGCAGAACAACGAGCGTCGCCTCTTCACGGATGGGCTGCCTGGGCTCATGGATCGGCTGAAACCCCTGATAAGGCAATCACAGTCTTCAAAAAGACACTCAACTCGGCCCCAGGCAGGGGATGGCAGGCTGCAGGCGCAATGCCCTCGCACAACAAGCTCGAGAGCAGGGCGAGCGAAAGCTAGGGCACAGCAGACAGTGTCGCTGTTTCTTCTCGCGGCAGAGCAGGCGAGGGGACGTTATGTAGGACAGCATGTATGCGTGTACAAAAGGTGTCGAACCTGTTATGCACATCGTACAAACTCTCGTACACATGAGCTCAGGTCATACATAGGACACAGCCTAGGAAATCTCACAACGCAAGATCGTCCAGGGCACGCATCGCTTGTTTGCAATCACGAACCGGCTCGTCTGAATGTTGGAGATCAACAACGCAAGCTCCTATTACAGGATACTCTTCACTGTCTTGCTGCGTGCAATGCATGCACGCTCACAGTCTTCATGTGCACGAAAAAGTTCATACATAGAAACATCTTCTGACTTCTCACAAAGCAAGTTTGTCTGGTACACGCTTCGTTCGCTTGCTGTCATGCGAACCGGTTTGCGCAGTTCGGAGATCAAACAACGCAAGCTCACGCAGGACACACTTGCACTGCAACAGCGATAGCAAAAATCGCCAGAAATATCCAGAAATGTTGGCTAACAATGGGGGACCTAGTAGGGGGGGGGGGGCCCTCCTTATCGAGAATCTGGAGCTCAGGTCCCGCATGATGAGATTCCCTTGTATGTCTCCCCCGCAGAGGAGGGGGTGGGGGGCCACGGCACCTTAAACCTCCGATTTGTCGCTGTTTGTCCCAACAACAAAGTGCTAAACAAGAACGCCCGCAAGCTTCGAAGGAGCGGAGCTAGCTTTCGTGACAAATACCTGACTACCTGCCAAGCAAGACCTGTTTTACGCTTGGAATCTTCGTTGCCAAGGAACAAAGCACAGCAGCTCCAAGTCTGCCCTTGCCTCAACACAGGCCATGAAATCTTCAGAAGCTCTGCTGGGCTCCAACTCTCCGTCTCGCCTGCCCTTGGGCCAGGCAGGCCGTGCCGCTGCTCAGCCCCTAGGGTGACAAGAACAGTTCACGCTGGGCTAGATGTACAAATTGTAAAACAAGCAACAGCGCATCTGCACGCGACACACACTTCCAACACGCCTCCAACGCAGCCATCACGACCCAAGGATCGGGCAGGGGCTTGTTCACTCAGTACTAGTAGCAATGTTGTCGTGACTCGGTGAGCTCATAGATTTTGTACCGTTGTGGACGGTTGGAAAAGTGCGTGCCCGTGGTAGGTGCTTGCGACACATGGCTGCGTACTTGCTTAAGACTGCGCTTTCAGCGACTCTGTACCTGAGCTGGCGTGCTGCGAGAAGCCGGCGTAGAATCTGCATAGGATCTGGAGAACCGACCAGAGTCTGTGTGCTACGATCTTTATTGGGCGGTGTCGTTCTTGATGCGCTGATGGCGGCTCGTGAGACCCGGCAGAGCCCTTCCCGGTTCGACATGCCGGCGTTACACCCGTATGCCCGAGGCTCACTACACCGACTTGGCCTTGCCCCAAGTTGACAAGGAGTTCCTCGACTTTTTTCCCTATGCGATTACACCGCTCTAGCGAAAGGAAGGGGGAACTATCTGCGAACTCGACGATCGATTCGTGCGTTCTTCACGCTGGAAGACATGGCTAGCTCTCTGCTCATCTCGAGGACTGCAACCATTGCCAGTAACGGTCGAGCTCATCCATGCTGTGGGTTCCTTGTTGAAAGCTGGTCGGCATCGCAGCACTAGCCTCAGACTGCGAGGAAGTATTTGAGCAGCCTGTATGCCTCGTGCTTCTTGGGTGCTGTTCAGCGGGGCGTTCCATGTCGAACCGTCACTTGACTTGAGGGAACAACGCAGATGGCAGCACGGCGGGTCTTTTCACCAAGCAGGTTCGGAGCTTTCAGACTTCAGCTTCCGCAAGTGCGCGACGATCTGCCCGAAGCACATCAGTACTTGCGGCTACAAGTTTCCAAATGGACAGGGGGCAATCTCCAAGCAGCCCGGTGCCTCCGTGAGTTCCTCGTAGACTCTTGGCACAGCACAAGCGGTGTAGGAAGCGCCAGGTGGTAGACCTTGGGCATGAGCCGTTCTGATAATACAAACTGCAAATCCAAACCAAAAGACGGGGCTGCGACGACCTGGCTTCGGGAAGGCTGGCAGAAGCCAGCTGAAGCCACAACGGCGCTCTGAGGCCTGCAAAACAGGATCTGCTCAAGCAGGACAGTTCGTTGCTGAAGCAATGACTACAAGGTATCGTGATGATTTCCACAACACGTGCCGCGGCCTCCCACGCCTGAGCAATTTGCTTCTTGCTGATGCGTTTTGCTTCAGCATGGCGTAGTGGGTTCTCCTGATACACGGTTTGGCGGTTTTTGCATCACTGCGTGGTATGTGCAATCCCCTCGCCTGTTCCATGTCTGGCTCCTGAAAGGGTCGTGATGGTCGTGTGCATCCAGGCTCGTTCCACATGAAAACGGCATCTTGCCTTCGACAACTCATACATGTGGGAAACCACGCTTGGTGGTGGCCACACCTTCGACAGCCAAGCACAGGTGAAGCACGAAGAGCTTTCACACTTGCCTGAAAACCTCGCCAACCCTCAATTATGTCAGCAAAGACCCCAAACAAATTGAATTGCCCAAGCAAGGGTTGCAGGTGAACGCACAAATCGTTTCTTTCGTGCTTAGACTAATTAGAGTCAACGGGAAAACCATTATATGTGTGTATGGGAGCCACAGGAAAAGCATAATTTTTGCGGGGCACGCAAACCACAATCTAAGCGACCACCCCTTTCAACACCTCAAGTTTCAAATCATCTTCTGGGCGCTTGTGGGTTCCGGCCTGCGAGGCCTCGGACTTTAGCCTTTCCACCTGCTCCTGAAGCTTTGCAGATGCACTCGCGGCATCTTGTAACTCAGCAGTTCGCTGTGCCTCACGGAGCACGGAGCAAGGCCACCGATGCAACGGCGCAAAACAAGGGGTAAGGGCAACCGCAGGCCTCCAGGTCTGCTACCTGTGCTTGAAGTGCGGGCACCTCACATGTCAACAGTGGGCACGGCCAGGATGCAAGTCATTACTGTCGTGGGCCTCCGTGGCTTCGGCTTGAGCTTGCAGGGCCAATTCTGGCTTGGCCTGCAAACAAGGGACAAGCTGACGTGCAGCACCAAGTCCCAAGTCAAGAGCTTTGAACTTGAGTTCTGGCATCTTCGCGTCTTCTTACGCATGAAAAAGCAGCCATCAACAGGCAACATGCCTGGGAAGCCTCAAGCTCGGCAAGCTTGTTGCACCAAACAGGCACCTGGAAGCAAAGGAACTGAGATATCTGCCGCTCCTCCGAAAGCTGCCCCTGCCCACCTTCGCTGCCTCAGACTTGAGCTCTTCCACTTGCGGCTGCAGCTCTGCAGATGCCCCGGCAGCATCCTGCAATGCAGCCGGATCCGCCTCGTCGAATTTTGCAGCTCTTTGGTGGAGCATGCTACGGCTTTTTCAAGGAAGGGGCATCGCAGCTGCTGTAGAATTCGTCCAGTGCCTGAGGCAGAGGGAGCGCGATAATCGGGAAGTGTTTGTTGTTGCGGGCACGGGCCTCAGTTGCAGACACCACTGCGGTGGGAGTGGGAGTGCCAACCTCGGGTGCGGGGTGCAGGGGCTGCGGCTCTCTAATGCCGTTTCATGCCTGCGGCATGTCAGTGATGAACAAAACCAGCCGGCACCTATCCAATAACGCTTGATTTTGCAAGTTGGCTTCATGACTGAGACATGGTGCAAACGGCATGTAGAGCAAGAGCCAAGAGATGAGTCAGGGGTCGAAAACAAGGACAATTCGTGACTCGAGACTCAGCGCACGCATGTCCGGGGCACACGCTTCATCCGGCAAAAGGCTGTCGGATTCCTTGGCGACATGTTCTTCTACGTAGCCCGGCAGCGGGTCCTGAATTGCAGCAGACCTTCTACTAAGTTCTCCGCACTGAGGTCATCGTCCGGCGTGTGCTGTAGCTCCTTGAATTTTGGACGAGCAACTTAGCCAACGGTCTGTTCAGCTCTGATGCATACAGCACCGAATACACGAGCTCAAGCGGCCTCATCAGGCACGTCAGTTGGCGTCAGAGATGGCCTGGACAAAAAGCGTAGCCATTTAACAACAATACAGAGCAGGCCGTAGCTGTTCGGACATGCAAAGCTCATGGGCCTGCTTTTGGATAGTGTGCGCCCATCCGCGTCCTGACATGAAGCTGTGCTGCCATGCCGAGGTTCAAATAGCTCGGGAATCCGTGCCAAGCCCGTCAGACTTGCAGCCCCTCCAACCCGAAACAGGATTCACTTCATTCAGCTTGATTTGGGCATTGGCAGGTTGAGGCATCGCTACCCGTTTGCCATGCACATGTTTGTCACCTTTGTGTGCAGTGTTTTGGGGCCATTGGGGGCCTGAAGCCCTAAATTTGAAGGGCTTCCCAGAGGCCCCAAGACCCCTCAATTAAGCAATATTCCCTACACCTACACCCTGCACACCCAACCAGGTAATCTAACAAGATGTATAAGGACCATGACATACCATGACCACGATGTGGTATTGCAGCTTTTGGGCTCGACCTTAGACTACGTGTTGTTTTTCTTCTTGAGGGGGGAGGGGGACGGGGGTCCCTAAACCCTAGTACAGGGATCTTGTGCAAAAAAGGATCAAAGCACCCAGCCTCTTGAGCATCTTCGAGGCTGGAGGGCAGCTTGAGGAGGCAGGCCGTCTTGTCAACAACCTTGCTGCCATCTGGGTGCTTCTGCACTCAAGTGTAAACCTATCTGCCAGGGTACCCTCTGGAGCATGTCGGTGTCATTGGCAGGCAGTTTCCTCACGTTTCTCAACGACTTCTCATCAAGAAACGTCAAGGAGCAGACTCTGGGAGCTTGGGATGGAAGCAAAAAACTGTCCAGAAAGCAAACTGGAGGCACAGCTACACTTTGTACTGCAACTTATGCTCTCGCGGCAAAGTCGATGTATAGGGTTTGCCCCCGAGACTAGGAGGTTTCCATACTGGAAGCCCCTGCCTTAGCGGCGGCGCATCAGCGCCAGGCCTTCGAAAGGCCTTCATGGTCGGCTCACAGACTGCGACTGCAACAGGTGTTCGGGCTATGAAGATTCAGCCTCCAGAAAGGCAAAGCACTGCATGGCACGCAATTCTGTGGCGGAAGCCACCCGCTACTTCGGATTCGTGATTTCGGAAAGTTCATGTCATACATTTCAGCAAGAAGCCGCTGCTCGGGAGATCTGGACTTCTTATAACTTTTGCGGCTGGAATGCTACACTACATTGCTGCACTCATAAGGATCCGAGAGTATACTGTCTGACTGGCTGTTGCTGGTAAAGCCAAACGGCCACAAGATTGGCAAACATGCGAGAAGCCTACACTCTCCTTGGAACCCTAGTGAGGAATATGGCCAATATTGCTTGGATAATCTATCTACCAGGTTTAGGGTTCCCAAAATTCAAGCCCTTAAGCCCTAAAAACTAAACCGCGGTGATGCAAGCACACGGCTGCACGGCAGAGGCTGCGCGGCTTCACAACACGCGGATTGTGCATGCATTTGCCGCACATAGACGATCATACAAGCCCCAAACGCCCTAAGCCCTAGACACTAAACCCTAAACACCTCTGCGGCTCACTTTGTAGCGCCTCTGTCGCATGAGCCCTCTCGGCCTCTATCAGCTGCCGGAACCTTGATGCGTTTTCGGGTTTAGGCCTTAGGATTCGGGGGACTGTTGTGGGAGATTGTTTGATTTAAAAAGGGTTTATGGGAGACTTCGTGTCTCTTTCATCCCACGAACCCATCGCACGAATTAAGCGATAGCTCTGAGAGCCGCTGGGCCCACCATCCAGAAAACCCTCTTTTGATTTCTTCATAGCACCACCCAGAAAATTGCTTGTTGCACCGCCTTTAGGCCCTTTTTCCCATTTGTTTTAAGGCGCAGCCCCTGCCATTTGCTTATAGCACCGGGCCAGTGGCCCTTTGCACCGTCCAGCACCGCCCAGCTTGCCTTCCATTTGCACCACCCAGAAACCTTGCCATTTGCTTTTGCCCCGCCCGGTACCACCGCCTAAAACTCCTGCCATTTCCTTGTGCACTACCCAAAGCACTGTGCATTTTTCAAGGAACTCCTGCCATTTGCGCATAGCACCGCACTCTAACACTGCACAGAACTCTTGCCAATTGGTTTTTGCACCACCCAGAACCCTTTTCATTTCTCATATTTGCTTTTCGGACAGCCCCTACCACTTGCGGATGGCACCGAGCCATTTGCTTTTTGCACCGTCCGGCAACCCCCTTGATTTCTTATAGCACTACCCAGAACATTGCTTGTTGCACCGCCCAGCTCTTTTTCCATTTGCACAGCCCCTACCATTTGCTTATGGCACCGGGCCATTTGCTTTTTGAACCATCCAGAAACCCCCTTCCTTGATTCTAGCACCGTCCACAACATTGCCTGGCGCACACCACCCAGAACATTGCTTGTTGCACCGCCAAGCCCTTTTTCCCATGTGCTTAAGGCGCAGCCCCTACCATTTGCTTATAGCACCGGGCCAGTGGCCCTTTGCACCGTCCAGCACCGCCCAGCTTGCCTTCCATTTGCACCACCCAGAAACCTTGCCATTTGCTTTTGCCCCGCCCGGTACCACCGCCTAAAACTCCTGCCATTTCCTTGTGCACTACCCAAAGCACTTTGCATTTTTCAAGGAACTCCTGCCATTTGCGCATAGCACCGCACTCTAACACTGCACAGAACTCTTGCCAATTGGTTTTTGCACCACCCAGAACCCTTTTCATTTCTCATATTTGCTTTTCGGACAGCCCCTACCACTTGCGGATGGCACCGAGCCATTTGCTTTTTGCACCGTCCGGCAACCCCCTTGATTTCTTATAGCACTACCCAGAACATTGCTTGTTGCACCGCCCAGCTCTTTTTCCATTTGCACAGCCCCTACCATTTGCTTATGGCACCGGGCCATTTGCTTTTTGAACCATCCAGAAACCCCCTTCCTTGATTCTAGCACCGTCCACAACATTGCCTGGCGCACACCACCCAGAACATTGCTTGTTGCACCGCCAAGCCCTTTTTCCCATGTGCTTAAGGCGCAGCCCCTACCATTTGCTTATAGCACCGGGCCAGTGGCCCTTTGCACCGTCCAGCACCGCCCAGCTTGCCTTCCATTTGCACCACCCAGAAACCTTGCCATTTGCTTTTGCCCCGCCCGGTACCACCGCCTAAAACTCCTGCCATTTCCTTGTGCACTACCCAAAGCACTTTGCATTTTTCAAGGAACTCCTGCCATTTGCGCATAGCACCGCACTCTAACACTGCACAGAACTCTTGCCAATTGGTTTTTGCACCACCCAGAACCCTTTTCATTTCTCATATTTGCTTTTCGGACAGCCCCTACCACTTGCGGATGGCACCGAGCCATTTGCTTTTTGCACCGTCCGGCAACCCCCTTGATTTCTTATAGCACTACCCAGAACATTGCTTGTTGCACCGCCCAGCTCTTTTTCCATTTGCACAGCCCCTACCATTTGCTTATGGCACCGGGCCATTTGCTTTTTGAACCATCCAGAAACCCCCTTCCTTGATTCTAGCACCGTCCACAACATTGCCTGGCGCACACCACCCAGAACATTGCTTGTTGCACCGCCAAGCCCTTTTTCCCATGTGCTTAAGGCGCAGCCCCTACCATTTGCTTATAGCACCGGGCCAGTGGCCCTTTGCACCGTCCAGCACCGCCCAGCTTGCCTTCCATTTGCACCACCCAGAAACCTTGCCATTTGCTTTTGCCCCGCCCGGTACCACCGCCTAAAACTCCTGCCATTTCCTTGTGCACTACCCAAAGCACTGTGCATTTTTCAAGGAACTCCTGCCATTTGCGCATAGCACCGCACTCTAACACTGCACAGAACTCTTGCCAATTGGTTTTTGCACCACCCAGAACCCTTTTCATTTCTCATATTTGCTTTTCGGACAGCCCCTACCACTTGCGGATGGCACCGAGCCATTTGCTTTTTGCACCGTCCGGCAACCCCCTTGATTTCTTATAGCACTACCCAGAACATTGCTTGTTGCACCGCCCAGCTCTTTTTCCATTTGCACAGCCCCTACCATTTGCTTATGGCACTGGGCCATTTGCTTTTTGAACCATCCAGAAACCCCCTTCCTTGATTCTAGCACCGTCCACAACATTGCCTGGCGCACACCACCCAGAACATTGCTTGTTGCACCGCCAAGCCCTTTTTCCTATGTGCTTAAGGCGCAGCCCCTACCATTTGCTTATAGCACCGGGCCAGTGGCCCTTTGCACCGTCCAGCACCGCCCAGCTTGCCTTCCATTTGCACCACCCAGAAACCTTGCCATTTGCTTTTGCCCCGCCCGGTACCACCGCCTAAAACTCCTGCCATTTCCTTGTGCACTACCCAAAGCACTTTGCATTTTTCAAGGAACTCCTGCCATTTGCGCATAGCACCGCCCTCTAACACTGCACAGAACTCTTGCCAATTGGTTGTTGCACCACCCAGAACCCTTTTCATTTCTCATATTTGCTTTTCGGACAGCCCCTACCAATTGCGGATGGCACCGAGCCATTTGCTTTTTGCACCGTCCGGCAACCCCCTTGATTTCTTATAGCACTACCCAGAACATTGCTTGTTGCACCGCCCAGCTCTTTTTCCATTTGCACAGCCCCTACCATTTGCTTATGGCACCGGGCCATTTGCTTTTTGAACCATCCAGAAACCCCCTTCCTTGATTCTAGCACCGTCCACAACATTGCCTGGCGCACACCACCCAGAACATTGCTTGTTGCACCGCCCAGCTCTTTTTCCATTTGCACAGCCCCTACCATTTGCTTATGGCACCGGGCCATTTGCTTTTTGAACCATCCAGAAACCCCCTTCCTTGATTCTAGCACCGTCCACAACATTGCCTGGCGCACACCACCCAGAACATTGCTTGTTGCACCGCCAAGCCCTTTTTCCTATGTGCTTAAGGCGCAGCCCCTACCATTTGCTTATAGCACCGGGCCAGTGGCCCTTTGCACCGTCCAGCACCGCCCAGCTTGCCTTCCATTTGCACCACCCAGAAACCTTGCCATTTGCTTTTGCCCCGCCCGGTACCACCGCCTAAAACTCCTGCCATTTCCTTGTGCACTACCCAAAGCACTTTGCATTTTTCAAGGAACTCCTGCCATTTGCGCATAGCACCGCCCTCTAACACTGCACAGAACTCTTGCCAATTGGTTGTTGCACCACCCAGAACCCTTTTCATTTCTCATATTTGCTTTTCGGACAGCCCCTACCAATTGCGGATGGCACCGAGCCATTTGCTTTTTGCACCGTCCGGCAACCCCCTTGATTTCTTATAGCACTACCCAGAACATTGCTTGTTGCACCGCCCAGCTCTTTTTCCATTTGCACAGCCCCTACCATTTGCTTATGGCACCGGGCCATTTGCTTTTTGAACCATCCAGAAACCCCCTTCCTTGATTCTAGCACCGTCCACAACATTGCCTGGCGCACACCACCCAGAACATTGCTTGTTGCACCGCCAAGCCCTTTTTCCCATGTGCTTAAGGCGCAGCCCCTACCATTTGCTTATAGCACCGGGCCAGTGGCCCTTTGCACCGTCCAGAAACCCCCTTGTTTTCTTAAAGCACCCCCCAGAACACTGCCTGTTGGACCGCTCAGCTCTGTTCTCCATTTGCTTTTCGCGCAGCCCCTACCACTTGCTTATGGCGCCGAGCCATTTGCCTGTTGCACTGTCCGGAAACCCACTTGATTTCTTATAGCACTACCCAGAACCTTGCTTGTTGCACCGCCCAGCTCTTTTTTCCATTTGCACAGCCCCTACCATTTGCTTATAGCACCGGGCCAGTTGCTTTTTGCACCGTCCAGAAACCCCCTTCATTCATTCCAGCACCGTCCAGAACATTGCCTGGTGCACCGGCCAGCTCTTGTTGCCATTTGCTTCTAGCACCGGGCCATTTGCCTTCCGCACCATCCAGTAACCCCCTTCATTCTGATGGCACCACCCAGAGCATTGCGTGTTGCACCGCCCAGCCCTTTTTTTTCCATTTGTTTAAAGAGCAGCCCCTACCATTTGCTTATAGCACCGGGCCAGTTGCCCTTTGCACCATCCAGAAGCCCCTTCATTTCTTAAAGCACCACCCAGAACACTGTTGCACCGCCCAGCACTGTTCTCCATTTGCTTACAGCTCCGGGCCATTTGTTTTTGCACCGTCCAGAAACCCTCTTGATTTCTTATAGCACCACCCAGAACATTGCTTGTCGCACCGCCCAGCTCTGTTTTCCATTTGCTTTTCGCACAGCCGCTACCACGCGCTTATGGCACCGAGCCATTTGCTTTTTGCACCGCCCGGAAACCCCCTTCATCTCATAGCACCACCCGGAACATTGCTTGTTGCACCACCCAGCTTGCCTTCCATTTGCTTGTAGCACCGCCCCAAACCCCTGCCATTTGTTTTTTGCACCGCCCAGGGCACCTTCAACGGGCTACTCGGTTGGATGTTGGAGTTTCTGGTCCCCACCAGGCCTTTCAGCCTGGATACTTGGAAGCCCCACCTCCAATCTTTCACAACAGCATCAGCGCTTTCTGGCAGACAAGCGGCTGGCTTCTCCACTTGCTTGATCTCAGGCTTTGGGACCTGAAACCAGATCTTGCAAATCTTTTCTCATGTGAGCCCTTCGTTTAGTCTTGAGGCACCCAGCTTCGGCATCTGAAAATCAAAAGCTCCACGGAGGCACTCTCAGTCACATCCTTGCAAGACCCACCTGCCTCCCTTTGAGGCAGCTCTAAGCCGATGCATACGACAGGGTTTTTTATAGAATCCAACTCATCACAACCAGTAGACTTCTGAGGCCAACGCCTGTCCCGATGCCTGTTGCTGACAAGTCTCAGCTGATGCTGACGCTCGCGCCAGCAGTCCTGGCAGTCCTGGCAGTCCCAAAACGCGAACGATTGCAAGCACACATACTGCCCATGCAAGTGCTCTAGTTTGGGGACAATCCTGCCTCGCTTCAGAAGCATCACAGCTCATGAATTCAACCCTTCTTACAATGCGTCGATATGTACTTGATCTTCCATCACGCGACAATGGGCCAAGCAAGTCGCTGGGGAGATGTGAAAACGAAGAAAGGAACGAGCATTCCAAATCAATGGAAAGGCTTTCGGAATAGCTCGAAATTCTTCGGGACTGGTTCGCGCGCGGTTTTGTGCATGTCGCTGTGCGATCTTCGGGGCCATGTTATAGTCGTGTCGTAGAATTCCAGGCTTGATGTTCAAATTTGCTTCTGATGCACATGGCATCAATAAAGATGACAGTTGATGAGAGTAACGCAGCCCACCAGTGCAGGACTGAAAATCTGAAGGCCCAGGGAGCAGACATCGTGGGTGGCTGGAAGTGAGCATATTAGAGTACCCCGACCGGCAAGCAGGAAGAGAACAGGAGAAAATAACAAAGGTTCGACCTCTTGCATACAGACTTTTGCTTTTCGAACTCAAGCACATGCAGCATTTGCTTAACAAAAGCCGGGCCTTCTTCATGTCCTGATCCTGGCTTCAACACCCACTCAGCAGCATGCTGGAAGCCGGGGCTTGTAATCTAATATCGTGACAACGACACGAAATCTCACTGTCGCCAGCTTCAAGCTCGAATCGGTCCGCGCATTGGATTACGGATCAAAGGCGGGAAGCCTCGGAAGAGCGACGGAGCTTGTGAGCTTGCTTTTTCCTCGGAACGCAAGACCAAATTGCGGAGAGAACATCCACCAACTACGCAACATGACAACTACCATCACCACTACCATTGCTACCTCTACTACCACTAGCCACTGCTAGCACTACCACCACTGGTACTGCTACTGGTACTGCTACTGGTACTGGTACTGATTCCACGCGTGCTCGCGCAGCAGCTTCCCTGATGCCTGACTTGGCCAATTTTGGCCTTTGCTTAAGAACCCACCCCTTCTGGAGGGTTAGGGGTTTTGGAGTTCAGGGTTCCTTCGCAATGTCTTCCAGAATGGGAGACACCTGGCACGTACTGTTACTGCTACTGCTCCTCCTCCTGCTGCTGGTGCTACCACTACTACCAATGCTACTGGTACTGGTACTGCTACTGCTCCTGCTCCTGCTATTGCTGCTGCCGCCGCCGGCGCTACCGCTTCTGCTAAGTGTGTGGGCGAGGCCAACTTCGCAAGAGCATCCTCAAAACCCCCGCATCCAAAACACCAGCGGCAACAAATTGTGCTTTTCTCCATGTCCTCCCACCATATCCAAGACAACAGCGGCAGCAACAACACCGGAACGCATTTCGAAGAATTGAGCCCCGTGCCTTCTTCTTGGCTCAAAGGTGGCAGAACTTACAAGCCTGATGAGGAAGGCAGCTTGCGCGAACGGGACAGAACTTTACATCATACTCAGCAGGCGACACTCACCAATCACTCACCATGCATCGCTCAATTTGTTTGAAGCAAGCTTTAGGACTTGAAGCTGTCGTGGTTTTGATGTAAGTCCGACCTCGCCGCAATGGCACACTTCTCGACGCCAGCGACAAGCGCACGGCCATTTGATCAGAAGCTTCATTCTGAAGAACAGCGCCGAAAATGGAAATAGCAACACACCTTCCTGCACTACGAGCATGATAATATGGCATCGGAGGCTAGCAGCGCGTATGCTAAAAACAAGGAAGAGATACAGCCTGCAGAAAGCCCCAGCACAATGAAACCGCCTGTCATCAGAAACGGACAGGAGTCTCGGCCTGCAATTGCTTAACCGCCCGAGTGCACCTTAGACCCCTGAACCCCTCGCTCGGCACCTATCGCGACCGGAAGAACGACAGGCTGTCTGACTGAGACGGATTGACTGACTGATGCACTTGATGATCACAGTGAGCCCAAGCCATGCGCGAGCCTGAACCTAAGCTAACCTCAGCACCTCATGGGTTCTCGTGGGCCGGAGCCATGCAAAGCGGAGCCTGTCGAAGCTGAAGGTGGCACTGACGGCGCCTGGCCTGTAGAGCACTTGAGAGGCTTGAACAAAACGTGAACAATTGGGTTTGGGGACCTTTGGCACAGACACTCCCAGCATCTCTCACCTCCAAAAAAATTCGGCTGCGGGCCTGTCCAATCCTCAACGTTTTCGAACAAACCCTCGAAGGCCCTCTTGGAGACTGGTGGGCGCACAGAAAAGAAGAGTGCGATGGCCATGTGCGGGTAGACGATGGAGAGGATATTCTGCGCCTTGATCAGCAACTCCTCAGAACGGGGCTTATGGCAGTTTAGGGCTTAGGGTTGGTTCAGAAGTTGCAGGGTTGAGGGTTGAGGAGTTGAGGGTTTGGAGGTTTCGCTTCTATAGCACCAGGCCCCAATAGAGACCTCATGGCACCTTAAGTAAGGCGATATCCAAATATGACCCAAGATGCCCGACTCATGTCGGGCTTTTTACTCCTGGTATCCCGAAAAGGACACCCTGTATATGCCCCAAAAGTTAAGGAACCCTACATACCCTCACCCAAAGAAGCCATAAATAACCTTACCCGCCCTTCTAAAGTGGAGGGTCCTTGGTTGCTAAACTTTAAACCCTCGACCATACGAGAGGACGAGGCTCTCGTCCCGACAGGTAATCGTCTTTCTCCTGCTGCTGGCTGAAGAACTTGTGCTGCTTTGCGGCCGAGCTGGTGTGTTTTTGTTTGTGCAGGAAACCCTCAGGGCTGAGGGTTTAAACCCTCAACCCTCAACCCTAAACCCAACACTCAACCTCAACCCTAAACCCTAATTACACCCTGAACCCTAAACCCTTACTAAACCCTAAACCCTAAACCCTAAACCCTAAACCCTAAACCCTAAAGGGTTTAAACCCTAAACCCTAAACCCTAAACCCTAAACCCTAAACCCTAAACCCTAAACCCTAAACCCTAAACCCTAAACTAAACCTTGAACCCTGAACCCTGAACCCTGAACCCCAAACCCTAACCCTAAACTCTAAACCCAGTCCCTGCGTGTTCCAGAATAAGACTAGGGAGCGCACGCAACATGATGAGTATTCCCGCGTCACAGAGATTAAGAACACGAGAGAGAATATTAATAGTATTTTGTCGCGCTCTTTGCATTCGCTCATTTGTTTCGTTCATTCGTTCTCAAATTTCATGCACTTTGCTCACTAGTTCGCTTCGTTTAGAAATTAGTTCACTCATTCTCTGCACAGTATTATTAATATTAAGGTTATGAGTGAAGAAAATAATACTATGAACAATGCGCTCATTAAAGTAAGTTGTGGGGCGCCTGCACGAATGATACTAATTTTGTGCTCACTGTACTCGTTCACACACGATAATATGATTACATGAACCCTAAACCCTAAAAAGCCTTGGGCTGTGGGGATAAGGTTTCAGAAAGCGTCTATGGTGTTGGAAATCTCTCGGGTTGAGAGTAGGTGGTAGGATGGAAGGTTCATAAGTGGGTGCTGTTTTGGCCCCCGCCCCCCCCCCCCCCCCCAAACCCTAAGCCCCGACAGCCCCGAGTCTGAACTCCAAAACCCTAAACCCTGTAAACCCTAAACCCTAAACCCACACCCTAAGCCGAAGCCCTGATCCGCCCCAGGAAGTCATCGGAGGCCTTCGCGCGCCGGTCTCGCGCATCGCTGCGCCGCCCCCCTGGGATGTTTCGACGGGTGGAGGACCCAAGGGTTTCGGGTTTAGGGTTTCCGGTTTAGGGTTTAGGGCATGATCATGCGTGGGCGGAGGTGGGCACGTAAATGAACCCAGAACCCGTCCATGTGCCTTAAACCTACACCAAACCCTAAGAACCCTTACAGCCTGAAGAGCCCTGAACACGTCCTAGTGAACCTTATACCCCAAACCCTAAACTCCGCCTTAAGGGTGCCTTGAAGCCGGCTTTAGGGGGGGCTTGAAGCGCTGTATGGTGACACTGCTGAAGGAGATCTGAAGGGGCTTTAAGGAGGCTCAGGCTTTCAAGGTGGCTTAAAGGTGAACCCAGCTTTAATCTAAGGGTAGTTTCATGGGCCCTCAATCTGGTCCCGTACCTTCTTGAAAGGGTTCTGAAGTATGGGCTTCTAAAGGGTATATAAGAAGTACATAAGGGGACTACCCTTAGATTTAACCGAAGGGCTCGGCTGGTCATACCGCTTTTTGCCACAGGGCCCAGCATGCGGAGCATCTACCACCGACGTCGAATATCGAAAGTCCACAAACACCCCCGGGGTGTTTACGGTTTGGGGTTTGGTTCTGCTGAAGCTTCATCGGTTAGTGAAGCATGTTGGGATGTTCCCCCATATATTGACAATCCTTTCTAAGGATTACCGTACCCCCTATTATAATCTCTGGTAAGGACCGGCTAGTGGGAATGCATTTTATGGCATGATGACATATTCCAACACAATTTGGGCACTTTTGGCCCGCTGAATGCTGCGTGCTGCTTTCGGAGCCAAGAAAGACGCTCGTCCGATTCAGGACCCTGAACCTGCATCACTGCTGACACAAGTGTGGAGGGGATTGACTGGTGGGGTCAGACTGGAAAAGATGCTCATCGATACACAGCTCTTCTACACAATCTCAACCCCTAAGCCCGTCAACCCTAGATGTTGCATAAAGATGAAAAGCTGTGTGCATGTGTGATTTTCCGGGAAAGGTGGTGGCATTTTGTGGCCCAGAGCAGTGGGTGCTGAAAGGCTTCAGACATAGGTTGCCCTGGCAGGTGTTCCACGTTCGCAAATCGTGCATATCGTGCATTTTACGCCCCCCAAGCTTTTAGCCCTTTGTGAGCCTGTCTGGAGCCTGGACAGAGGACAGCTGTCGGAGGTTCTGTGAGGTGGCCAAGGATATTTTCGTGGGACTCTCTTTGAGATTCTGTGCGGGATTCTCTAGGGGCGGACACGCCAGAAGTTTTCCACGGAGGGCAATTTGGGTGTACTCTGCAGTGTTTTTCGTGGGATTCTTTGCGGGGGTACTCCAGGGATGCTCACTTTTCTGAGGGTGTCCGGCGCAGATCATCGCAGCCGGAGGACCTTCCGCGGCCGGGCCTTGGAGCTTCGAGCTTTCGAGGATTCCTGTTAGTTTAGGGACAGGGTTTTAGCATCAATCATTTTGCAAGTGTCGTTTGGGAAAAATTCAAGGCTATAGCACACCCGACGGCTCATTAACGTAGGGGCGTCGCTTTTCAAGTGTTCCCATCGCTTTACAGGGTTTTGGACATTCGTGTCCACCCTTACTTGTTTGCCCTGCAACACAAACCTCTTCGAAGGAAGCTGCAATTCTCCTGCCGCTATCCTTGCGCTTCTTAAACCCTCACCCCCACGATGAACTTCCAGGATGGGTACGAACTCGACGCCGCTGCTCAGGCAGCTTTCGCCTCGGGGAGATCATTCCTAGAGTTCGTCTTCTTTGGGGGTGTGAAGTTTAGGGTGTGGCTTTTGGCACGGCGCCTGCTTGGGGTCTTCTTTGGGGGCAAGTTCCGGGATGCAGATTCGAAACCTTGCGCGGCGGTTGCACCCTCCCGCTTCAGGTTCCGAACTTTTGACTTGTTGGGCAACTACCGCGCCATGACAGCTGTGTTGTTCGCGGGCGGTGGGCCTGTATACTATGCCCCCGCATGCCCCGGAAAACTTCTTCTTGCCCTCCAAACTGCAACTCCCACACCCTATTGCCTGCAGCCTTGCAGCAAACCCTGCAAAGACAGCTTGAAATCCTACCATGTCTCACCAGGGCCAAGGCAGAGGAACTCCCTCTGCGCAAAGCGCGAGCGCCCTGTGGATTCAGGGGTTCTTGTGTTGTTTGGACACATGGAGTCATGATAGACTCAAACTCAGAGACCCGAAACCCTAATGCAAAATTTGGGTATGGCAGAAGTTGCCGGAATTCCTTGGCGCCTCTGGTGATGAGCCAGCTTCATCCAAAGTCAAACGACCAGTACTGTACCGAGCATCGGCCACCTACTTGCATCGCACCAAATCTGAACCCACGTGCCCAAGTCCTCCGTGGAAAGCCTGCTCCACACAACTTCTGGCTCCAGGATGAAATCTCGCGCTTGAGAAAAAGCAGAAAACCAGTAGAAACCAGCAACTTGAACCTTAATCGCCGATCCCGGCGCCTTCCGCGCCGCCAAGCTTGCCGCACTCCTGACAGGCTTGATTAAGGTCATTGAATGTCATTGACGCACGAGGGCGTAGGGGCTTCTGATGCACTGGCTTCTGGATTTCAAGTACGTCTTGCGAGACATAGCCTTTTGGGCGCGCCGTTTAGGCTCAGGTTTCTGATTCGAGGCTCACCTAAATCCTGAAGGAAGCCGACAAGCTTCAGACCTCAAATCTTAGACTCTAAAGCAACCTTAAGACCGAAGACTCGAAGCTGAGCATTCCAATTTGTCTTTACCCTACGTCCAGTCCCGCGGGAAGCGGCGTTCGCAATGGCAGCATTCCACGTCCGCCCCGGGATTCGCCCACCAGAGCTCCTGCAGCGTTGCATTGAAGGGCCCACGGGATTACATGGCAGAGAGGTTCAGGGCTTCAAGGCTTCAGGGCTCAGGGCTTCAGGGTGCTAGGGCTTGAAGCCTTTGAGGCCTTCGGGGTCAAAAGGGCTCCATTCACATGGTTTGCCAAATCGGCGAATACACCCCAAACCGCAAAGGCGAACTCCTTAACCTTAATCCTCTGCGCCCCAAGCTCCTCAACCCTCGTACAAGCCCGTCAACCTCAAGCCCTCACAAGCCACAAGCGAACTCCACAAGCCCAAAGTCCACAAGCAGTGTCACTCTGAAAGCAACAACGAACGCCTCCGCTGGGGCGGTGCGGAAGCAGAGGTTCCCTGGGCT
>CAJNDS010000723.1:0-45000 GCA_905221605.1 Symbiodinium natans | reverse complement strand
CGCCGAAAACAACAAAAATGCCCTGTGCCCTAGGCAGGTTCGGAAAAAGCATAGTGGCATCTCAGCGATGCCCTACTAGCGAGGCGTTGGCCGCGAGTCCTCTCCGGGAGGCGAAAACACTGTAAAACACGATGCGTTCGGCATGTGCGACATGGCATGGACGTTATCACCCCCCCCCCCACCCACCCGTAGAAGAGCAGAAAACGCACCCGAATGGCAGGCGCCCAAGGGCGCGCTTTGCTACTACTACTACTACTACTACTACTACTACTACTACTACTACTACTACTACTACTACTACTACTACTACTACTACTACTACTACTACTACTACTACTACTACTACTACTCTACTACTACTACTACTACTACTACTACTACTACTACTACTACTACTACTACTACTACTACTACTACTACTACTACTACTACTACTACTACTACTACTACTACTACTACTACTACTACTACTACTACTACTACTACTGCTACTACTACTACTACTACTACTACTACTACTACTACTACTACTACTACTACTAATACTACTACTACTACTACTACTACTACTACTACTACTACTACTACTACTACTACTACTACTACTACTACTACTACTACTACTACTACTACTACTACTACTACTACTACTACTACTACTACTACTACTACTACTACTACTACTGCTACTACACCCAGATGCGGCAAAACAACTGCACTCTGGTGCAGGGCCCGAGTGCGACCGCCATCGAAGGCGGGATCTCAAGGCCTGCCATCATTTGGGCACCGGCCCAGAGCGCGCTGACGCGGAGCGCGCTGTCAACCTGTCGTGTGCTGGGGGCGCTTGGGGCTGGAGGTGACGAGTTTGGGGGGCAAGGACTGGGCCGCTTGGCACCGCCAACTATCGGAAGCCAGGGATGTCAAGCCACCAGGCTCTACTCAGTCGTACTCTGGCAACAACACGAATATAGCCAAAAGCACCACCCCATCATTCTGAACCCTTAGAACTTACAACCTCAGATTGCGTTCAGGCTTTCTACAAGGCTACTACAAAGTGACCTGCGATGGACACGCGAGCCCTGACATACTGAGTCTTGCACGGCGTGTCTTGGCCACGGCAGGTCGAAGACTCCTTTCAAACCATCGAGAGTTGCATGGGTCCGTTTCAATCAAGCCCTAATGGCTTGGGTTCGAGGCTTTTGGCAAAAGAAGCTGGTGTCTTGATCCAAAGTCCGGGTTTCAAGCTGGGCATTTGAAACTTGGATTTTGTAGGGCTTCGGATTTTCATGGTGCCCGAAAGCAAGACAATCCCAAACTCTAAACGGCCAACACTAAACACAGGAACAGACAACAGATTCCACCGAAATGTCCGTGCGACGCTGGGATAAGTGCCGAGACGCGAGGGGTGATTGCACCGCAGGCAACTCTAAAGTATGCTGTCTGACAGATTTCTGGACCGGACAACGCCCTACCATCAAACCATGAGTCCCGAAACAACCCAAACAAACTAACCCCTCAGCAAGCCCCGAACCCTTCTTGTTCTTCTTTGCCTGCCCAGCCCTAGGGCCTTCTCGCGCCTTTTGCCGGCTTTCTCCGCCTGCATGGTGGCTTCTTGGCGGCAGTTAAGAAAGAGAACAGATAAAGGAAGAGATTGGGTTACTCCCCACCCCACCCCGCTGGCCCCTCTCTTGAAAGTTTAAGAAATTTTCTGGGGGAGAGCAATCTCTCTCTCTCTCTCTCTCTCTCTCTCTCTCTTCCTCCCTCTTGTCTTCTGCCCTTTTTCAGGGTGAAGTTAGGATCGTTTAGGTGAGAGTTCAGGGCTTAGGCGTTAAAGTGGAAATAGTGGCTGTGTGAACATCTGATTGTGTTTGTGCTTTCTTGTAACTATTGCAAGGCTTTGAGAACTTTGAGATGTGTTAAAATGGCTCACTTGTGCTTCTTACTTTTCAAAGGCTCTGCTGTGAGAAAGTGGATACCCGATAAACTGCATTGTTGATCTCTTTTCCAAGAATGGACTCTGAAGGGGTGGGACCCCTCAAGCAGATTCTCCAAAACGGAGTTGACCCCCCCTCCCCGATTCCATTTATCACCGCGGCCAGTAAAAGAAGGGGCAGGGGGCACCCCCCTGCATTGAATTGGCAAAGAACACATGAAATCTGCGGAGCCCCCTCCCCCCCCCCCCCACCAAATGCCCACTTACACCCGCTTAAGAAATGGAGCCGGTGCGAAAGTCCACCACGTACCCTCTAAATGGCATTTGTGAGGCAGGGGTGATGCGTCCAGTAACATGCTGTGATGATGGTAGCGACACATCAGTATGATGCAAACAGCAATGTGGAAAATCAGAGATGCTTTCAGTGTTGCTGGTTGCAAGGCTCAATTCTGCTGCAGCTGCCACGACCAGGACAACACTACCACTGCGAACAACTGTCCGCAAGGAAACCAAGGTCATCACTTGTCAAAACTTGGATTCCGTAATCGATTGCAAAGGAGCAAAGGCCCCCGCCCTTGTTTGAGCAAAATTTTAAAGGCGTGAACTGCACTTGCCTACTGCAGTTCACCGCGCAACACCCTACCACGACTCTGAAATCCGAAACTCCCCGAGACCCCGAGAACCGCCACCAAAACCCGACAGAGCCCTGAACACCGCCTTGGCTGGGAACTCCTTGCCCTGTGGGTGCTGCCTCGGCCCAGGGTTCAGAATGCTCATGCTCAAGCCCCAAAGCACTCATGAACTCCAGACCCACAATCCCAAAGACTTGGGACAGGCTAACAAGCAACCATGGTTGCAACAGCGCATTGTTCGATTCCCTCACTGGGAAATTCAAGCTTTGAGCAAATCGAATCGATTTACAGCCGTAAGTCTAAGTCTGACAGGGACGACCTCTGAAGCCCAAATCTTAATTAAGCCTCCCCTATACCCCGGCCACAGCGAATGCGAACGATAACACAAACAAAAGGCAGCAATGTGCGGCAGCCAGACCCGCTCAAGCTAAGAATTGCAATCTCACGAGCTCCGGGCAGCACGGCCATATCCTGCCACGATTTGAAGCAAAGTCTTTTGGCGTAACGAACACCGAACTGCTTTACCGAGCACGATCCAGCTTCTCATGTCTGCGAATGGGTTTGGGGCAGCCAGGTTAAGAACTGCTCACGGGCATGGCTGGAACCTTCACTTGGAGAACTGCCCACATTCTTGGGCCGGGACGGCACGTTTGACTGCTTCACAGTTTCGCACGAGTCCGCTCAACGGTCACAAAGGACGAGGTCAGCCCTGATACCCGTTGCCCGAGTACCAGAGTCCCCCTGGAAGCCCAGTTGTGACTTAAGCCAGCCCTCCTACCGAAATCCCGAGAGACACGTCATTGAAAGAGCCTTCGCGACCTTCTGGAAGTTGCGATCAACAACCTTGCTAAGGCCTGGTGGCTTCAGGTCAAAGGTCGGGGCTTAGGGCTCAAGACGAGGCTCAAAGCGTTGGGAAACTGCAAAAACAGGACCCAGAAAAGATGAGTGCAACTTTCTTGCGCAGTGTTGTTGGAATGGAGCTTTCTCGCAGCAGCCGCTCCGCTGTTTCAGGAGGTTGTGATTAGGGTGGGGGCTGCGGAAGTTAAGCAGCAACGCCACGACGAGGAGCACTAAACTACAAAATGTGGTTTCTGTATGCAAACATCAAGATGGCATCCGACACTACACCCTCTGTTCCGCAATGAATACTTTTAGTACCTGAACTAAACTCTGATGCCTCTTGCAGCTGGCGCAGGCTGGCGGCATGTTCGGAAAGAGTCTCCTCCAACTTTGAGCGCACTCTTTTGGTTTGGGGTTTCCGGTTGAGGGCGCGGCGCGTTCAGAGACCCGAAACGGCGCGTTTTGAAAGCTCAGCTCTGTTGGGATCAGGAAAACATCTGAGAACCTCTTTTTGCGCCTCCACCGAGCAGATGCGGGAAGATAGCCGAGGCAAGCCTTCTGAGCGCAAGAAATGGAAGGCAAAGCGTGTCAAAGTGCTCTGAAGGTCCAGCTGAGCTGCCATTTTTCTGGGGGTCTTCCAACTGGTTGGCGACCGTGTGCTGAATCTTTTGGAACGCCGGGTGCGTATCCTTGGTGTTGATTGTTTGAGAATGGAAGACCGCACCATTTGCAAGCATGAACTCCAGCAATATTGCAACCTGGGTACATCTGCGGCTCGCTTTGCTTGCCCGACACGGCCAGAAATTTTCGAGCAGCAGTGGCTCGAAAAATCATTGGACCTCAGGCGTGGATGCAACGGGCGTGGCATGTAACAACTGCCGAAATCAGATCGGAAATGATGCAACGTGACGCTGAGGAACATGTATGCACAAATGAGTGAGTTCTGTTTCTTTGTTTTCACTTAGTTTTCCATTCTTTGCTGCCGCGCTATTGTTCTTGATGTTCACACCGCCACACTACACACACAAGCGCCATGATAGCCTCGCCTCTGAGCAGCCTGCAGGGCACACAGTTTCGCATCAACTTTGGCGCACATCTCTCGCGTGGACCTTCAGCTGCATGCAGCAGCACAGACACGCTGCTTAGCGCTTCCAGGCACACTGTTCCCATGATCACCCGTTGACCCTAGCGCGAACTCTTGCCAAGCTGCTTCACCAGCTTGTCCGTGTTCTTCAGGTATTCGGACTCGCGACGCGAAAAGTCCTTGATTGCCTGAGAGCCATCGGCCATGGGGGCCACAGGAAGGACCAGAATGAGCAGGAGAATGAGCACCACAAAGCAACGCAACCGCTCAAGTTTCAGCAGCCTGGCCTCGATCTCGCCCTGCATGTCCTTGAGCTGCTGCGCGAATGGGCTGAGCAGACTTTGCAGATGTTCTTGCACAAGCGCCTGCATTTTGCAGAAAGATGCGCGTAGCGGTCTAACTCATGTCTCTGTCTCTCAAGCTCTCTCTCTCTCTCTCGCTCTCGCGCTCTCGCACTCTCGCACTCTCTCGCACTCTCACGCTCTTCACGCAGTCCTAGCTCAAAGTCACCAGATCCGGCTCGACTCGAGCAGTGGAAGAAACGATACGCCCTGCAAGAAAAAAGGCCTTGAGGCCATCTGTGGGCTTCGGAGCATCCAGCTGTGCCATGGCAACAGGATGTCTTAGGCTGAAGGCTGGGTAACCAGTAGTGACTAGCAACGCTTTGAGCCGTGCTGCGTCCAGCTGCAAGTTAAAGCTTGTCACCAGCCTGACGGATCAGAGGACAATTCGCCATGACCGAAAGCACTGCGACACACGTGGCCGACGGCAGTGCACTAGCTCTCTCTTCTAGCCCTCCACCTCCCCACAGTCCCCCATCCGTGGAATGGCATCACATATAGCATTCACGTGCATGCTTCTCCCAACGATCCAATCGTTCATTCATGGAGTGGGGGGGAAAGAATAAATAGCCGACCCTACTATTCTCAAGCTGGCACTCGTATGCATTCTTTTCCGGTGATGGACAGATCCCACGCCGCAGCTGGCAGGCTGATCCACCTACGGCAGATCGGACCCCCCAGGGTGGGTTGGGTGGGCACCTCATAGCACTGGGCCATTCGCTTTTTGCACCGTCCAGACACCCCCTTCATTTCTTGTAGCACCACCCAGAACATTTCTTGTTGCACCGCCCAGCTCTTCGTTCCCTGTGCTTGCAGCACGACCTACCGTTTGCTTATAGCACCAAGCCATTTGCTTTTTGCACCGGCCAGAAGCCCCCTTCAATTCTTAAAGCACCGCCCAGAACTTTGCTTGGTGCACCGGCCAGCTCTTGTTTCCATTTGCTTCTAGCACCGTACCATTTGCCTTCTGCACCTCCAGAAACCCCCTTCATTCTCATGGCACCACCCAGAACATTGCTTGTTGCACCTCCCAGCCCGTTCTTCCACTTGCTTAAAGAGCAGCCCTACCATTTGCTTGTAGCACCGGGCCAGTTGCCTTTTGCACCGTCCAGAAACCCCCTTCATTTCTTAAAGCACCACCCAGAACACTGCCTGTTGCGCCGCCCAGCTCTGTTTTTCGTTTGGTTTTGGCACAGCCCCTACCACTTGCGTTGGCACCGAGCCATTTGCTTTTTTGCACCGTCCGGAAACCCTAACATTTGCTTGGGGCACGCACCGTCCAGAAACCCCCGGTTTTTTTAATAGCAGCACCCAGAACATTGCTTCTTGGGGGAAGCCCCCCGGCGCGCTACACCCCACTTAACTGACCAATAGTTCTTATTTCTTTATTTCCCAGGGAAGTTGGTGTCGGGCGCCATGTCGCATACTCACTCACTCACTCACTCAATTGCCACTTAGAGAAGACAAAAGCACTGCAGCACCATATTGAAGCAAGCTCGATTAAGCTGCTGCAAGCAGTCCAGGTCGGCACGAAGGCGGAGCAACTGCCCTTGAAACATCCTGATGGCTTAGATATGGAAGCCCAATCTCAAGGGTAGATTGAGCTTGCCACCGCAGGAAACAAGCTGTGCGGCATCAGAAAGTTGCTGCGAACTTCCACATGGTCCCTGCGAACTAGAGTTGGGTATTAGGGTTCAACATACCGGTTCCAGTAAACTAAGGCCCAGGGTTTGAAACTTGCGGTATGTACTCAGGAGGCTAGCAAAGCGACTCGAAACTACTTTCGATTTGGAGAGTTTGCGTTGGCCCAAGGGTCTAAGAAGTGTCGGCTAGGGTTGGGGTTCTTCGGGCTTGGCGGCATCTGCCGCTCTAGTCCCACCTGCAGCTGCTGGCGCACCCATGTGTTTCGGTCCAGGGTTTTGAAGCGATCTTCTTTGTCGAGGGTTGCGGGCGCCCTAAACCCTAAAGCCCCTGTTTGGGTTTATGTAAGGATTTGTGGTTTTGGGCTTATATACAGTTCAGGGGTTTGCTTAAGGTTTTTGGCTTATAGAACTCGAGATAACTCGAGCCGTGGCTTAAACCCCAAAACCACACGGACTTCGGCCTCCTCCAAAGCACCAAAGATTTGAATCTACTGAAGCTCTCGCACTCACCCCAAATTCCTCAACCCCGAAAAACCCACGGTGTAGGTTTAGGGTAGAGGGTCTGGGGCTTGGGGTCGTTTCGACTCTCACACGAGCGCACGCCTTGCCAGATGTCATCTTGGGGTCAGATTCGGGACCTGCCTGGAGGGTTCGAGTTCGGGCGTGGCTTGGAGCGATTGGTGGTGTTGGCTTTGGGGTTGGAGGATATTAGGGCTTAAGCTGAGCCGTTCTGAATCGCCTAAACCGCTTGAGCCCGGGCCTCAAACCCAAAACCCAAAACTTCTCAAATTGTGGATACGAGAAGTGAGATTGGGAACGCAGGGCATTAGACTTTCGAGGGCGCTTGCTTCAAGCCTTAGGCCCTCAGGGTTTCAGGCTTAGGGGTCTAGGGGTAGGGTTTAACGGGTTCAAACCAGCACGAACTCCACAAACGCAGTCCCTGCGTAGGGGCCGCGTCGCGGCCACGATTGGCTTCCTTGGACTTCGGAAAGGCGAGCCTGCGGGCCTTCGGGCTTGTAGGGCCCTTTTTGGCTTTTGTAGCGGGGCTCGGGTGTCTTTGAAGTTTCGGGGCTATAAGACCTTGAGCGGGGGCTGGGCTTTGAGCTCTCTTAAGGCTTCCCGTTTTCAAGTCGAGGGGTCTCAACATGAGCCAGCCGGCCATGTTTCCAGCCACCTTTCGAAACGACATGCACGCGATACATATATGCAGTCTCAACACGCACGTGTTTTGAAGTTGGTTTTAGCACCCAAGCACAGTTTCGACAATGATGCGTGCACGCGTGCATGTACTTCAAAACACGTGCGTGTTGAGACTGCATATATGTATCGCGTGCATGTCGTTTCGAAAGGTGGCTGGAAACATGGCCGGCTGGCTCATGTTGAGACCCCTCGACTTGAAAACGGGAAGCCTTAAGAGAGCTCAAAGCCCAGCCCCCGCTCAAGGCCTTATAGCCCCGAAACTTCAAAGACACCCGAGCCCCGCTACAAAGCCAAAAAGGGCCCTACAAGCCCGAAGGCCCGCAGGCTCGCCTTTCCGAAGTCCAAGGAAGCCAATCGTGGCCGCGACGCGGCCCCTACGCAGGGACTGCGTTTGTGGAGTTCGTGCTGGTTTGAACCCGTTAAACCCTACCCCTAGACCCCTAAGCCTGAAACCCTGAGGGCCTAAGGCTTGAAGCAAGCGCCCTCGAAAGTCTAATGCCCTGCGTTCCCAATCTCACTTCTCGTATCCACAATTTGAGAAGTTTTGGGTTTTGGGTTTGAGGCCCGGGCTCAAGCGGTTTAGGCGATTCAGAACGGCTCAGCTTAAGCCCTAATATCCTCCAACCCCAAAGCCAACACCACCAATCGCTCCAAGCCACGCCCGAACTCGAACCCTCCAGGCAGGTCCCGAATCTGACCCCAAGATGACATCTGGCAAGGCGTGCGCTCGTGTGAGAGTCGAAACGACCCCAAGCCCCAGACCCTCTACCCTAAACCTACACCGTGGGTTTTTCGGGGTTGAGGAATTTGGGGTGAGTGCGAGAGCTTCAGTAGATTCAAATCTTTGGTGCTTTGGAGGAGGCCGAAGTCCGTGTGGTTTTGGGGTTTAAGCCACGGCTCGAGTTATCTCGAGTTCTATAAGCCAAAAACCTTAAGCAAACCCCTGAACTGTATATAAGCCCAAAACCATAAATCCTTACATAAACCCAAACAGGGGCTTTAGGGTTTAGGGCGCCCGCAACCCTCGACAAAGAAGATCGCTTCAAAACCCTGGACCTAAACACATGGGTGCGCCAGCAGCTGCAGGTGGGACTAGAGCGGCAGATGCCGCCAAGCCCGAAGAACCCCAACCGGCCTAGCCGACACTTCTTAGACCCTTGGGCCAACACAAACTCTCGGTTATTGTGTGCACGCTTGCTGGAACTAAGATGTGTAACCCTAACGTACCCTAACTCTACTTCTCGGTACCCAACTCTAGTTCTCAGGCACCTCTCTTTACATACGAAATAGTTGTCGAAGGGGTGAGCTTCGAAGCACACCTCTTGGAGCAATGCCATACTGGACGTGGCTCGCCAATGCTCAGCAAGATTGCAGTGTCCAGGGCCGTCTGACAACAACCCGCACAGCTAGCGATGTATCTCCTAGCAGTCCTAGCGCAACGCATGAGCTCGGCGGACCAGCACTGGCACATGTGAGCTAGTCTCTAGACTTGCGACAGTCCTCGGAGATATGGACAGCCCACTTCACTCTTCGCACTGAGTCAACAGAGTGGTCTCGTGCTGCTAGCGAAACATGCCATCTAAGTCGCCATCGTCGTTTGACATCCTTTGGGAAGGTGGATTTCGCTGATTCCCAGTATTGGGAGAACATGATGGGTACTGGCAACCACTTAGTAAGCCAGAAGAAGGGTGGGCATCGGGATGCTAGCCTCAGAAGCACCACGGGCGCGAGGACGGTGGCTTGAGCCTGAGGGCAAGTGGCAAATTAGATCTAACCCGTGTTGTGAGAAATCCACAACGCCTTTGTAATCCTGGGCTGGAGGGATCCAAATTGCCAAAGGCAGCCTCAAATCTTGGCAGCAACGCCCAAGCTGTGGCCGGGGCTTCTTGGAGCGCTCTTTGGCCAGGCTTGAAACAGTGGCCCTGGCCGAAACGGGGGGGGGGGGGGGGCAGCATTAGAGCACAGCCCTCTCTTTTCGAGCGGAGATGGGGGATTGGGTTCGAAAGCACATCCTCATCTTGGTGTCATAGTTTCCCCGCCTCAAATAGTTCGAGTGTGTCTTGCCAGCCTCGGAAGGCCACATGGTCACACAGGTGGTGTATGTGCACCTGTTTGGGGCTGCAAACATGCGACGCCATGCCCTCAAAGGCAATCACGAAGCTAGGCCTGCGACTGGCTCAGCAGCCACTAAGTCCCCAAGCCGGGCAGCCGAGAAGGAGTGGCGAGGCCAAGAAGGAAAAGCTCCACATTAGCCCACAAAACCACAGGGCACGGGAATCAGAAAGCCAAGGGGCCGCCAAGGGGCCAAGCAAAGCTGCCATGAAGCCATAAGCCGACATGGTGAAACGATGCCAGTAAAGCCACGGAGCCGCACGGGCAGCCAGATATATCGGCTAGGGCCCACAGGAAGACAATGTGAGCCAGCATACGGTTGTCATGAGAGTGGATGAGAGTGGATGAGTGGGAATGGGGAAGGAGGGCCTGAAGAGGGAAGTAATCGCCAGGCAGCCGAAAAATGTCACGAAGGTGTGGCGAATTTGTGGCGAGCCTCCCGAAAAGCATCCTGCAAAAAACTGGGGGATGGTATCGCTCCGAGCACTTTGGCCTTCTCCATGCCCAACAGGTTTCGTTGAATTCTGCGTTGCAAGCACGCAAACGGGTGATATGGTATGTTGAAGAGAGAAAAAGGCAGGATAGGGTGGAACACGCAAGGCGAAAGAACAGGCTTGGGAGATTATTCCGATGTGTAGACAGAAACTAGGAGTCTTAGGCGAGAAGGGCCATTGCGTTGGGGTTCCGAGGGTGGATTGTTAGTGGCTTGGAAAATAGAAAAGGCTCATGATGGTACTGTTTCCAGATGGCGGGGACATCCGGTCTCAGCCCTCGACTTTGGATTTTGGTGGTTCTGGTCCTGGACTCACACAGTCTAGAGTCTTTGGCATTTCGGGACACATGATACTCGGACCAAGGAAGTTACAGCGGTTCTATTCATGTTGAACCGACAACGTGCTAAATCGGGAAAGACACGTGATGAGAAGGAGACAGGTAGGTGCCGAGGTTCCGAAGAAGCTCATTTCTATGTAAATGCCGTTTTCGTCTGCTTCTAGTACAAATCCAAGAGCTGCTCTTCAATTTGTAGCAGTGTCTACTTCAATGTGCCTGTGCAGAATAATATCTACACATATACATACCCTCAATATACATATATGTATATACACATACATACATACATACATACATACATACATACATACATACATACATACATACATACATACATACACATACATACATACATACATACATACATACATACATACATACATACACACATACATATATATATATATATATGCTACCCCGCCCATTGACCTATGCGTTTTTGGTCTTTTCGGAAAGGCTGGTGAGCGTGAGGCATCCGAGACGCTTTCTTTTCCGAAGAAGGGGGAAATCAATACAGCACCCCCCCCCCCCCTCCCAGCGACCTACCCTTTTGGGGCCTTTTTAACGCAAAAGAACAACGAAAACCCAAAAGTCGCGTAGTTAATCACCGGGTAATGAAGGACAGCTGTTGGGACATCAGACGCCGATAACCCAGCTTTGGATTAATCTACATTTTGAATCTGAAGCGGACAATGCTGTCTTTATACTTTCAGATCTGTGGTTTTTTCTATGCAAATTGTGCGTTTAGTTGAGCAACTAATGTGTTTTTCCTTTTTTATGCTGTATACAACTGTGTTTGTACTAGGCAAGGTGTTAATCAAATACTATCTGAAAAGTCCACTGAAATACCCTACGTTTATATACATATATATATATATATTCATGAAACATTTATTATTTTTGAAATAATCATTCTATGCGAAATTTAAAGGCTTGAGTAATTATTAAGCAAATAGCCCACGTTGACTCAAGTGAATGCGATTTAAAGGATCAGGCTCAACCAAAATACAAATAAACACTAACGGGAATAGAAGCGGTTCTACTTACATAACAATGAAGCAAAGATTTCTGAAGTATTCAATAAAGACCACTTATATACTATGTCTGAAAAGCACAATCTGCATAACCCAGCCTTAAAAATAAAATGCACAATAATCCTAGAAATGTACTTCGTGAAGGCCATACAAGCAAATTCACAAATGCAAAACAACATCCAAAAGCGCAAGCTTTTCAGGAGAATCTCTGGTGAAGCTTGGATTGTAGGGTTTTGGGGTGCCCCTGACGAGTAGGAGTCACTGTTTAAGCAAACAATTCTAAGCAAAAAATGCCTTTTCTCAAGACAAGTATGCAAATATTATCTATGCGAATTTAGCTACCAGAGCACCAAGTAGTGGCTGAATAAGGTCTACTACACTTGAGTACAACCAAAATATGCACTAAACACAGTTGAAATAGGAGCGAAGCGGTTCTACTTACATAACAACGAACAAAAAATAATTCTGAAGCACTAAAAAAGACAACTTGTATACTATTTGATTCTGAAAAGCACAATTCGCATGAGCACACTGAAAAATGCGTAGTTATTGCCTCGTAAAGACAAAACAAATTTAAGGTAAGAGGCGAAAGTTAGGATGCTTTGCTCAGCTCACCCTGCTCGCGATCAAGTGTGAGATCTTGCATTGTCGGTTCGTGTTTCTCCGCGTTCTTCTTGAAAGCTGCAAGTTGACTGCGTGTGTTTGGACATGTGTCCGTCAGTCGCTGGTGCTAGTTGCAAAAGTCCAGTTCCCCGATGATCTTGCCCGAAATGTTTACTAATTTCCCACGACTGCTTCCATGAGTGAATCGTGGGGGGGGGGGAGGGGGAGGGAGGGGGGGAGGGAGGGAGGGAGGGAGCGAGGGCGGGAAGGAAGGAAGGAAGGAACCCTGAGGGATGAGCAAGGCCGGACGAAACAGGGAGAGTCGAAGCACATCGAAGCACACCAGACAGCCGGACAGCAGCCGCGAACGCGAACGACAGAGAACAGCACAACAGTGGCCCCGAGTGCAACCGCCGAAGCGGGATCTCAGGGGCCGCCTTTTAGGCACGGGCGCGTCTCATCGTCCCCTGGCAGGTCTCAGAATGCTCTAAAGCTTGGATCAGACCCTGTGCATATCTGTCCATGCAGCGCGCCTGCAACTCAAAACTCAGAGCTAACAGTCTACAGAGTTTACAGTCAAATGGGCTGACCTGGTCTCCGATTGAGCTCGAGAAAACACGGTCCGGGTGCCTCTGGACACCCAACCCGCAGATCCTCGATGATGCAGCGATCCGTGTGTGTGGTGGGGACCAGCATCGCGGTTGTGGGTTCAATGAGGGAGGTTTGGGGCTATAGGGTTTCGCCTACGCCTCATGCCAGGCCTGCTGTGCTTGCGCTCGTGCAGACAGTGACTTCAGAGAGCCCATCCGAACTCTACAAAGCGATTCGTGATCCCTGCCTCTGGCTTCGCAGAACAGTCGCCACGCCCGAGCAACATGGGCAGCACTTCCTTGCAACACTGCCAAGATGTTGATTTCATGCCCGATTGTAGGGATTTGGAGTTCAGGTTTCAGGGTGCTTCGGGCTTAAGGCTGGTGGATTTGCATCGTATTGCACTGTATCGCGCTCTTTACTGTTGTATATTCCCGCTTTTTAAACACACTACGCATATTCACATAGATTTACATGTCGATTGTGTTCCACAATGGTTCGCGACCAATTCGTGCACTAGAAGAATAGCCGCTTCGTGCACCAAAAAACACTCACTGGACGGCGGATTCGTGCAACGATGATTCGCGCAGCGAAGGGACAGCTTCACTCATGCTTCAGAGCACAACTCCTGCACCATGCTTCAATCCAACTTCAACTAGCCATCCCCAACATCCTTCAAGATACTCTAAGCGGGACGCTGCAAGCTGTCTGAGCAGTGCAGACATCTACCGTCCAGCGAAAGAGTCTTTTGATTACATTTGCTGCACCTGTGACATGATTCTAAGTATTGCAAAAGACAATACAGGTGGATAAATAGGGCCGGGTCAGAACAGGGAGGCTCCAGGTAGGTATGCCGACTTAGTGCAAAAGTAGACGTGCTGGGTTCCCACATTCCGCCCATGTCTCCCCGTGACCTCTGCAAGTCGGCAAGACATGCAGCATGCTTCGCAGAGAATCGAGTGGATGGTTGTCGTTTCAGCAAGGCCCCTGCGGCTACCAGCACGGCGGGCTTTCCTCGTCAATCCTGCTTCAGTTTCTCCGTTTTTTCTGACATTAGCTTCCCGAACCTCCCGGTGCAAAACATTGGCCAAGTGCACGAAGGAAACCTGAGGCTGAGGCCCCCGCCACTTCGGTCGGCGGGTCAAGTGCCCTGTGCGGGCATTTGATAAACCAAAGAACAGCTGCCACGGCTGCAAAGCAAAAGCAACAACTGTACTTTACTCAGCGTCTCCGAGTTTGTTTACAGATGCTTAGTTGTCCATTCCTTCCATTTCCAGTCCTCATCACTAAAGCAACTGGATTGTGCAAGGCCTTCGACTTCTGTCGAAGGCCGCTGCCGCTTCGGCCATGGAATACGCCTCATGACATCAAGACAGTCATCTTCTCCCCTTAACGACCTCAGAGACCCCCGCCCCGACCTCATCGCACATTCTGTAAGGGAAGCAACGGGAGACAAGCCCCGACCCTATATGCAGTCAATACCATGCAATGCTAAACCGGTGCTTCGTTTCATGTCTAGCCGCTTGACCCTGCTGAATTTGAAGAAACCAGCCCTAGCGAAATTCTTGCATTGCCAACCTTCTGGGAAAGCGAATCTTGACGAAAGCAATCAATGAAGTTCGCTCCTGTTGTACCGGCACTCCGGTTCCACCCACCCACACACACACACCGGCTGATTGCCACGGGGACTCCAAGCCGGTGTGAACGAGCTGAGGTGCTGGCCAGCGCCTCGATCGTCTCTGGCTCCGCCTGACAAATCTAATAGCTACAGGAGCGGACAAAGCACATGACTCATGATTGCGAAGCCGAACAGCACGCCACCTCAGTGAAGGTGGTGCTGTTGTAGTCGTCCTGCCCCACTTCCAAGTCCAACCGCGCCTCTGCTGCGAATTCCCACACGCGTATGCGGACACATGGGCACTGCTCAACAAGCAGCTCAGTGACAGGCTTCCAGGTTGGATAACGCAGTGACATCCGCGTCTTCCTCGCGAAAGTCTTCACATTTTCTTTCGCAGGTTGAAGGGTTCAGCATTCCATGAGGCGAGTGGGCAAACTTGAAGGCTGGGATGCGAACCCTCCGATGGTATGCTGACTGGGTGCGCAGCGACATGTTGCAGGAGTACATGCGGCACAGGAACTATGGCATCCGATGAACATAATTCCAAGCCGACGAGTGCCCTGTCGTGGCACATGACAATTGAATGACGGGTCCATTCGAGGACCATGGTGAAGGAATGAAGTGTCCTTTAGGATTTCGAGACCCGTGCAAAATGGTATGATATTCATGGACTCTGCAAAGCCAGGGTGGGCCGGGTGTTTGAGGGCGTTGGCTTGTGGGCATGTGCGCACGCGTGATGGCATAGTGTCGTGCAGCAACCGCAGGGCATGTGAAACATGTGGCTGTGGGCTGCAAGGTTGCATCGGCTCAAGCAGAACCTATTCGCCCACAAGTTGAGGTTAGGACTGAAACCCAGATAATTAAGCGATTGCCAGGAACCGTCTGCGCGACTCCGCATGGCAATTGCTATCATTCCAGAGGCCAGAGATTGCCACAATCATGATCCAACAGCAAAGCAAGTTGCTGTTGCCAAAGGCGTCTCATGGATGGCCTGAGTGCCTTGTAAAGGGGCGGGGGGGAGGGGGGCAAATTACGTGTGGAAACCGCGAAGCACGTGATATTTACAGTTGTATTGATCTTCATGATATACAGAAGTCATTCACCGTTGAGTGCAAGAGACCAACACGTAACGTTTAGAAAGCACAGCTTTAGAAAGCACAGCGTTTCGCTTAAGGACCGGCTTTCGTTGGGCGTCTCAGGGATGCGGACCTCCTAGAAGTGAGCCAGAAGCCGAGTTTCGCAAACATTCTGCGTATTCTGCTCACGCACGTCCACAGGAGTCACAGGAAGCGTAGCTACCTTGTTTTGCCTAAGGCTGCTAGGCAGTCGCCAAGCGAACTTTGAACGAGGCACCGAGGCACTCACGTACCCCGGAAGCGCGCCGGCCCAATCCTGGCGTTGTCGTTTCTCAGCTTCGCTCATGTTCATGGACAACAAAGGCCGAGCAACACCGACACATCGAACCCAAAATCCACCAACCAAAATCCATGAAGTCAGTCGTCAGCTTGCCTCGTCGTCTTCCCTCCAGTCCTGGCTTCCAACGGTGTCTCGATGAAAGATGTATGGGTCCCTGCCTTACACGAACAGTCCTCCATGGCCTGTACCATGGATGCCAGCCGGTGCAACACCTCAGTGGACCGCATTTTGGAAGCAAGCACCTTGTCGTTTGTTGCTTTGTGTGTTGGTTTGTTGTTGGTTGTTGTTCGTCAGTGCTTCGTTTTGAATGATGTTGCGTGTTGTTATGCCGTTTGTCGTCTGCTGCTGCTGCTGCTGCTGCTGCTGCTGCTGCTGCTGCTGCTGCTGCTGCTGCTGCTGCTGCTGCTGCTGCTGCTGCTGCTGCTGCTGCTGCTGCTGCTGCTGCTGCTGCTGCTGGCTGCTGGCTGCTGGTCTGCGTTTTGCTTGGGTGTTGGCACCATCCTCACCAGGAGCATGCTTCACACAGATGGTGCTCATGTGTTCGTCTTAGGGCTTTTGGACATATATTATCGCAAAACAGCTGAAGAACCGATAAAATCTAATCTGCGTAAAAACCTCGCAAAGACACACCGTATCGTGGCGGCACATCGCTTGCAAAAGCTCGCATGCTTCGAGGGCCTGGCAGGGAGCAGTGTGCCTGGCGCGTTGCCTCCATCGTCGATGTGTGCAACCTTGGGGCGCTTCTCAGAACTAGAAAACCGAACGAATGACACACCGAAAGGCCTTGTGTATGCTGTGTGCTGAGTCCCTGGCTTCGTAGCCGAGGCTGCACAGCTGCGCCTCCAGCTCGTCCACCATGGCATGCACCTTTGGTCAGCAACCCTTGCAGTCGATGTTTCGAGCCCAGGAGTGCTGAGGGTCGGGACGCCGTGGAGGATTTGCTGCTGCTCCTTGACGGCCGCCTGGCTGGGAGCCCCCGCTCCACCCCCCCAAAAAAAAAACTTTCACGGCATTTCGTGGCCCTTGTTGCACACTGGCCTGCATCGACTTCATGGTCTTCATGGCTTTCATGGCCTGGCAAGAACCAGGTTCACAGTTTGGGGTTTTTGCCATAGACCAGCCACACTGCAGGGGGTTTGGGGTTCTGCGCTTGGGGCTTCGGGTTTAGTGGGGTTTCGATCTTCCGTGCATTGAGGGAAGCTTCTTCGGCCTGAGCGCCTAAATCAAAGACTGCCAGAAAAGGAGCCAGCTCAATAAACAGGAAGCACGCATGGCAACATTACAAAAATAGCGAGAGCGAGATCGATAGACAGATTGTATATATATATACATATATATATATATATACTCATGCAAACTGCTCTACTGTTGATACATCTTTGGATGCACAAACACACAAACACACAAACACACAAACACACAAACACACAAACACACAAACACACAAACACACAAACACACAAACACACAAACACACAAACACACCACACACACACACACACACACACACACACACACACACACACACACACACACACACACACACACACACACACACACACACACACACACACACACACACACACACAACACACACACACACACACACACACACACACACACACACACACACACACACACACACACACACACACACACACACACACACACACACACACACACACACACACACACACACACACACACACACACACACACACACACACACACACACACACACACACACACACACACACACACACACACACACACACACACACACACACACACATAGATATGTTCTGGCCTTCTTTGCTGCCTTCATCGCCAGTGGCATAACGCAGATCACCTACGGAGGGCTAGAGTTCACCTGGAGAGCTGAGAACCTGAGCGCTGCACACATCACGCGCATGAGATGCTGAGACTTCAGGTTCACAAAGTTGGGGGCGAAGCCTGCCGGCTCCACTAGCATTGAAACGACGCTTGAACTTAGCGTGTGAACGGGAGAAGCCCAATTGACTTATCTGATTTCGCGCGCAAAAACCGCTTGCACAGCAGCTGATTTAATGCACGGTCTTTTCTGCGTTCGCTGTGTTCACGCTTTTTCTACTATTTGTCTTATTATTATTATGGTTGTTCTTGTTATTCTGATGATGATGATGATGATTATTGTGAATGTGTTAAAGGGGCGTGAATAGAGATCACTTGTTCGCCTCTTTAGAACCCCAAACTTCGTTCACGCAATTCATTAGTTCACGCTTACGTTTCACTCCTTGTAAACTACTCAACGATATTCCCTTCGTGCGCAAATTCACTACGTTCGTTAAACATACGAAGTGACTGAACGAATGAGAGAACGAATGAAGAGAGTGAACGACTGCACGAAATTGCAATCAGATGAGAACGAAGTGAATGCGCCAGCTTACGAAATTTCAATAATGGCTCGCGTGAATGCGTTTGTTTCGTTTCACTCACGCCCTTAAGTGTGCATTAATTGAGTTCTCTTCACAGTACGTATATTATAAGGGTGTGAGGCTGTGAGGGGCATCAGATTCCTGGGTGTTTCTTCAGAGAGTTCATGGACTGACTGTTGGGACACTCACTGCGTTCTTCCTTTCCCAGCTATTCAGTAGTAAAAAGACCCATGAAAAGAGCTACATGTCAAGGAACGGAACTAACTGAAAAGACCATTGCCATCAGAACTCTCGTTTACACGGTTATCCACTGTCTGGTTTTCATGGAGTGGTTTACACAGGGACTTTTCATGGCCTGTTCATAGTATTTCCTCCAGACCAGGCGCTTGCAGGGCCTCAAAGTGTGACAGGGAGAGAGCGGTTAACCTTTACTTTTCCCTCCGTACACCACCAATCTCACGACACCTTAAGTGCCCAAAAGTCCGCCTCATTGAGACGTGCGCTCACCTTGTTCACCCGCTCATTCGCTCCTGCAATGTTAGTCGTGCGCGCGCCCCTCCTGTGCAACCATTTTCCCGAAAGCATCGCGAAGGGTTCTTCCGCGCGGAGCCCTCTGACCCAACAATAGACTGAAGCGCATGGAGTCAAGTGCATAGAGTGAAGTGCATAGAGTGAAGTGCACAGAGTTAAGTGCATAGAGTGAGGTGCATAGAGTAGAATTCACGAGATTTTAGTACAATTAAACAATTTAATAGAAGTTACGAGATTTTAGTAGAAGTTAGTAGATCTTCGTACCCAGTCCTACATTTCTTAATTAAAATTACTCTTTTGAGGGCGACGGGCTGGGTTGACGTCGTCAATCGGGATTGCAACCCTCTGCGGGTTTCGGCATGGTCACGGTGCTAAAACCGTCGTTTTTTGACGTTTCTTGCTGTGCGCGGACAACCCTCTGCGTGTAATCGCCGGGTCGCGGTGCTAAAACCGTCGCTTTGTTACGCTTCTTTCTGGCCGCGGACAACCCTCTGCGGGTAATCGACGGGTCGCAGTGCTAAATCCATCGTTTTTTGCACATTCTTTCGTGTCCGCGTCAACCCTCTGCGGGTTTCAGCGTTGGCGAGGCGCCAAAACCCTCGTGTTTTTGCGTTTTTGACATACAAAGGTCAACCCTCTGCGGGTTTCCGCGTGGTCGCGGTGCCAAAACCGTCGTGTTTTTGCGTTTTCTTGTGACCGAACGTCCTTTGTAGCACTCCGACCGTAGCTGGAAAGTCGACTTTTGTAGTACAGACGTAGTACGCCGGGGACTTCCTTGGCTGGAAAGTCGAAATCATGCATTCAGGTTGCAAATGCATTCAGGTTGGGCCCAAGAAGGGCCCTCCGGCGAGATCACGCATCATGCAGTCTGGTTGGCAAGAACAGGCAGTACACTGCTCCTGAGTGCCATTTTGTCAAGCACAGTGTCACTGGCCTCAACTGCTCGCAAAATTCAAAATGCGCCCTCTTCAAGGAGCCACAAATGCACTCAGCTAGCTTTGGTCTTTGTGGCCTGCTAGTCGGCGGCGCCCTCCGACCGAATCCGCGCCCACAATGAGTTGCTGATGCGCCACTTTGCCTGTGCTTGCGCGCGGGTTGGCCATCGGCCATGCTTGCGGAAATGCTGCTGCATCTTGGCCTCTTTAGCAGAAATTGCGCTGGCAGATGAGGAATTTCCAGCTCTCTTCCGGCCGCCCTTGCTAGCAATGGCTGCCCGCATTTTGTGGAGAGCGATCCTGCTGATGTTGGTATCGCCTCGACCTCGGGGACCCAGCAATCGCTTCTGTGCCTTGGGGAGATTGGCCTTTGCCTTGCTCTTCACCTTCTCGCTTCCCCCTGAGGAACACAGTAGCTTCCAAGCATTGTTATAGCCTCTTTGTCCACCAGACTTGCTCACAAGCTGCAAGGTTGAGGCCAATGACTTGGATTGCTCTATGAATGCCGGCGACGCATAAAAGAAACGATCTGCCGCCTTCTTCTGACAGGCAATAACTGCCACGTCATTCAGCATTCCGCTGTCTATGTGAAGGCAAATTTCATCCAGAATCTTGGAAGTCTCAGGCGTGTAGCGCCACAAACTACAATGACCTTGGGAAACGGAGGTTGCATGCTTGATGCCCTCGATGGTCGAAGGCTCGTTGCGTGCCCACCTCATAGGCTGCCCGCCCAACATCAGGCAACACCAATTCTTGTACTTCTCGTTCAGAGCTTCGACGCACGACTGCAGCTCCCTCAAAAACTCTTCGGGCTTGTCGGCGGTTGCAGGTCCCAGCACACAGTCGTCCTCGCAAAGCAAGGCGTAGCTCTCGCTTTCGCTTAGAACGCTTTTCAGCAAGCGCATTGCGTTGTAGTGGCTTCTTGCGCAACCCAACTGAGCCCACAAGTCTGTTCCGCCGGCAGTCCCCAATCTCGTAGGGTGTAAAACTTGTGAAACTCGGTGCAGCTCTTGACGTTTTTCGTCAAAAGTGTCGTACGACAGCAACGCCAGCGTCTTCTCAGTCTTGTTCTTGCCGGGTGTCTTCTTGAAAGTGACGCGGCCTCCACTCCTGAGAAGATACTCTCCGTCAATGGCCTCCAAGAACTGCAAGTTCTGCTTTAGGCCCACCTTGTGAAACAGCTCCAGGGTTCCTTCACGGCGCTCCGCTTGTCGAGCCAGGTGTATTACATACACTGGCATGCCCGCAAAGATTGCCATAGCCAACGTGGACAGTCTTGACTAAGCCCTGGTTGTGATTGTAAAGCCGTGGCTGGCAGGCTCCAGCCGAAAGGGTTTGGCGTTCAGGGTTAATTAGGGTCCAAGCTTGAGCTGCGCATGTTGTTCCCCACCCTTGGTGTGGGGTTGTTGGATTTTAAACTCAACGCTTCTCCTCGCCCGGAACTCTTCTCCTCGCCCGGTCTACAGCTCGCTCATCCCTGCCCCCCGGGAGTGCCCAGTTTCAAAGTCTCCCTGGAGCTCCCTGGAGCGCCGAACCCCAGAGTATCTCTACCAAGAGAGGGGGCCGGACCGTTCAAGCCGCACGCATGTCCGCGTCCAAGGCGCACACAGCAAATCACGGTCTTTCCCGCGTCCAGGCCGCACACACGTCTTGTTTTCATTGGTTTTTACCACGCATTTTGAAGCTTTCGGATTCCGGAAACTTCGAAATGGGTGGCTGCCCAGGGCTTTCAGAGCGCGTGCAGCTTGGAAGTGCCGCGTGCAGCTTGGAAGTGCCGGGAAGTGCCGCGCCCAGCTTGGAAGTGGCTGGGTTTAGGGTTAATTTCAAGGATCTTGGCACCCAAACGAGTCCCGCGCTCGTTTGGGTGCCACGAGTCGGGTTTAGGGCTTAGGGTTTAGGGTTTAGGGTTTAGGGTTTAGGGTTTAGGAGTTAGGGGTTTAGGGTTTAAGGGGTTTTAGGGTTTAGGGTTTAGGGGGTTTTAGGGTTTAGGGTTTAGGGTTTAGGGTTTGGGGTTTAGGGTTTAGGGGGTTTTAGGGTTTAGGGTTTAGGGTTTAGGGTTTAGGGTTTGCGCCGAAGCTGGAGAAGGATATGACATGGCCGGACGGGTGAACAAACTTGAAATTTGTTTCGATTCCGGAGCACGCTCAAGGCCATCGAGAATGGGGCCTTGCTTCGGCCACATCATTTCACGCGTTTCCCTCCCGCGCCGTCAAGTGCGGCTCCCACCCTTAGCCAGCTCCGCCTTTTAGGGTTTAGTTTGCTAAACTCATGTTTAGGAAACTCTCTTGTTTCTTTTTATCACCTTCCTTCTTGTATGTGTTCTTGTCGGGGTGTATTAAACCCTAGTCAAAATTGCTTGTTTGGTCCAGCGCGATCTTAGTCCTCTTGCAGCCTGTTAGTCCTAACCGGAGGTTTTGCACCCGGGGGAAAGAAGAGACCGATGGTTGACCGTAGCTTTTAAGCACCGTACTGGTGCTTTCTGTGAATTACACGGGATCCGGGGGGGGAAGCGCGGAAAGGGTGGGACCGGGTTGGGGCCTCTGGGGTGTAGGGTTTGGGTCCCAATAACGTTTTGACCGAAACGCTGCAGTGAACAATGGTTGGACTTGCGGAGGTGTACAGTCTCTGCTCTCTTTGCTGCACAGCTGCCTGCCCTAGTTCACAAGACTTTTATACGACAGCCAGCTAGTAAAACACAGAACTGCGAGACTGTTCTTTTTGACTAGTGGTGCAACGGCTGTAGCTGTGCAAGCAAAAGAAAGCTAAGCAGCAGAGCTGCTGCCGGAACCCCCCTGCTATGGAGGAGAAAACAGGTATCGAAAAAACTGGTCTTGCTTCGTCGCTGCTACTCACTGGAATGCTTCAATGTTGTATTCAAGAGGACTCGGCACTTCGGACTCATCGCATAAACCTACTTACATTCGAATTCTCTTGTCGTTCCATGGTTCAGGGCGGGGTGTGATGCTTTGAATCGCATGACAGAAATTGTAGAGGGTTTGGGTCCCAAAAAGTTTTGAGCGGGGGGCAAGGGGGGGGCGAGGGGGCGGGGGAGGCGCGGGGGAGGGGCGAGGGGGGGGGGAGAGGGGCGGGAGGGGGGCCAGAGGCTTTAGTAAATTGAGTGTTTTCGCCTTGGACTGAAACTCTGCTTGTCAGCTGTTTAAACAAACAACTTGGGAAATTCACACTGATATCACATACATAAGCAAATGGAAGGGGCCTGGGCGGTGCGATAAGCGAATGGAAGGGGGGAGCCTGGGAGGTGCTTTCAGCAAGCGAATGGAAGGGGGAAGCCTGGGCGGTGCTATAAGCAAACGGAAGGGGCCTGGGGGGTGCTATAAGCAAATGGAAGGGGCCTGGGCGGTGCTATAAGCAAATGCAAAGGCCTGGGCGGTGCGATAAGCGAATGGAAGGGGGGAGCCTGGGCGGTGCTATAAGCAAATGGAAGGGGCCTGGGCGGTGCTATAAGCAAAAGGAAGGAGCCTGGGCGGTGCTATAAACAAATACAAAGGCCTGGGCGGCGCGATAGGCGAATGGAAGGGGGGAGCCTGGGCGGTGCTATAAGCAAATGGAAGGGGCCTGGGCGGTGCTATAAGCAAATGGAAGGGGCCTGGGCGGTGCGACAAGCAAATGGAAGGGGCCTGGGCGGTGCGATAAGCGAATGGAAGGGGGGAGCCTGGGCGGTGCTATAAGCAAATGGAAGGGGCCTGGGCGGTGCTATAAGCAAATGGAAGGGGCCTGGGCTGTGCGATAAGCGAATGGAAAGGGGGAGCCTGGGCGGTGCTATAAGCAAATGGAAGGGGCCTGGGCGGTGCGAAAAGCAAATGGAAGGGGCCTGGGCGGTGCTATAAGCAAATGGAATGGGGCCTGGGCGGTGCTATAAGCAAACGGGCCTGGGCGGTGCTATAAGCAAATGGAAGGGGCCTGGGCGGTGCTATAAGCAAATGGAAGGGGCCTGGGCGGTGCTATAAGCAAATGAAAGGGGCCTGGGCGGTGCTATAAGCAAATGGAAGGGGCCTGGGCGGTGCTATAAGCAAATGGAAGGGGCCTGGGCGGTGCTATAAGCAAATGGAAGGGACCTGGGCGGTGCTATAAGCAAATGGAAGGGGCCTGGGCGGTGCTATAAGCAAATGGAAGGGGCCTGGGCGGTGCGATAAGCGAATGGAAGGGGGGAGCCTGGGCGGTGCAAAAAGCAAATGGAAGGGGCCTGGGCGGTGCTATAAGCAAATGGAAGGGGGCTGGGCGGTGCGATAAGCGACTGGAAGGGGGGAGCCTGGGCGGTGCTATAAGCAAAGGGAAGGGGCCTGGGCGGTGCTATAAGCAAATGGAAGGGGCCTGGGCGGTGCTATAAGCAAATGGAAGGGGCCTGGGCGGTGCTATAAGCAAATGGAAGGGGCCTGGGATGGCCTTGGGTTTCGGTGCAGCTTGGCCTGAGCCTCGGCTTTCACCTTTATCACCCCTTTTTCCAGCAGCTCGGCGCTCCTTCTCTGCCTCTCGGAGATGGAATGCATGGCTTGCATCCGTGCCAGAGACTGTCACAGTCTGTTTGCACTTTTCGCACTTGGGCTTGCCACTTTCATCCCAGCTCAACCCGGCAGCATGCTCGGATCTGAACAACCATTTGCAAACCTTACACCAAAAGGGGCTTTTCATCTCAGCACCCTGCTCACCCTTCCTGCTGTCTTCAGCTGCCATTTTCCTGTCCTTCACCAAAGGTACAGGCTCCAGGCTAGGGCTAGCTTCCGTGGTGCTTGAACCAAAGCTTTTGCGGGTGGACCATAAATCCATTTCTTGAACCTCAGGGGAAGAGTCTTCACGAAGGGTTTCGGGACTTCTAAGGTGGAAATTTTCAAAAACTTCACCACACTTTTTCACACTTTTCAACGATCCAACTTGCTCCACACTGCATCCAGTTGCCTCGGCACACTGGTATGCCTGAACTCCAACCCTTGGTCGGATTCCACAGATCCTCCACACCTGCTGCACATCTTCACCAGGGTATATACCCATAGCTTGCTGGTGCTGACAGAATGTCACTTGACTCAAGCACTTTGTAAGAACGTCAGCGATCATTCCCGCTGTCGGGCACCAAATGACCTTCAAGGTCTGAGCTTCCTGTATCCGCTCCTGAAGATAGCAGACAGCGATGTCTAAGTGGCGAACTCGCCTACTCAACCCACGGTTTAGCAAAACCGCTCTCGCTGAGGAACTGTCAGTGTGCAATCGGATCGTGACATCTGACTCGGCCAACTGACCGATCAAAGTCGCAAGTCCCTCACTCTCCTGTACCGCAGTCAAGATGGCTCTCAACTCGGCTTCACAAGAACTCAGCGATACACACCCTTGAACTCGAGAGATTCCCTTGATCAGGCATCCTCTATAAAAGATGGCTATGCCCGACACAGATCTTCGTCCTAACGACGCTTGGGGTGCCCAACTGGCATCCGCATACACTTCCAGCTGCGCCGGCCCACTGTCTGGTACATTCCCATCAGGGCCAAAGTACTGCCATGCATGGTATTGTCCCTTTAGGAACCTAATCACTTGTCGCAATGCTTGCTCAAAGCATGCTGTTGGCTTGGACTGTCCTTGCGAAAGAATGGACATCCACCTACTCAGGTCAGGTCTCGACTGACCCCACCATGCAATCCGGCCAAGTACTGCTCTGTACCTCGCAGCTGCAGTGTCACTCAACTCAGGATCCGAACCACTTGCTCTGCCCTTCTCGACCGTTTTCACGATGTCCGGAGGAGCAGTAACCACCTTCAGGTCCTTACAGAACTCTGTCTCGAACAGGGCATCTAAGTATGCCGGGGGCACTCGCATCCTGAGATGACTCCCTTGTCTCTCAATCTCTCGCCCCAAAAAGGTGATCTTTCCACCAGTGGAAGTGATTCGACCCGTTTCCTTGATCTTCAACTCTCCGTTCAGGGTGTCGGTCACCAACCGAATGGCATCTCTAGTGCCACACAGAATCAAATCGTCCACATAGCACAACATGAGGAATCTTTTCCCTCTCACAGTGCCCTCGAAGACGGAAGGTTCCGTTGGGCATTGCTTCAACCCAACTTTCTTCACAACTGTCGCCAGCTTCAAGTTCCAAGCTTTGGCGGCAACTCTCAAACCATTCATGGCTTGATCCAGAATCATAAACACCGGGACATAATAGTCCTTGCAGGCGGAAACATCCTTGGGCAATTGGATAATCGCCTTCGATCCTTTCGGAAGGGGGGAATGCAAGAATGCAGTGCTAACATCCAAAGTTGCGATATCCATAGCATCTACCGAAGCAATGGCCAAAAGCGTCCGTAACGCTTCTAAAGAAGGAGTCGTAGCACTCAGTCCTAAAGATGATGCTGTGCTCCCCTTTGCGATGTCTTGCACCACACACCGAGCTCTCACAGCTTCCTTGCCATTCACCACCTTTGGGCCTATGACCCATCGGGTTGGGATGATCTTTATCCCATGCTGACGAGCAAACTTCTGAGCCTCGTCTGCTCCAACCACTCTCCCTGCTTTGTGAGCAGTCATACTCTGCAGCTCAGTTCGCCGGCCTTCCACTGTTTTATCCACATCTAATGGACATCCATCTATCTCAGACAGAACACTCGTGGGTCTTGCCAGCCAAACTTGGGATCCACACACCTTCATGGACTCCGGGAAAGTGCTATTCTTGTTGAGCAGAATCGAATTGGTCACATGTACCAACTTCGGACTCTCGTCACTGCTTACCATTTTAATAGGACCTTGAGGCACATCGAGTCTTGGGTCTAAACAAATACGATTGATCAGCCGGGGAACTCGATTGGACTCATCTGGAACTGAGTTCACATCTGAAGTTAAACTCTCTAAACGCCGGGGAACTCGACTGGACTCATTTGGAACTGAATCCACATCCATTTGAGGTTTTTCTTCCTCCATTGGGATCGCTTCATCCTCAGCGGGAGTTTCTCCTTCGAAGTATCCAGGTTCCATTGCCTCATCTGGAATCCCTTGGTAAGGCAAACTTGGATCCTCAAAATCCTCCATGTCAACATCCACAACTTCTGTCGCAGGTGTTGGGACGCTTTGCCTCTCCTCCAACTTGGGATCTGGTCGACTCTCATAGGTGATCTTCGGGCGTTTCAGGAGTGAAGGCTCACTTCCAGACTCCATCACCCCCGCATCCTTTGAGCTTCTCTGGTCCATTTTTGGAGTTTCCTCTGTTGGTTCTTTCGATTCCAACCGTTGTCGTTGAGCTTTCAACCAATCATCATACCGTTTTCGGCATTCAGCATTGTGGTTGGCTTTTCCTCTTTTTGGACCACACGCAGGACAGTTCGCTGTGCCACCATGTTCCTTCACCCATGCAGCTGGAGGTCCAACTTTGCTCATGTCTGTGGTCGGTCCATCAGACACTCGGCCCTCAAAGGCCTTGTCCGCTTCACCTTCAATCCGATCGGGCACACCATCCTCTTTCTCCTTCAGAATCGGGGGAGCCAATGTATCCGATGGATCATGCTCCTTGAGCAAATGTTGACAATGCTCCAACCCAATCTTCAACGGAACGATGTGCTTGATGGACTTTGCTCGAAAGTGTTTTGGACAACCATCCACCATGGCACTCACAACATGAGTCAAGCCACCAACTTCAGGGTACACATAGGCTGCTTCCACAAACCGGGAGAGCGCCGTGGTTTTCATCGAATCCGGTAGCTCAGCCAGAACTGTAGCACCTATCAACGACGATCCACACTCATGGAGGGATCTCTGTAGTACCAACTCCTGGGGTGATTTCTTCCCATCAAAGGCAGCTGCATGGTGATTGTGCATTGCAGCACAGTAAATCAGACCAAACTCAAACGCTCGAGGACTTCTCTTCAAGTCAAAGCCCTGCGCTCGTAGATCCAACCTCACCGTGCTGAACAACTCCTTGAGTGTTCTCACTGCCCTTTCCACACCACCAACCGCTTCATGTCCCTGCGGAGGTGCTCTTTGGGTCACAATCCTAATCCCCAGATTGGCTCTCTTGATGAGGGCGCTCACCGCTGTCTCGCTGTCTGTCCTCAACAGTACAGCAGACCCTGCAATGTCCAGTCCGAAAGCATTCATCCAATAACGAATCCAGCTGGAGGTATTGTCAGCATTGGTCCCTACCAACAGACATCCAATCATTCTGGTTGACATTTCAGTCATGACCAGTACTTTCATGTTGGGAGCCGTCGGCTGGTCTTTCGCAAAAGTACCAGTTACCAGGTTGATGAAGCAGAAATCTGCTTGCAACGCCACGGGTCGGTCTTGAGCATCCTTGGTCCGACGATGCTGGGTTGTTCCTCTTGTCATCCGACAATGAGGACATTCGGACGAAAAAGGAATGTGGCCTCGCATCCGATGCAGCTCCATTTCTTCTTGCTTTTTCTTGGTCATTGACTGCACTGACTGCATCTGATCAACCTCCATCGGTCGTTGGCCATCATCCACATCCATGGGTCGAACCTCAGTTCTTCCAAAGGTTACTTTCTTTCGCTTTCCAGCATCACCTTGCAGGTAGATCCAAGGACATCCAGCCCAGGATACTCCATATCCCATGACTCCTTTCTTCTCGTGTCGCAGCGAAATCTCTCTTCGAGTGAACTTCACTTCCCAACCAGTATTCACCATCTGCTCGGTGCTCAAGATGTTGTGAGCCACATCTGCTACAACTCCAGTCACACACACCGATGTCAAACCAAGATACTGCTTTCCTTCATACATAGGCAGCAAGGCTCGGATGCGAACTCGCTCGAAGACATTCACCGGGGTATCGTTGGCTGCTGAGTACCTCTCATTAGGTCCCAACGCCTTCCGATCCAAGATCTGGAACTCATCCAAGTATCTTTTCGCAATCACAGTCACCGATGCTCCTGAGTCAATCAACCACCATTTGCTTGCATCATCCTTTTCCATGCTTTTGACTTGATTCATCGGAGGTTTCATCAAAGACCGAACTGACTTAGATGGCAACATCTGAGATAAATCGGTAGAGATCCGATGCTCCAACTCGGCAATCCGGACTCTCGTCTCAACTTCCCATGACCAATCTATCTCATCAGTACTCCGGGGAATCCACTCTTTTCTCACTTCATCGAGCAATTCTTCCAGAGGTTGCAACACAGATTCCACTCGGGCCTCTGACTCAGGTTCATTCCATTCACCTCCAGTTAGCTGGTAGTCACTCGACTCACCCTCTTGGGAGACTTCAGCAACTGTCTTCCCCTTTCCTTTGCCTTTTCCTTTGGGCTTTCCCTTTTCGGGCTTCTTCTTGGGATCTCCTTTTGCCTTGGCTTTCGCCTTAGCATTGGGGGAATTGGGCTTCTTGCCTGAATCTCCCTCCTTATACCAGCAATCGCGGGCATAATGTCCCTTTCCACCACACACATAGCACTCCACATCCTTCTTGTTCTGGCTTGAAGCTCGTTTGCCAGCACCTTTGCTTGATTCGCGCTTGCCTTTCTGTTCCTTTCCTTTGCCTTTTGGTTTTCCTTCGTTGCCCTTTCCCTCATTGGGATCTCGAAAAGGTTGAAGCTTCGTGCCAGGGGCTTCTGACCACACCCTTTGTTGCACCTCAAACTTCAGAGCAACTCTTTTCAGATCTTCAAACGATTCACTATCGCCATGCAACAAGCAATGGCTTCTACACCGATCTGGCAAACTGCGCAGCAAAACCATAACCGAATCCGCTTCTTGGATCTGCAAACCACCAGCATGCACATCGGGATCAAGACTATTGAGCAGCTTGGTGTACTTGTTCAACTCATGCTCAATCTTTCGAATGATCTCCGGAATACTGGGTGCTTTCACGGTTTGATTCACCAGCTGCGACCGAAAGAACAGGCATTCAGCTCGCGACTTCAGGCAAAACTCCTTCGCCAGCAATCTCAAAGCCACAAAACCAGATTGTTGATAAGTGCTCTCACTTTCAACATATGTCTGCAAAATCAGAGAACTCTTCTCATGATTTGCAAAAGTCTGTCGCAGGATGTGCATCAGCCTCGTCGACCTCTTCTGTTGCTCCACAGTAAGTCGATCCTGTTTCAGCCGAGACTCTTCTTGAGTCTTCACCGCATGCATGAGCTCATTGGGAAACACTTCTGAACCCAAACCAACCCAACTGGTCAGCTTCTCCATCCAGGTCAAGAATCCAAGAGCTTCAGAGATGCGATCCTTCCAAGACGAAAAGTCAATGGTCGGCAAACTGGGCAACCATTTGTCCGATCGAGCAAACACATCCCTTTCACTTTCTTGCTCCAGAGGTGGAGGTCTCAGTGGGGGACTTGGGCTCGCCATCCGAAAAAGCTGGGTCCCCTTCGCAGGAGTACCCACTGGCGATGCACCTTGACATCCCGAAGAAGAACTGGGCATGTTCTCAGGAACACCATCCTGAGGTAAGGGGGGATTCACCTGTTGCTGTTGCTGTGGCTGCTGTTGCTGATGCTGCTGTATCATCCACTGCTGATGCTGCTGCTGTTGCTGCACCATGGACGAAGTCATCGTTTGCATAAACTGCTGTTGCTGCACAACCAGTTGCTGCATCATGCTTTCCAATTCTCGCACTTGTCTCGTCAACCCTTGCACGTCGGGTGATGTTTGTGATGGTGTCACCACAGGTTGAGGAGGTCCAGTGGATAGTCCTGGTGGTAACGAAGGACTTCCTACCGCTTGCTGAGGCAAACCAGGGGGAAACGAAGGGCCTCCCATTGTCTGTTGGGGTGCTCCAGTAGCTACCCCATGAGGGCTTCTGGCGGGAGTTCGACCTCTGGGCACTGGGCCATACACAGGTTGGCTTCCTTGTGCCAAACCTTGCACCCACAGTGGGTTGGGATTTCCCAAACCCGGAAAAGGGTCTACCCTTCGCCTTGTCTCAGCATCCATGATGGGCACAGAGCTTCCACGCTCTCGTCCACCTCTTGGACTCCTCACATGAGCTCCACTGGTATGTCGTGGGGGTGTATTCAACATAGTTCCTGAACTCAGGCTCCAGCCTGCAGTCTCTCCACAACGTCTTCTGGCGAAAATTCTCTCACCAACACCAGATGGTCCAGGCTCCTGAAGAACCTTAGTTCTACTCTACCAAGCACCGTATTCCTCCAAGATCGGTCACAACCAATCCAGTTCCAGACAAACCACCTTGCCCGGGCTCCAAAGTGCCTCAACAGCCGCTGAACCAACTGCTTCCAAGCCTGATGAGTCCGGATCCGCCTCCTCACAGGGTAGGCTTCCCGGTACTCACTTACACGGTCCGAGTACAAGAGATTCCGGTCCACTGGCAGTCTGGGCTCCAATCCCAAACTTGCCTCCAGGCACTCACAGAGTCCTGACAGACAACCAAAGACCATACACGGGCTCGTACCACAAGGCACAAGCTCCGCTACCACGTGAAAAAACGAAGGTCCCTCTGGTACCTTTTCCCTTGAAAGCACGAACCCTGACCTCTCACACAAGTGCGGACAGCTCTCTCTTTTTCACAGTCAGAGCCACTTGAGCCAAAAGTCACGAAGTGCACAAACTAAACGAATTCTCTCTTGTGAGCTTAAACTCAGCTTCAGAACGAAGTTCCTACACACTGCACACTCACTTTAAATAGCGTATTGGGCAAAAACACACTCGTATGATTTCCTTGGAAATCAACGAGGCATAAACCATCGAGGATGGGATCACACGGATTCCCAATCACTCCGAAGCAAAACAAACCTATACAAGCTGATCCAAAACATGACAAAAACATCAATGATCAGCCACAATCTTCCACACGTTTTGTTTTTGTCTTTCATTGTTCGAGAATTAAAGAAGTGAAGACTTTTTGGAAGTAAAGAGCGGGGGGGGTTGGGGCACAGCCCCATTTACTGGGAACGTATTCTAAATTCCCCTCGAATTTTTATTTTTTGTATTTCGTTTGTGGCACGGGCTCGGCTAAGAACCCCATGTCTTGTAGCGGAAGGCTAGGAAGCGGCTTCGGCCTGCGAGTACCCGACGCCATCTCGAGTGCGTGTGGCAATCGAAGACCCCATGTTTTGTAGTGGAAGCTGGGAAGGCTGCAAGGGAGAGCTTCAAGGGGGAATCAAAAGAAGCTGCAAAGGGAGGGGTTTAGAGGGGCTTGAAAGGGGGGTTTGGGTAAACGGCGCGAAGAAGGTCCAGGTGCTAGACCTCGTAAACTGCTCCCGGAAACCCGTACAGGAAGCAGTTTAAGAGGCCTCATAACTGGACCTGCTTCGCAGAGGTTTCAGAAAGCAGTTAGGCCTAATAACTGGGCCTTCTTCGCGAGGTTTCAGGAAGCAGTTTAAGAAGGTCTAATAGCTGAGCCTGCTTCGCAGGGGTTTCGGGAAGCAGTTTAAGAGGCCTGATAACTGAGCCTTTTTCGCGAGGTTCCAGGAAGCAGTTTAAGAGGCCTAATGACTGGGCCTGCTTCGCAGGGGTTTCAGGGAGCAGTTTAAGAGGCCTAATAACTGGGCCTTCTTCGCGACGTTTCGGCAGCAGTTTGAGAGGCCCACTAACTGGACCTTCTTCGCGAGGTTCCAGGGAGCAGTTCAAGCGGCCTCTGGGTTTGCGTCGCACGGGTTGCAGGGAGCAGTTTACGAGGCCGAGCACCTGGGTCTTCTTCGCGACGTTTAGGCTTGCGTCTCAAACCTTCCCTTCAGGCCCTCCTTGAAGCCTCCCTGTGAAGCTTCCCTTGAAGTCCCCCCTTAGCCCCCGTTGAAGCCCCCGTTGAAGCCCCCCTTGAAGCCTCCCTCAGCCTCCCTTGAAAGCCCCCCTTGAAGTCCCCCTTAAAGCTCCCCTGAAGCCCCTCAAGCCCCCCCCTTCAAGCCCCCCTTCAAGCTTTCGACCCTTCGCCCCCCCCCCCCCTCCCCCCTCTCTTCACCCCACACAGTGGCAACTGCAAGTTGGACGCCGCCCCACGTACCAGGCCATTGGCAATAACTTTGATGCGCCTATCGTCCTGGCGTGCAACTTGGACATTGAAGTTGCGGAGCAGCTGTGTTTTTTTCACTGTGATCTCGTCGACCCCACATGACAAAGTGTATGCCATGATTACTCGCAGCACGTGCTTTGCGCACCAAGAGGAACTCCGAAGCCGCCGCAGCCGCCGCTTTCAACAACATAAATAAATGGCAACCAGTCGGTGTCAGCAGTCGGACAAACAGTGGTGGTGCAGTGGTGATTTTTTTTTTTTGCTCGCCTCTTGTTCGTCCGCAGGTGTCCGGTCGAGCATACAGCTGTTGCCAGGTCCCGCCAAGCGGAGTCGCTCTGTAGATAACAAGGTTAAGCGGTGGCGGTCGTCGGCGCGACATTGGGCACCGTGGTGTTCGCCAGCCATTGTTGGAAACCACTTGCCCGTCGGCTCCAACTGCTTTCCACGCTCGTTCCAGGGTTTTTCGCCCTGCGCGCCAACAAGCCGGTGCGGGTGTATGGCAAAGCGTGGTTGCCCAAACGTTCTTCCCACTTGGGGCGAAAGTTTTCGTTCCAAATGATTTACCTTTAAAGGCAGCTGTTTAGGCTGGTCTCTTTTGCAGTAAGCAGGGAAAAATTGAGCCCTGGCGTTGTAAGCGCAATGAAACATGGACCGAATGCGAGAGCGTCCGAACTTGCTTTCAGCAACGGTTCCACGCCTTGCCATCCTTGGAAGGCTTGATTACAATCCCAGGAACTAGTGATCCTGTTCCGTGTTCCGAGGATGCGCTGCGATATCGCTGCAGGTACGTTCTAGCTGGCTCCTTCTTGCCAGTCCCAATGATTCTGCGTAAGTGTAAGCGCGGCATTCACTTCCTCTTCGCTGCTTAGGAGCAATGGCTGCTTTGTTCTCGTCGGATGAGGTCCCACCTGAACATCGGGCAAGAGAGCTCTGTTGAACCGTTCGTGCTCAAGGAACGACTTGCTCTTGAGTTTGCTGTGGAGGTCACTGGAGCTTTCTTACCTTTTCGATCAATTTTGCTGCCCCTCATCTTGGGTTTCAGATTCTCCAGGTTTTGGTGCAAGGTCTGTGCGGGTGGTGAAAGGTGTGTGGATTTTGGAGACACAAAAAAGAGGGCCAGAAATCAACCCGAAATGGTGGGGAAGCCAAAGTGATCTCCACAGCGAGAAAGATCGCACGCGAACAATGCAAGACTCCTTTGTCTTGAATACCAGCTACAAGAAGAACACGCGTATCGACGGCGTTTTTTGTTTTCTTCAGTGTTGACGCAAGCAGTATCGAATAGAAAAAATCTTGTTTGTCTGTGAGTTGATTTCAATCATTATTGAACTTAAATGGGTTCCAAAAGCAGCTCAATTCTGGGCACCGAAAACGAGTCCTAGATTTTGGATTTCCTGTGTGAAACATACAAGCCACCCAGGTTGGAGCCTCAAATTGGAACCCAAGTTTGGAAGCCATTTTTGGGCCCAGTTGCGGCGTTTTTTTTCACACACGGGAAGCCAGATCTGGCTTTCACAGCTCCTCGTTGCGAGTAAAACAAATAAGCCTCTCAGTCGGTTCCAGTCTAAGTCTTGTGTCAGTCTTCCCCCCAAAATTAGAACAGCAGGCAGCAAGGCGGCAAAGTGTGAACTTGTTTGGAATCGGAACTTTCTCTAACTGTGGAGGTCACTGGAGCTTCCCTACCTTTTCGATCAATTTTGCTGCCCCTCATCTTGGGTTTCAGATTCTCCAGGTTTTGGTGCAAGGCCTGAAGGCAGAAGAGAGAAAAGAAGGGTGCAGAGTCAACGTCGGTGGAAACTGCAGCTGGGAAAAGTTCAATGCTTTGAAACAAGTGTTTTTAAAAGCCTCTGACAGTGCCGTTTGGACAGAAATCAACTGCAGGACGAGACGAGTTCAACCGTGGTGTTAATGCGTTAAGGTTGCGCGCGACGCCCAAGCCAAACCGCTTGAAAATTGCAAAGTGTATTACCAGAATGTGAATAAGTGCGAGCGAAGCGAGCGAAACACCAGAGTAAATTCAACAAATTTAACTGATCAAGTGTTGATTTTGAGGGTTTTTTTCAACATTTTCGGAGACTTCAGAAATTCTGAAAATTCGTTGAATGGTGCTGAATCCAGAGAAGAATTGCAACGCTCAAATTTCAGTGTGCCTTGAATTTCTGTTTGGCCATTTTGGAGAATCAAAGACAAGAGAAGTCAAAAAGTCGAATGGAATGGAAATCGAGGCTGGGCGACTCTCAAGTCGTTCTGGCCATGATGAGAGGTCAGTGTGATCTTTTTTTCAATTAGCAAGAACTGCAAAAACATTGGTTTTTCTTTTTGAACTTTGGAGAAATCGAGAAAACACTGGAAAGAAGCCAGAGTCGTGACACTCAGACAATTTTCTTCAGATTCAGCAGCAGATTCATACACAGCAACACTTTTTGTTTGTTTCAGTTCAAATTGCCTTCGCCCGTCTGAACTCTTGCTTTTGTTCAATGGTTTTTTGTCGGGATGATCTCTCAGTTGAGTTGCAAGCTTCAGAAAGAGAGAGTTTCGAGAAACCGCCCTGAACTAAAACACAAACAGGTCGTTCAGCAAGTGTTTTGGTGAGTGCTGTCAGCCCGGTAAGCTGTCGATTGACCAGAAAGACAGTGAAAAAAATTGCACTCGGAACTTAAAGATGTCCATAAGAACGTGCATCCGGGTGTCAGTGTGTGGGTTAAGGGAGTCTCAGAAGTGACACCAAATCAAAAAAACAGTGACCTTGCAGTGTTTACCTCGTTTTTTCATTGTGAATGGGTGTGGGGTGTTGTGGTTTCGGCGTTTTGGCAGAGAGTCGTGTCATGGAGTGTGGTGTGTGTCATTATGTGGGTGCAAACTGGCTTTGGTGGGTGGTGTGCGTTTGCGTGTATGTCGGCTGGGTTCTGCTGGCTGTTCAATGTGGAAGTGTGCGGGTGGTGAAAGGTGTGTGGATTTTGGAGACACAAAAAAGAGGGCCAGAAATCAACCCGAAATGGTGGGGAAGCCGAAGTGATCTCCACAGTACTCTGCACCCCTTCTTATTGGTGGGACTGTCGGAAAGAGGCGTTGAAGATGAACACAAACACTGTAAGCAGGTATGTACGACACTGGCCCGCATGTAAGGTCTTGCGCGTGTGCTTCTTGATGCGTTGGCCCAGGGTTGATCGGTGATCGCGTCACGATCAGTGTGGTCGTGGACTGTAGCGTCGTTCGCGACGGTGTGCGGTTCGCGTTGATGATGTTGATGCTCTGCTTGATATTGGTCTTGGTATTGCCATCCACTGCACTGCCATGGGCGCCTCTGCTGACGGTAGCCCAGATGGGGGTTTCTTAGGCTGTAACCTGTGAATATAAAATCTAATGAGATCTTGTTACGAACAGGCCCCAAAAGAGGATTTCAGAAGGTCACAGTGTGGCCTTGAAATTTATTTAACAAAATGACGAATGAGGCCAGAAGATTTCTCAGAGGAAGAGCTGTTCAGGTGTGGGCTGTGTTTTTTGTTTTTTGTTTGGCAAATATGAACTTGAAGCCCAAGAGAGGACAGCTTAGGGGATGGCTTGTGAACATAAGCTCTTATCAAACGCAAAGCTGAACGAGTTCCAAATGATATTGTTTTAGGGGGTGTGGCCGTTTTGTCTGAAAATTCCAATAGTACATATGTGATACACAGTTGCTTTGGACGAGTGAACTCTATGGCCTTCTGTTTCAATGCTTAAAATGAACCCGAATTTAAAGGTTAAGAGTGTAGGTTTAATAATTGCCAGCTTAGGCTGAAATGCCTATATCTTAAACCGTAAGCCTTTGCAAACCCAGCATTGTATCAAATGATACCACGAGCTTTCACTATAGAACAAGCACCACAGTAACTCACCTGTTTTGTAAACAAATCAGCTTCTGAGATCCTGATGTGATTCAGACGCCGTTGTACCGCTCTTGATGCTGGGTTTCGGACAAATTCAGAAATCCCAGAGTATGCGTGCTGTAAAGCTTTGCGTGACTCCGTGCCCACAGAGCCGCATGCGCAGCAGTGCGAAGCGTTTTGTGCTCGGCCAAGCCCCCGCCGCCCTAGGGTAGAAGGCCAGTCGTCCCAGCCATGGTGTGCCGAATTTTGGCATTCGCAGCTTGCCGGCACGTAGGGTTGTGAAACGGCGCGCGTCTTGGTTTTGGCTTTTACAAACGTGGCCCGCGAAAAGTCTTTTGAAGACGAAAGCCCGCAACCCTGAATATCAAAAGCAGTACCCTTGTAGATGCCCTTGGTATGGAACTCTTGTAAAGCCCCTTGTAGTACTTCAGCCTAAGCCCACGAGTGGTCAGGCAGCATGTGTTGAGGATGCAGGGCTTTTCGGTAGAAGATTACTCGGGGAAGTTTTGTTATTTCGCTTCGAATTCGGTTGGGTCTAGCTGGGACTCATGCTTGGGGCTCAAAGCCATAGGAAACGAGACAGCAATGTGTTTCAGATCGCTGCTGTGTGACTGGGTGTGTTCATTGCTTTCGGACGCGCGAGAAAGAGGAAGCACTGGTCATAATCTTAAAGAAGACCCACAGCCATCACAGCATTGCAACAAAAACAATAGGCGCATCAACCACCCCATCAAAAAACCCTAAAGCGCCCAGTGCCCCCCCAATGCTCCCAAGCCCTCTTTTTGGAAGGATTGGGTTGAGCCCTGATGCCTAAAACCCTACACCCACGGTTTAGGGTGTAGGGCCCTAAACCCTAGACCCTAAACTCTTGTATTTGAAGCTGTCTCTCGTCTGAAGCTGATCCCTCGGCTCCGGGGTGTCAGGTCCTCCTGTCTGCAGCGCGGGCGCAGACCTGTGAGGATGGCCAGACATGCCAAGAGCCCGGGAATCTCGGCGAAGAGGGGTCGCTCCTTCAGGCGCGGATCAGCGAGGGGTCGGAAATGGACACCGGGATGGAGAACAGCGAGGACTCGGAGGAACCGCGGAGGAACGGATCGATGGCAAGCTACGTGGAGAAGGTGTTGGGCAAGGTGACGGCTCTCGGTGGCAGCCACCAGAAGAACGTGGAGCTAGCTAAGGATGAGGTCCGCAACCTCGCCATTCAAGTGGCAGCAGATCCCGACTACACCGTCTTCAACGTGAGCCAGTCCAACATGAACGACGCCTTTGAGAGGATCATCGCTGAGATGGAAGATATCATCAACGACACCTTGGTGTCTTTGGACAAGGACCACAAGGAGTTCGACATCATGATCAATAATATCCTCCAGTGCGGGGTGAATCTCAAAGCCAGCAATGTGAGCGTGACGGAAATGAGCCCTGCCGTGTTGCTGCTCGGCGTCGAACATGATGTGTGCCGAAACGACACCGTTATCTTGCGGGACCAAAACCACACCGCCCAGACGAACTACTACAACTACATGGCGAACCCCAACATGCCCGACTGCGCGCAGAATTTCGGGCCAGGGACGTGCCCAGCGCAGCAGGACTTCTCAGTGCCGTTGTACTTCGACAGTGCCATTACATGTGCCAGCGAGGCGGAGAAATGGGCCGGGGCGTTCCACAAACAGGCGGTTAGCTTGAAAAGTGCGCATGAGATTGCGGAGAAGGCTGTGAAGGACAAGTATGAGGCGTGCGACACGACACAGCTGACCTATGAGCAGGCCTTCTGCACGTATCGTACCGAGCTCATCGACCAATGCTCTGCGCTGGATAATTGCTACTCCAGCGCCGTGAGTGTGTTTAAGGCGACGAAGGATCTTATCCTCAAGTCCAACTCGAGCCGCCACGTGGCCTACATCGCTGCCAGGCAAGTGCAATGCTACATCCGTGTGCTGCAGTCGGACAACCTCACAATGGCCGCAATCGAGGCCTGTGATCACACGAAGGTCGACACGTCCCCCCTGGCGCTGACCGTGCCTACTATTCCCCCCAAGCCCGCCTGCGACGTCTCCCTTGCGGCGGAGCACCCGTGTGGCACAGCGTGGGTCACCAAGAACTACAAGGACAGCACCAAGTACTGGGTCAAGGAGGAGATTGCCCACAAGAACTGTGCCGGGCTCGGTGAAGTGTGGGGGTTCACAGTTCACGTGGTCGTTGCGCAACTTTAGATTCCCTCTACGACTCTACGAGCATGTAATTCCCGAGACCACCAAGAATCGAATGGTGCCGAAACCTGGTGAACGACACATGCGTCAGCCTCGAAAGAACTGCTGAAGGCTTTGATAAGCGGCCCTTTTAAAGCCCGAACCCAAACCCAAACCCGACCCCCTAAAGCCGGAGAAGTATCCCAAACCGCAATCCAAAAGCAAACCCTAAATCCCAGAAGCCCCAAACCATCCCAAACCCCAACAGTCACTGCAGGTATGCCATGCCTGACCGAGTCCTTGAACCTCGACCTGATGCGGACTAGCGACACTTGGTAGTTGTTCAATGTGGCAAGCTTTAACAACTTCGTTGGGTTATTATGTTCCCGAAACTTCTGGGTTTCGTGGCTTACGGATTTAGTCTTCAGGCGTAATCTTAGATGCTATAGCGTGTGCAGTAGAACTGGACGAATGAGGCCAGGGTTCCTGGCGTTCAGGCAATCTTGGAGACAGCTGCCAGGATCTGGATAAAGTATACGCTTTTACTTTCTTGGGTTTCTCGAGTCGTGTGTCTTTGTGGGCCAACCGGGCTTGTGGAGTTGCTGTCGACTGGTGGAGGGGGGGGGAGGTGCTTGTTCCGTTTCTGCTGATCTGGGAGCCGTTAAGACCTTGCTCTTCCTAGGCGACGTAAGCCCCAAGCCATCCCCAAAGCCCAAATAAAACCCTGAAGAACCCTTAAGAGCGAAGGTTGCGGCGACTCGTGAGGGCCTTACAGGTGTGGTGTGTCTTCCATGCCAGAAGAGGTGTTTGGGGCTGTGACGGTGATGTGCGAAAGAAGACCTGTAAGGTGCATCCAGCAGCGGCAACAGAGCACTGAGCTAAAGCGTTTGGCCCCGAGGAATGCAGGCCGAGGAATTCAGTCGCGATCGCGCTGCGTGCAGCAAGTGCTTCAGAGGCAGAGGCTCCCAAAGGTCTAGAGTCTAGAGTCCGTGTTGCGATGCTGCGATACTCCAACAGTTCTTTTGCCTCGTGCCCGAAGCCATGCGTAGCTAGGAGCCAGATCGCATTTAAAAAAATTTTGAGCCCCCGGCGACAAATGTTGCAGGGGCTGTGCAATGTATGGCGACTTTCCCTCAGACGGTCGGGTGTGAAATCATCGAAGCCGTCGGAGAGGTGCGAGAGGTGCCAGCTGGGCCTTCAGAGCGGTACCCGAAGGTTTCTATCAGGTTCCAGTCTCCGGACGCCCTGATGCGCTGCTGCGCTTTACCATGCAAGATTCCAGCCAATGTGACCTGTGCAGGGCTCATCGAAGTTCCTGTACTGGACTCTTTCAGCCAATGTGACTAATGTGACCTATCTCAGCCTATGACGACAGCCGAGTCTACGAACAATGTCCTGAGTTGCATAGTCTCTTGCAAGGTTCCAAGTCACCCAAACCCTATGCTGCGAAGCTTTGCGTGACTCCGTGCCAGGGCCGCATGCGCAGCAGTGCGAAGCGTTTTGCGCTCGGCCAGCCCCCGACACCCCCTGGGGTAGAAGTAGTAGCAGGCCAATCGTCCCAGCCATGGTGTGCCGAATTTTGGCATTCGCAGCTTGCCGGCATGTGGGGTTGCGGTTTGGCTTCTACAGACGTGGCCCGTGGAAAAGTCTGTTGAAGACGAAAGCCCTGAACCCTCAACATCAAAAGCAGTACCCTTGTAGATGCCCCTGATATGGAACTCTTGTAGAGCCCCTTGTAGCACTCAAGCCTAAACCCACGAGTGGTCAGGCAGCACGTGTTGAGGATGCAGGGCTTTAAGGTTCCTCGGGGAATTCTGGTTACTTCGCTTCGAATCCGGTTGGAAGGGCCGAATGGTCACTAGGTAGGCCAGTGGGGCCCCACTGTGTCCTCCTCTTGGCCTTTTTTGGAGGACCTTGTTTGATCAGATTGTTCAGAGGCATGGGGAGCTGGGACTCATGCTTGGGGCGCAAAGCCATGGGAATCGAGTCGAGACAGCAATGTGTTTCAGATCGCCGCTGTGTGAGCCGGCACTTATTCCTGGGCGTGCTAATTGCTTTTGGACGACAAAAACAATAGGCGCATCAACCACCCTATCAAGAAACCCTAAAGCGCCCGGTGCCCGCCCAATGCTCCCAAGCCCTCTCTTTGGAAGGATTGGGGTGAGCCCTATTATAATGCCTAAAACCCAACACCCGCGGTTTCCCCTAGACCCTAAACCCTTCTATTAGAAGCTCTCTCTCGTCTGAAGCTGTACGGGGTGTCAGGTCCTCTTGTCTGCAGCGCGGGCGCAGATGTGTGAGGATGGCCAGACATGCCAAGTGCATGGGAATCTCGGCGAAGAGGGGTCGCTCCTTCAGGCGCGGATCAGCGAGGGGTCGGAAATGGACACCGGGATGGAGAACAGCGAGGACTCGGAGGAACCGCGGAGGAACGGATCCATGGCAAGCTACGTGGAAAAGGTGTTGGGCAAGGTGACGGCTCTCGGTGGCAGCCACCAGAAGAACGTGGAGCTAGCTAAGGATGAGGTCCGCAACCTCGCCGTTCAAGTGGCGGCAGATCCCTACACCGTCTTCAACGTGAGCCAGTCCAACATGAACGACGCCTTTGAGAGGATCATCGCTGAGATGGAAGATATCATCAACGACACCTTGGTGTCTTTGGACAAGGACCACAAGGAGTTCGACATCATGATCAATAATATCCTCCAGTGCGGTGTGAATCTCAAGGCCAGCAATGTGAGCGTGACGGAAATGAGCCCTGCCGTGTTGCTGCTCGGCGTCGAACATGATGTGTGCCGAAACGACACCGTTGACTTGCGGGACAAAAACCACACCGCCCAGACGAACTACTACAACTACATGGCGAACCCCAACATGCCCGACTGCGCGCAGAATTTCGGGCCAGGGACGTGCCCAGCGCAGCAGGACTTCTCAGTGCCGTTGTACTTCGACAATGCCATTACATGTGCCAGCGAGGCGGAGAAATGGGCTGGGGCTTTCCACAAACAGGCGGTTAGCTTGAAAACTGCGCATGAGATTGCGGAGAAGGCTGTGAAGGACAAGTATGAGGCGTGCGACACGACACAGCTGACCTATGAGCAGGCCTTCTGCACTTATCGTACCGAGCTCATCGACCAATGCTCTGCGCTGGATAACTGCTACTCCAGCGCCGTGAGTGTGTTTAAGGCGACGAAGGATCTTATCCTCAAGTCCAACTCGAGCCGCCACGTGGCCTACATCGCTGCCAGGCAAGTGCAATGCTACATCCGTGTGCTGCAGTCGGACAACCTCACAATGGCCGCAATCGAGGCCTGTGATCACACGAAGGTCGACACGTCCCCCCTGGCGCTGACCGTGCCTACTATTCCCCCCAAGCCCGCCTGCGACGTCTCCCTTGCGGCGGAGCACCCGTGTGGCGCAGCGTGGGTCACCAAGAACTACGAGGACAGCACCAAGTACTGGGTCAAGGAGCAGATTGCCCACAAGAACTGTGCCGGGCTCGGTGAAGTATGGGGATTCACAGTTTACGTGGTCGTTGCGCAAGTTTAGATTCCCTCTACGACTCTACGAGCATGTAATTCCTGAGACCACCAAGAAGCGAATGGTGCCGAAACCTGGTGAACGACACATGCGTCAGCCTCGAAAGAACTGCTGAAGGCTTTTACAAGCCCTTTGAAAGCCCTTTCAAAGCCGAACCCAAACCCAAACCCGGACCCCCTAAAGCCGGAGAAGTATCCCAAACCACAATCCAAAAGCAAACCCAAAATCCCAGAAGCCCCAAACCATCCCAAACTCCAAACAGCCCCAAACCCCAAAAGTCACTGCAGGTATGCCATGCCTGACCGAGTCCCTGAACCTCGGGCAGACGTTGAAAAACGACACTTGTTGACCAATATTGCAACCTTTAACAACTTTGTTGGGTTGCTATGTTTTTTCGAGCCTTCTCTAGGTTTACAAACGTGTAGTTCGCCAAGTAAAACTGGACGAATGAGGCCGACATTCAAGGCGTTCAGGATATCTTGGAGATAGCTGCCAGGATCTGGATAAAGTATACGCTTTTGCTTTCTTGGGTTTCTCGAGTCGCGTGTCTTCTTGGTCTTTCTGGGCCAACGGGCTTCTGGAGTAGTATGCTGTCGACTTGTTCCATTTCTGCTGATCTGGGAGCCGGTAAGACCTTGCTCTTCTGAGGCGAAGCCCCAAGCAATAAGCTTCATAAACCCCTAAAGCCCTTAAGAACCCCTATAAGGGCCCTCAAGAGCCCAGGTTGGGGCGTCGTCTCGTGAGGGCCTTACAGGTGTGGTGTGTCTTCCATGCGAGAAGAGGTGTTTGGTGATGTGCGAAAGAAGACCTGTAAGGTGCATCCAGCAGCGGCAACAGAGCACTGAGCTAAAGCGTTTGGCCCCGAGGAATGCAGGCCAAGGAATTCAGTCGCGATCGCGCTGCGTGCAGCAAGTGCTTCAGAGGCGGAGGCTCTCAAAGGTCCAGAGTCCAGAGTTCGTGTTGTGCTGCTCTAACAGTTCTTGTGCCTCGTGCCCGAAGCCATGCGTAGCTAGGAGACAGATCGCATTTTTAGAAAAATTTTGAGCCCTCGGCGAGAAACTTCGCCTGGGCTGTGCAATGTATGGCGACTTTCCCTCAGACGGTCGGGTGTGAAATCATCGAAGCCGTCGGAGAGGTGCCAGCTGGGCCGTCAGAGCGGTGCCCGGAGGTTTGGATGATGTTCCAGTCTCCGGATGCCTGCGGGCTTGGCGATGCCAATGTGACCTGTGCAGGGTCTCATCGCAGTTCCTGTACTCGGATCTTTCAGCCAATGTGTTGACTCTTACAGCCAATGTGCCAAATCTCAGCCAATGACGACAGGCGAGTCTATGAACAATGTCCTTAGCTGCAAAGTCTCTTGCAAAGGTCCCAGGTCACTTAAACCCTAAACCCTAAAACCATAAATCCCAAACCCTAAACCCCCCTAAACCCTAAACCTTAAATTGGAGGCATTTGTGCCTCAAGCCCGATGCAACGGGGTAGGATCCCTCCCACCGTGGTGTGCCGACTGCAATGGAAGCTTGGCGGCCTTCCGGCGGTTCTTTGGGTTTGGGGTTTGGGGTTTGGGGGTTTGGGGGTTTGGGGGTTTAGGGTTTAGGGTTTAGGGTTTATGGTAGTCTGATTGGGAAGGTTCCACATAAGGGTTCCTGAAATTAGGGCTCCATACCGCATGGACCATACGGGTTGGTTGGGCCAGTTCGCATCCCAGAGAGGTGAAAAAGGTCGCTGCTGTGGTCAGCACCACCGCTTCCAGGCCAGGGGTGCTATGTAAATTCTGTATGTATGTGGAGTCCAGCAAGAGTCGGATTCGGGGATGGTTGCTTCAGGGCTTCGGAGCAGGGATGGGGGGGGGGTTTCGCATCGTTGCTTGTGCAAATGAAGGGAAGGCACATCGCGTCCCATCTTTCTCTCTCGGAAGTTCGCCAATCGCCTCTTCTTGAAGGATCTGAACATCTGAACACCGTGTTGATGCTTCAATCAGAAGTGGGCCGTTTTCACCCTCAACACCGACATAGGCACATCAAAGCATGTCTAGCCACCGAGGTAAGCCAAATATAGTCGAGCTCTGCTATGTGCTGCAGGCGGCAGAGCTTGGGTGCCAGAATTGCCAGAAGGATTCCGGATTGCCGTCATGAGTGGCACAGGAAAGAACTAGCAGCATGCTGAACACTATCGTGCATTATGCTTGGTTTTTTAAAGCTAGTTTTTGTTGATGACTAGTTGAGGTAGAGTGCTGTTGCGGTATCCTCTTCACGCATGCGGCTGTACGGTTGCACTGTCGTGGCAAGTTCGTTCTGCCAGGCTTTGTCTCTCAGATGGTCGTGGAAAGTTTTGCGCCGGTTCTGGTGGATGTGCTGCCAACTACGACCACGACAGGAACAAGCTCAAGTGCCTCGTCCTGCCCTGGCAGCAAACACACACAGACAGAGATCACTCTGTATTTGGAAACATATGCAACCTCGACACCTCAAGCGCGACATCCTTAGTAGAGGGCACACAGTCCAGTGGTGCCAGGAATTAGGATAACCTGGGAAGAATACTTGCAAATGCTTTAAATGCTTGCACGCCGGCCCGAACCGTGGCACATGCAGGGGTTCTTGTGGCCACTCGATGCGTTGCCATGGGTTGGGATCCCAGGGTCCCAGCAGATGCCTCGCATGTCTTGGGCCACGGGAAGAGAAGGGGGGGGGAACGTTTGGGAAAAAGGGAGACCAGATCCTGGCTTGTT